>CM056172.1:51694029-52074316 GCA_029691765.1 Entomobrya proxima
TTATGTAGAAGTGGAAGATTTCCTTTCCTGTTTACCGTGTTCAACTTTTCATAATATATCAAAAAGTAGTAATGACTATCAAAGCCACCAAAGTCTTGTAAGTTATCTCGGTTTGTGCCAAAAAGTGTAAAAAAGGACAACTAAGGAGTGTGTACTTCCTGTAAAATACAAATACAAATATTTTCAGCACTTAATCAGCCTTTTTTAGATTAAATGCCAGCAATATGACAACAGGATGTGCGTGACTCAGAATACTATAGTTCTTAGTAAAGTGTTTACATAGAAATCTTGTTTCTTGGTAGACTCCAACATTTAGTGTGGTTACTCTAGTTTGTGGTAAAAATGTTGTAATACTTATTTACAGAATGTTTTAATCAAAAGTGATATCATTAAACGCGTTTAGCTGGTAAACAATTTGCGGTGTTGTTTTGGTTAATTGATTAGCAGAAACAAGGTGGTTGCTCAAATAAAATTGTGAAGCCTATTTATATATAGTTATTATTAATAAAATCTTTAGATATTTAAGAATTTGAAAGTACCTATTAGTATTCTAAACTACAAGTATTCTTGCTTTACGGTTTAAACAATACGAAGCATTATATTTTTGTTTTAGGGTTTAAGCGATTTCCTGAACAATTTGTTTCACAAAATTCTAAGATGGGTTCAAACCATTCGTTAGCAACCAAGGCATTTGAAAAGCATCCTATGAGTTTTCTCTCTCAAAACGTTGTAACCTATTTATCTCCTGTTCAATCCGGTCGAAGAGCTTTTGAAAATGGTGATACATGTAAAGTGGCTCTACATCCAACTGTAGACCACACTGCTTTTTCAATTATTCCTGCTTTGGACTCAGAGTACGGAATTCCAGGATACTGGGTTGAAATGAGAAAGTCGATTGAGGTGTCAGCATATAGCGGACCTTGTTTTATATTCACTCCTGAGCTGACTGGCTGTTCAGTCTATGTTAGATATAATTCAAAAAACAAAACCATCAGCGTTTATCATCACTATCGCGACTTCAGTAACACAAAACCTGGGAATTCCGAAATTGTTCAGGACAACGACGGACGTTATATAGTCAGCGAAAAGACTAAGCACTACGACGACGTTCTATCTTGGGAACAGTATGGTGTAGACCTTAACTGGCAAAACGTTACCAAGGCTGCTCATTTAACAATATCGCGCGAAAACCGTACAAATGAAGAATTATCTCACTTGCGACCACGACGTACTACTTCTTTTCTGTATAGGGATAATCAAGACGCATGGTACTTTGTGTATCAACGGTACAGTCTTGATGTGTTAGGTAGAAGTACTCGTACTGGTTCTTATACAAACTTTCAACTGGACCACCACTGGTGTAAGCGTATTTGCGGAGTACCTGAAAAAATAAGAGCCCTCATAAGAGTACCAGAACCTGCCCACATTCAAGACAGAAACTTTGAGCAGCGCAAGAAACTGGCATATTTAAAACCCATTTGGGTACCTATGAAAGCGGGGTTTCTTATTCCGGTAAATGCACTTGTGCGGGGTAATGATTGCAGACAGGATGTATACGTAATTCGTGCGCATCACAAAGGAGGGCTTATACCTGGAAAACTACAGTCAGGACTTGCATATATTCCATACCAGGGAAAACAAATAAGAAAGTCAGAATATGAGGTAATTAAGACCAAAGTGTGTCAACGCTTACGCCATTAATCACAAAATTGAATGCATATACAACATTTGAATTTGTAGATAATGATCTTTCCACCTGAAACCGTAAAATGGGTACTGACAGTTAATGGCAGAGTACCAGAATTTGTCAAACAAGCCGATGGGTCAACCTCGTAGTAAGTTAGTTGACAAACAGCATGCTTTGAATGTCGTTTAGTTAACGTATAACATTTTTTCCTGCAATACCAAATTAGCGAACTTCCAGTTACTGCCATAGTTGGTGGCCAGGATTCAAAGGGACAGATACTTTTTATAGGAAGGGTGAATTATGCAGGTACTGTTATTGTTGGGAAAGTTCGACCAGACCGAAAAACCTGCTATATAGCTTATGGTAAGACAATTATTCTTTTGTTTACGTTTAGAGACAAAAGCATTTATTCCTGGTTTCAAATTTTTTCTTAGATGGCAAAGAACTGAAGTTTGCAGAATTTGAAGTGCTTGTAGTAGTTAATTTGCACCACTAATACAACATTGCATCTGATAAGAGTTTAGATTCCGTGTAAAGGAGATATTGAGTGATGTTATGTTAAGATTGCGCTGTGCATACATTCTAGAAATGTGGATAATATGATGTCTTAATAACGACATTAAAAACGCGGAAGATCATCATATTTATCACTTTGAAAATTAACAGTATAATACGAACAGATAGTAGGAGGAGTACAGTGATGTTGCAAACAAACAAGGAGACAGTAAAGTTGCTAAATTGCCTGTAAAGTTTAGCAGAACAATTTATAGTGGTAGACCATATATAGTAAAGTAAAGTGAAATAGTAAAAGTTAGCACAATGTCAATGTAACAAATCGATTGTTTATTTGAAAAATTAGTTAACTTGCGGAACAAATAATTTAGACTTACACAATATTTGACAATCTTTGATTGTCAATACTGTTATTTGTTGTTGAATTCATTTGTTGCTTTAAATGTTGATATGTTAAGTAGAACCTCAATGTGTTCTTTCTATATCCTTTTTCAGGAACAATAGTTGAAGAAAAACAAATATAAAAGCAAACTATAAGCATTTTGTTTTTACAAACACGTTTTTCGTGTATTCCATGTCATTTGCTTAGCTGCAACAAAGTAGTCAATTGTTATTAACATTTTAAATTTACTAACCCAGAAAAAGCTAAAAGTGGTTTTATGGGAACTGTAATACACTATTTTTGCATGCAATATTGACTCGTTAGTAAAAAGTATACTGATTTCAAATTATTTCCATGTCTTACTGCTAAAGCTGCGTATTATTGTGTAGGTAATTAAACTGCCCTTGTGCTCCAACAAGGTGAAAGACAATTGATGAAGCATAATCAAAGACAAAAACAATACCGGAAAATACTAATACACAAATATTTTTTTAGGGAAGTTGATAAAGTCAATAGGAAGAATGACCAAATTATCATATTAAATGTTTTATATTATTTGCTTGCATTTTCTAATTTTCAAATTTGCTTTTATTACTTTATTACATACAAATTTACACATGAATCTAAACTATGTGCTTATGTTAAATATTATTGTGAAAAACTATAAATATATTCTTCTGCTTATTACCATGTACTACTAGTGTTTAATGTATGCATTGAATTCTGACATGAACAAATAAATATTTTATTCAAAATGTAAAGATGTTTGTGCAAATACTAAATCCTATTTTGAAATAATTTCATCATCGAAACAACCCGTACAAATTTGTAAATTCACACACAAATTTAATTCAATACGTGCTAGGCCGCTACTATTTGTTCCAGACGCCGTTTCACACTGCTACAGATCATTTTGTTTTATGTATCCCTTCATCCTTGAATGGCAATACAACACCAGTTCTCTCCATACTAAAGGTGCAACTTCCAAATACTATTTGCCATGGGCAATAGTTCTTTTTATAGTTATGTATGGAATAGGTTGTGGCTCTTGCGTGTTAGTCATTGCAAATGCAGATTTACTACCAATTCAACCTGCTCTATTTTCAATAGCTTGGTTCCCAATTGCAAGTCTCGTGGCAGGTTCTTCTTTTGTGTTTTGCCAACACTGCGAAGATATCGTTTTAGGGTTTGAGCGGTTAAAGTATCTGTTAAATAGTTACCCAAGTGAATTAATCAGTAATTTTAAGAAAGGACTGAACTTTAGCAAACGGAAGAAAGCCTCAGAAATTTTAAAATATAGTATATCGGCAAACAAATTTTGCATGGTTTGTGTAACACTGTGTCTACTGTGGCTAAAACTTGACCCATTTTTTCACGTTTTCCAAATTTACTTTTCGAATTCAAATGCAAGTCTAGGTTCTTTTGGCGTCTTCTTTATTAGACTAACGCTTCTTATTATCTGTTTTGCGGAAGGAACGAGAACATACTCTGTCTGCGTTGTGCTGTTTTTATGTTGGGTGGAAATGCAGTACGTATGTTTGGAAATGCTTAGTTGCTGTGTAAGATTTAAGAGTTTTACTAAGCGCTATAGATCAACTGAGATCGTTTTGGGAACACTAGGGCAAGCGATTTCAAAATGGATACAGATCATGATTAGCACACTCTTCGTTATGATTGTGTTATCAAATATTATTACGCTGAAATATTTTACGGAAATTCCAGCAAGCATGATTGGATTCTTGCCATTCTTTTCGCTACTTGATGCAATGATTGTCTATTTTATATTTCCTCATATTACAAATCTGCACGATGATGCTAGCAACATGCTTAAAGAGCATACAAGAACTTTACATCATTCTAAGAAAGTTGAGTGCAAGCAAATCAAAGCTGTGAAACCGTTTTCATTAAAATGTGGAAATATGTTTGTACTACGAAAAACAACCAAGTCTAGGTTCTACACTTCAGTAATAGAACGTACGATGGAAGGTATACTAGCTTAGAAAATTGTGTTTCTAAAGCAAAAGTGGTAAAAGTTGCAAACAATCAATAAATCACCTGTCAACGAAAAATAAAGTTCACTGTAAATCAAGCTAAACCCTTTCTTGATGAAGAATGAATAGACGTCCAAAGATCGGAATCCATTTTTTATTGTTTGCAAAGGAAGCAGCTAACAATACTGTTAACTGTCTGACCTATCGATGAACGTTTTGTTTCTGGTCGAGAAAGGGTTTAGTTTAATCCGGTTTGGTTCGTAATTGTAATGTTCTAACTTTGATAATGATAGCGACTGTAGGCAATTAGTCAATTCCAGTTCCATTTATTTAGATACAGCAACTATATTGCATAATTTGGCCGTTTCATATCTGTCTTTGTTCAGCTTTAAATTTGCACGCAATGTTAAAAAGCATTTGAATCATGTAATTGGATATGAGGGTATTTCATAGTACTCCGCTTGTTCCAGAGCTGTTGTCTGTCTGAAAATATGTCATGCAAGAAAACGATTTCCAGTGACCACATTTTTCATTTTGCAGTGATTTATTTTAGGACAGAGTCATAAATTCAATACTGTATTAGAAAGTTTATAATTTCTTTAAAGTATCACAAAAATGCATCTCTGATTGTAGATTAGTGTAGATTGTAAAAAAATTCAATCACTCAAATTTTTAGCCCCGTTAGAAATCCTAAGCTAATTTTTGAATCACGTTGTTACAAGGATTCCTTCCTATAATGAATAAAATCAGCACTATGGTTTTATCTGGAAACTCATTTTTGCAAATACATAGAAAAAGGTTAGATCAATGTACCATTGTCACAAGTTTCAATTGTATAGAAAAAATACTTAAACCTTATTTCATCGTGGGATATTACGCTTGTGTTATTCCGTTTAAGTTTGTTCTTGATGAACAGAGTACAAGATGGGAGACTAAAAGCAATAAATTTCAACTAGTAAGTATTTAAACATTTCCAAATTTAAATTGACTCAAATGTTGACTAATGTTGTTAAGCAACTGTCATTTTGTATTTTTGTTTAGGTAGTATGCTTGATAGTTTGGTTACTTCACTTTTTAATGGAAATCACGGGTATAATTGGAGTAGTCTTCCAAAGCTATGTTACTAAAGACTCTCTTACGGTGCAGTTTTATTTTGACTTTCTAAGTTATATAAGCCTCAATCTTATGACAATCTCGTTCTTAGCCATAATGTTCAAACAGAGACAAAACTTAAAACAGTGTTTGAACCTCAAGATAAACCTTGCAAATGTCAAAACTGAGTTAGTAACATGCGCAAAATTTTACATTTTTGCCATGTTAGTTTGGAATTTTGTAATAATGGTATTCCTGATTCCATTTACGGGTGATAATAATGAAAAGTTCTTGCATCATCCTGGTGAGGCATTTATATCGCACGTGTATCGCGCCCGTGTCCGATTTTTCATGGATGAAAAGTTCGACGAATACACAACTATTAATGTATTGCTTGGCGTACTAGAAATCATAGGGAAAATTTGCAATTTTCTGGTTATCTGGATTGCTGAATCGTTTTTCACAGGTCCTCTGCCTATATGTATTTGGCTCAGTGTGGAGAATTTCAAAGCTTACTTTGAACAACTTTCGTCTGAAAGACAAATAACAACTGAAATAATGTTTGGGAAAATTGAAGAAAAATACACGGAACTTAAACGTTTTAGTGATTCATTAAATGAAGTTTGGTCAACACCTGTTCTCTTTTGGTTACTGGATTCAACAAGTCAAATCGTGTTAAGATTAAATGCTACCGTTAGCTCAAAAAATGCCAAGTTTATGGTCATAACTTTTGTGTGGATATTATGGCTTTCAGTATTTTTGATTCTGTCAGGAGAATCGTATAAAATAGTAGGAAATTTTTTATTGCTGTTTTACTAAAATTCTAATATTTTGATGTACAAGAATCCATGCTAATTTTTGTTTGATAGATGCAACGGTTTAAATCTCAGCTGCTAGAGAAAGAAAACTTCCAAAAGTTTTCAAAGGAAGATGAACTTACATTGAGACGTTTACTGAAAGAACTAGACACTAATCCAGTGGGCATCGGCTCAACAGGGTTGTACAATGTAACTTACGGATTCACAGCACAAGTATGTAAACACATCGAGAACTTCTAAATGTGCATGGAACTAAATATTAAAAATACTTACATTTGTCTGTTTCAGCTGATGTTAGCTGCGCTTACATTATTCTTAGTGAGTTTTAATGAAAACAAAGCGGAATCACGATTAAGTAACTGCACTACAGGCGGGTAACCTTAAGTGTTTTGTAGTTTGAGTACAGAATGTGTTTAACGTAGTCAGTCTTCTTACTAATGGATACTACTTATTATTGAAACATTGTTGTAAACTTTTAATTGGTGAATCATTTATTGAGCCTAGTAAAAATATGCTTCGCAGAAATTTTTTCCTTGTCTTTGCTACATCTTTTCTCATTTCTGTATGCTGCATGTCTATATACCTAAAAAATATAACATTCTTGCACGTATCATGTTTTTTCAAGTTATCCACTGATGATTTTGCTTTTTTAGTTTACCATAACAACAACCATTAAAACTTAATCCATAATCTTTGGTAATGTGATAAATGACGTTCGTAATAGATGAATTTTGTAACTATTTTAAAATAAATTGGAGTATTTTAGCATACTCTGCCAAGTAACTACAAAGGGATCTCGTAGTGTTGTTGCGGGAGTGAAGATTTTCTCAGCCAAATGCTATGATGTTCTTAATGAACTATGGTAGTTAAGATTTAGTAGTATAGTTTCTTATAATAGAAATGTTTTGGCATTCGACAATTTTATTCCATGGCATCGCATGACGATACGATGGGGGTCATCTCTGCATCACCGTGGCTAAATGAAAATCTGAATTTTTGTTTTTTGGAAAGGAAAAAAGTTGTGACGTGAACAATGAGACCCCATAAATCTGCACTCCCGCAACTACATTACAGATGGCCTATTTAGTTACCTGGCGGAGTAACTTTTATTGATTCTAGTATCAAATATACATGAAATAGCGTGTCATTACATAGGCAAATCCGAAGAAGACAACCAAAACGTAAAAAGCAGTTTATGTGGGCTACTTGTACAGTATATATTTGGCAGAAATTAGCCATGGTTCCCTGAATGAATCCAGTTCTTTAGCCGCCAAATAGTAACGGTACATTTTCTAATAGGCTGATGGACCTGCCGGTTTAGCAACTTACTGCAGATATGAAACACAGTAATTGAAAAACATATTCAATACAAATGTAGGAATTTTTATAAATGAAGTTACAAAAAGCATACTCAAGCAATAAAGTGCTTGTTAAGGATATATTCATTTTTGTTGCACTTCTAGTTTTAGGATTGGACAGAACTGTTAGAAACAGCTTTCCAATAAGTGACTAAGGTAATATTTATATCATATTTCTAACGTTTTCCAAGCAAACATGTCATGTATTTTGTTAATATTATTCTACCGTTTAAAATACTATGCAAAGAGGCATTTTAACAGTTAGCCTATGTTTAAATTTAATGCTTGCTTAAAAGCAATATATTAAGCTATTTATTGCGTGATCAATGTTTAGAAAAACAAAATTAAATATGCAATCTACATGCACTAATTTAACCAAAAGAACACTTTGGCGCTTGCAAATTGTTTTACTGCAAAGTTAAAAAAACATATGTTAAAACTACAAAAGTATTTAGTAACGCATCTATGTAAATACTTTATGTTTTGACTACTCATACACATAAAGTAAAGTATTATACAAAACATTTTGTGAAAATAATGTTCCTGTGAAGGTTGTTGAAAAATGAATGCTAAATGAAAAAAAAAACATTTTATTTTTACAACACAGCTTACATTTTTGTATTAAAATATTACGTGGACGGATTTGGTTTATCATGAGCAAAGTAAATATTATGGAACTTACTGGAAACTCGTTTCTGCAGCTAAAAAAGAACAACGTTTCCAATTTTGTGAAACCACCCGGCGAAAAGCATTTGGCAAATATAATAAAGAACTATTTTAATGTGGCATATTATTCATGTGTAGTGCCATTTAAGTTTGTCTACAATCAAGAAAATGTTAGCTGGAAAATTCAAACAAACAAACTTCAGCAGGTAAGCGTCCAAACAAATTATATCAATTGCAAAATTAATGCAAACAAATTGAGTTGATAATAATTCTATATTATGTCTCTTCGCTTACGCAGGTTCTATGCGTACTAGTCTGGTCCATATACTATCTAACACAAACCACAAACAAGATTCGACAGGTTGTTGCGATATCCGTTTCCAAAAAGTCACTTAATGTTCAGTTTTATTTTGATTTCATAAGTTTTATTAATAGAAACATTATGCATGTTTTTTGCTTGCAAATACTGCTTACAAAGAAACTATACTTGAAAACATGTATAAATAATATCTTTAGCCTTACATTCATCAAGACTCAGTTCATATCCCGTGCAAAATTTTACATATACTTTTTATATGCTTGCAATTTTGTTTTGACATTTGTTCCCCTTCCCTTTTTGGATTTGCTTAATGGCGGCACGTTGAGTTGTCCGGATAAGGCATTTTATTCATATGTTCAGTTTGGTCGAAGACGATTTTTTATGAAAGAAGATGTGGAGGTTTACTCTGCTGGTAACATATTACTTGGAGTACTGCAAATCATGGGGATGATTTGTATGTATCTAGTCATCTTCTTTGTTGAGACGTTCTTTTCGGGACCTTTGATTATGTGCATTTGGCTTAGTGTAAAAAACTTTGAAACGTACATCGAAAAAGTGTTTTCTAATCCACAAACGAGCAAGGAAATGACGTTATGGCAAATCAATGAAAAATACATCGAGCTAAAAGACTTCAGTGATTTTTTGAATTACATTTGGTCAACCCCGGTTCTCTTTTGGCTATTGGATTCAGTAAGTCAAGCTGTCTTGAAACTAAATGGTTCTGTGAGCTCAAGAAGCGGCTTATCTATGATTAGCTGTTTTATATGGGTGGCTTCTATGACAGTGTTTGTAATACTTTCGGGCGAATCGTACAAAAAGGTATTTGGTTGCACAAACATCATCATCAAAGTATCTATTTTATTTGCAAAACACTAAATTATGAACAGAAATCACAGCACACTGCAATCGTGTATTTGCCAGATGGATCGCTTCAAGTCTGTACTCTTGAAGAATGAAAACTTCAGAAGATTTTCAAAGGAAGATAAACTTGGTTTTAAAAGTATGTTGAAGGAACTGGATACTAATCCCGTGGGCATTGGATCAACAGGGTTGTACAATGTAACTTACGGATTTACAGCTCAGGTATCTAACAAAAATTTTGTTACAAAATTATAATTGACTTTGTATTGCACACTATAACGTACAATTTGAAAATACTTTTTTATTTTCAGTTGCTTGTTGCCGGACTCACTTTATTTCTGGTGAGCTTTGAAAAACCGGAAACGGAACCGTTTATCAGTTGCAGCAGAAACTCTAGTTCAGTAGAACTATAGACTTGACTAATAGGCTTTTTGATTACAGGAGTGGGCTATTAAGAAAGAAACCTATTGTTCGCATCGTTCAGCTTAAAATCTGTACGCCATATTATGAGCACTTCAATTTTTAAGCGCTTATGCATAATATTCTAAAACTCTAGTTAAAAGCATCTAAAATAATATGAATCATGTTGCGTCACCTGTCCCGTGTCGGCGCAGTTTATACTGCATCATTTGTCCGAAAATATATCATGCAAGAAAACGCTTAATCCAGTGTCCAGATTTTTCATGTTGCCTGCCAGTGTAAACTGCTTCTAGCGTGATTCCTGTCTGAAAATCAAGACGTAATTGCTTAGCATGAATAAGTTTAGCTGTCTCTTAAATTATAGGCATTGAAAAGTATAACTGTTATACCTGAAGCATGTTACAAATTCAAGGCTGCATCGAAAACATTATATTCCCTGTATTAAAAAGTTCTGTTTGTTCCACGATTGGTGAATCCAACAACTCAATCTAACTATGCTAACCAGTCAAATATAAGGAATCAAAGCCAATATTACTTCAATCACGTAGTGTAATAATGAACAAAATAAGCACTATGGATTTACCTGGAAAGACATTTCTGCAAATACAAAGAAAAGGTTTAGATCAATTTACCATCTTTACAAGTTCTAATCATATAGAAAAAATACTTACAAACTATTTCAGTGTGGGGTATTATATATGCGTGATTCCGTTTAAGTTTGTTATTGATAAACAAACGACAAGATGGGAGATTCAAAGCAATAAACTTCAACTGGTAAAGGATTTTAAGTATATTAAGTTGTTGTGCATTTGTCATTTTATATTTGTTTAGCTAATATGCTTGCTTGTTTGGTTACTTCACTGTTTAATGGAAGTCACGGGTATAATTGGAGAAGTCTTTGATAGCTATGTTACTAAAGACTCTCTTACGGTGCAGTTTTATTTTGACTTTCTAAGCTATATAAGCATCAATCTTATGACAATCTCATTTTTAGTGATTATGTTCCAACGAAGACTAAATATAAAACAGTGTCTGAACCAAAACATAAATCTTGCAAATGTTAAAGTTGAGTTAGTTACGTGCGCAAGATATTACATTTATGCCATGTATGTTTGGAATATTGTAGTAGAGGTACTACTGATTCCTTTTACAATGACGACAAGTTGTCGATTTCAAATCCAAGCGAAGCGTTTTTATCATACGTAAGCAGTGCACGCAAAAGATTTTTCATGGACGAAGAATTCGACCACCAGTTAACAGCTAGTAATGTAACATTGGGATTGCTGGAAGTCATAGGGAATATTTGTGATTGTTTGGTTTTTTGGACTGTTGATGCATTTTTTTCAGGTCCTTTGCTGATGTGTATTTGTCTGAGTGTGGAAAACTTTATAGTGTACTTTGGGGAATTGCTCTGCAAAAGGCAGGTTAAGAGTGGAAAAATCCTTTGGGAAACTGAAGAAAAATACGCGGAACTTAAGCGCTTTAGTGACTCGTTAAATGGAGTTTGGTCAACGCCCGTTCTGTTTTGGTTACTGAATTCGACAAGCGAAGCCGTGTTGAAGCTCAATGCTACAGTCAGCTCAAAGAATGTCAAATTTATGATCGAAACTTTTATGTGGATGCTATGGTTGTCAATATTTTTGATTTTGTCAGGAGAATCCTACAGAAAAGTTGGTGAATTCCGTATTGCTGTTTCATTAGAACTCTCTAATAATTTGCTGACTTTCGAAATGTTAATTATATATTCTAGATGCAACGTTTTAAATCTCAACTTGTGGACAGAGAAAACTTCAAAAGATTTTCGATAGAAGATGATATAACAGTGCGACGTTTATTCAAGGAACTAGACACTAACCCGGTTGGCATTGGTTCAACAGGACTATACAATGTAACTTACGGATTCACGGCACAGGTTTGCATTAACTTTAAAGGAATTTCAAATATACATATAAATACGGATGGTAATGTGTTGTCTGTTTTAGCTGATGTTGGCAGCACTTACGTTATTCATAGTAAGCTTTGAAGAAAACAAAACGGAACGACATTTGTGTAACTGCACTACAGAAAGCTAATTTAAAAGATAACTTCAATCTGAGTTTAGTCTGAGCTAAAATGTATCAGAATATAGCCAAAGCATATTAATTCTAATCATGCCGCTTATTATGATAAATATTTAATAATTATAAGGTTATAAAGTATAAATTCAGTTACAAACATGAAAAAATAGTAATGATATTGCATATAATTATGTTGTACCGTCTTCGTATCAATAAAGTATGAAAGCAATGACATATGACTATAGGTGAAAACATGGTTACCAGTAATTTTTTTTCCTTGTTGATAGTTAGTTATGTGAACAAATTTCAAAATGAAATACAAATGTTAACCAATAAGTTGTATGCTTGAAACATTCAATGTGTTTTTGTTGGTACGAAAATATTGATTTTGTAGCGCTTTGCAGAATGATGTTTTTGCTCTGCTTTCTTTAAAACCTTATGCAAAAATATTGTTAAACTATTTTTTGCGTGATGTTTGTTTAAAAACAAGTTTAAAATGTGGAAACGAATTTCACATTTTAGCATTCAGTGTACAGTTACTGGAAAGTGAAAAAATAAAAGCATATAATTATAGTAGAACTTTAGTAGACCACAAACAATGCTTGATGTAATCATTTATCTTTTGAATCTAGCAATCGTTGCAAACTATCTCTGAAACCTACGAACGACAAAGGCTTCGGCAAAGTATATCAAAGACAATAGCAAAGCAAAAGGCCCGAAGGTTATCTTACAGAAAGTCTTGATTTATTGGCTGAAGTTTTTGAGTTCAACAATTTTAGTTTAAAATGAGCAAAATAAACATAATAGGATTCACTGAAAACTCGCTTCAGCACTTTAAGAAAAAAAGTGTGGATACCTTTGTAAAACCATCCAGAACAAACCATTTGGCAAACTTAATGAAGAACTATTTTTGTGTGGGTTATTATTCATGTGTAGTTCCCCTCAAAATTGTCTACAGTCATGATAGTAGTAGGTGGAAAATCCAAACCAACAAGCTTCAGCAGGTAACCTTTTTTGTAGACTTTCAATTTTTAAAAATACGTAATACAAAAGATTGCTAAGCTATAAACTTGTCATTATATTAATGTCTGTACGAAAATTATAAAATCACATATGTATTTTCAAACATTTGTCAACCAAGCCAGTATAAAGGACTTGAATGTTAAACCAAATATTGGAGTTTGTTCATAAACTAAGCCCTAATGTATTCCCAAAGTTTCATGAAATCCCGATTCCTGCTTTCGAAGAAAATGCAAAAGTTTTAAAACATCATGAAAACTGGACTGTTCGGAAATTATAAAATCAAGCTTTATAAATGCAATTTTCTATAAGAAAAGTGGTAATACAAACCCGGTTTCAACATTTTTGATGAAAGCAACCTCTAACAGTCCTAATCCAAGAAAAGTTTTGAAAAAATATGAATTTAGCAAAATTTTGGTATGTAACGTAATTTTTATGACGGTCCAAGCAGTGGTCGGCACATGGAGTGGTACACCGTCAACCAGAAATTTGACTATCCTGGTTGAATTATGCATTAGTTTTACTCGTTTATAATCTAAAAGCTATCTAAAGTCGTTAAATGTTGTAAAATAACCCCAAAATGTCGTGATTTTAATAAAACATGTAAAGGTACCTTAAGGTACCTAACGTCCTTTTATGAAATATGAGCATACTTTTCATATCCAATTCAAACAAATTGTTCCTAATTACAATTTTATTGTTTAGAAAAGAACATTTTGTCCACCGCAACAAGTTGTTGGCATATAGAATCTGATTTATCGTACTACGTTGCGTATGCAATCTAAGTGGTCATATAACAAGAATTTGTAAAATTGCTTCCTAACTCTTGTTTCTTTTCTCTGGCCAATACCACCAATTATGGTGATTGTTTCTTGTTCTATATTAGCTAATGACGTGAATATACTAAAATGGCGCTATTTTACTTCCAAAAAACAGCAAAAAGCTTGTCTTTGAAACGTTTAGTAATATATGTTGGACCAACTGAAACTAGGTTATACACTGACTAACCTGCACTTGGTCTACTGGACTCTACTTTTTCTTCAACTGATGCTAAAATTAATTGTTTATGTTACCCAGCGGTTTTCTGGCCACTATTGTAACATAAAACCATGTAAAAGTACAGATTATCTTAAATGAATATGAAAAGTATGCTCATACTTCATAAAAGGACGTTAGGTACCTTAAGGTACCTTTACATGTTTTATTAAAATCACGACATTTTGGGGTTATTTTACAACATTTAACGACTTTAGATAGCTTTTAGATTATAAACGAGTAAAACTAATGCATAATTCAACCAGGATAGTCAAATTTCTGGTTGACGGTGTACCACTCCATGTGCCGACCACTGCTTGGACCGTCATAAAAATTACGTTACATACTGAAATTTTGCTAAATTCATATTTTTTCAAAACTTTTCTTGGATTAGGACTGTTAGAGGTTGCTTTCATCAAAAATGTTGAAACCGGGTTTGTATTACCACTTTTCTTATAGAAAATTGCATTTATAAAGCTTGATTTTATAATTTTCGAACAGTCCAGTTTTCATGATGTTTTAAAACTTTTGCATTTTCTTCGAAAGCAGGAATCGGGATTTCATGAAACTTTGGGAATACATTAGGGCTTAGTTTATGAACAAACTCCAATATTTGGTTTAACATTCAATTCCTTTATACTGGCTTGGTTGACAAATGTTTGAAAATACATATGTGATTTTATAATTTTCGTACAGACCTTACTGAACTCATGTAGATTCTGTGCGTGCTGTTCTGGTCAATTTACTATTTAAGGCAAACAACAGATATAATTCGGCAGGTGGCTGCACTTCACCTTACTACGAAGTCGCTAAGTGTTCAATACTATTTTGATTTTATAAGTTTTATAAGTCGAAATCTTAAGCAAATCTTTTTCCTACAAATATTGCACACAAGGCGACAAGACTTAGAAATATGTATAAATAAATATACATTTGATCTGGCTTACATCAGGACGCGGTATATAAGGCGTGCAAAACTCTACGTTTACATTTTATACGCTTGTGATTTTGTTCTGACATTTTTACCTGTCCCATTTTTGAATTATCTTAATGAAGGCAAGCTCAGTAGTCCAAGTAGGGCGTTTTATTCACATGTTCAAATTGGTCGTAGGCGGTTTTTTATGAAGGACGATATTTATGTGTACTCTGCCGGTAACGTATTGCTTGGATTATTGGAAATGATGGGGTTGATTTGCAATTATCTAGTGATTTTGGTTGTTGACGCGTTTTTTGTAGGACCTTTAATTATGTGCATTTGGCTTAGTGTTAAAAACTTTGAAACGTACACAACACAACTACTTTCTGAAACCCAAATCAATAACAAAATAACATTGTGGAAAATCCATGAAAAATACACTGAGCTACAGGACTTGAGCGATTTGTTGAATGGCATTTGGTCAGCACCGGTTCTTTTCTGGTTACTGGATTCAGTAAGTCAAGCTGTGCTGAAGTTGAATGGTTCTGTGAGCTCAAGAAACGCCGTATTTATGATTGGCTGTTTTGTATGGGTGACTTCTATGGCAACATTTATAATACTTTCCGGAGAATCGTACAAAAAGGTTGTGTTTGATGAAACATATGTACGTTTTTTATTTTCAAAACAGAGATTTTGTAAACATTTTGTTAATTTGGCAGATGGAACGTTTCAAATCTAAGTTGTTAAAGTATGAAAACTTTAGTAGATTTTCCAAGGAGGATGAACTTTGTTTTAAACGTATGTTAAAGGAACTGGATACAAATCCCGTGGGCATTGGGTCAACAGGGTTGTACAATGTAACTTACGGATTTACTGCCCCAGGCATGACAAAATTATTACTGACTTTGTACTCCACACTAGCGTACAATTTCCAAACATTATTTCTAAAGCTATTTATTTCTTATATACAGTTGCTTGTTGCTGGATTAACTTTGTTTTTGGTGAGCTTTGAAAAACCAGAGACGGGATTATCTTCTAGTTGCAGCTGCAACTGTAGTTCAGTAGAACTCTAGCCTTGACTATTAGATATTTTACATTCAATAGGCATCATTGCAATTTGCAATACTCACAAACAGAGCACAATGAAGTGAATGATTATTGAGATGGTTCGGTTCAAAAACGTTTATAACATAAAATTGAGTTTTTTATTGAGTAAACTTATTCTTTTCAGTGTCCTGTTCAGTGTGAGTATAAATGCTCATTTTGAATCAAGTGAAAACATTGATTGATTTTACTCTTCAAACTGTACAGGTATATTTTTGTGACAAATGTTTTTTTGCTTTATTTAAAAATCGACTTAGCGAATGGTCTTGTACAATGCTTTAGTGATTAATAAATTGCAAGTAAATATTGTATTGATTACAACTTATGACAGTATACATGAAAATCTAATCTAAAAATGAACCATGTCAAAAATAACATACTGTTGCAGACAACTAAACTATAAGTCGATCCCACCCCATCTCAGTTTTGCCCAACATGCCTTCAACTCTACTCAAACTACCATTTGTTGCTACATTGCTAATTCCAATAATTTTACTGATCAGTGGCACAACATCGATATTCTTAACTGGCTCTGGTGTCACGAAACTGTTTTTAAATGCTGGTCCTCTAGCAATCAAAATCGCTCTCATATTCACATCAGTATTTATGTATCCGTGATTGCCCCAAACCCCTCTATCTTCATATTGCGTACTATTCCAAAGTCTGACTTCATAGCCTGGATCAGCTACCACGACAAAGTTGAATATCCTGTTGGACTGACAGTAGAAGTAAGGATCCCCACATAATTCAGACTTTCGAAATACAAGCTTGGCAGTTTTGGATGCATCAGATAATAGTTTGTACAGGTTTTCCTCCTGTCCAGGTTTAGGTACTACTTGGATCACTGGCGATTTTGCAGTAACCCGATCAATCATTTGGTTAATCCCGGGAAGCGTATCTAAAATGATTACAGTTGACGAATTTGCTTCTATCATTCCGTGATCGCTTAGTAGAATTAAATTAACTTTATTTGTAAGTCCAGCTGAATTTAACTTCAACAAGAGATGTCCCACCCGCTTATCAGTTTGCCTGACTTGTTCTAACAATTCAGGACTATTTGGTCCAAACCAATGGCCTGTTGAATCCGGTTCGTGGTAGTACAAGTACACCAGATTGGCAGGTTTCTCCGAATTCTTCATCCATTCAATTACCATTTCTACTCTGGACTCCCAGGGAACGCTTTCGTTATAGCCAGGAAAGAAATATGTAGGTTTCAAATTGTTATTTGGCCCGTAGCCCTGGTTATCTCCAGGCCACATCAAGCTGCCACTGATTCCTCCTTGTAGCTCGTTATGGATTGTTAAGGGCATAACGCGGGGATCAAAATTCCAAAATCCGGGTGGGTATCTCTTCCCGTCCATTGTGACATTACTGTAACGACTATCAAACAAAAAGTTGTCCACGACTCCGTGAGCGCTTGGATATAATCCGGTGCAGATTGACTGATGATTAGGAAACGTTTTTGTTGGAAACTGGGGCTGGAGAAACGGTGTTGTCGCGCCGGAGTTTGCTAGTGATACCATAATTGGTGTTGATATATTTGACATGTAGGAGCGACGAAAACCGTCGAAAGACACAACTAGTACAATTGGTTTGTATGACATGCATTTTCCCAAGTAGAAAACGCTTGCAAAGACGTAGAGGGAAATGAATGAATTGATATTCATTTTTGAAAACGTTTACTGTCTGCTTTTCATAAAATACAATGTAATGTTTCTTGAGCTGTTTGGAATTTCGACTGAGAGCAAAGATCCAAAACCTTGAATGAGGAAGAAGGAAAACTTTTAAACTCACGATGTGTTAAGAAAAATCAGGTACCTACCCAATCGTTTGTCATTTCATGATATTCGCGATTTTACAAAGCAGATACTGAATAACATACACACCCAAAGACTTTTATTGTGCTAAAGCCTTTAGCTAAGCTGTGTTAGGCATAAACAATGAATAAGGTATTGTAATAAACCACGTAGTAGGGAAAAAGTTGCACAAAATGTTAACGGCTTAACTCTGGCAACAGTAAGAACTTACACAATATCCTGTACAATGCACTGAACATGCTCACAATTTTTAAGTTTTTGTAAAAATGTAAGGCTGTTCAAAAGTACTATGTGGTCAAAGACACTACTAAAGAAATCGGCAGGGCTTAGGCGCATTTTCTCGAATAGAATGAGCCAGCACTCGTTTTTGAAAATGTTTACTGGATCTGGATATTTGGGTTCCAAGAATAACTAGTTAATCTTTCTGGAGCTTTCTGAAGTTTGGATTGAGAACAAAAAATCTTGAAACGTAGGTTAAGAAGAAGAAAATCATAACGCAGTTTGACAAAGAAAAGTAGATTACTTACCAGTTTTGTGCAGTTTTATGATATCAGCATTTTTTAAAGTAGCTAAGAATATAACTATTCACAATCATAAAACCAATTTTTTACTGATCAGTGCGGAATTGAAACCTTCAACTAAGCTGCTTAAGCAGAAGGTTTTTCAATAATGGAGTTTATTTATTATTTGGCGTAGGGAAAAGTATACAGCAATTTTAAAATATGTTACAATGAAAGAATACACACATACAACGAGCTCGACAGAACTTCAACTGCTGCGTTAAGTGCTGTTATGTTGCTCAATTGGGCAAATAAATTATAATAAAAATCAAATTATTGATAACCCACTTTATGAGCACATGTTAGCATAACATAGCAATGCGTGACTGGACATAAATTTGTCTGCATATAAATTCGATAAAAAGTTTATTTATTTAAACGTCAATGCGATATGATATGGTTTTATTCAACGATGTAAAATTAGTTGATAGACTGATATTTGGTACAGGTAAAAACTCAAACGGCTCTTTAGAATGTTATTCTGTGCGCGATTATTTACAATAAATATGCTTTTATTTCCCTTGTTGTGCATTTAGTGCCATTTGATTAAAAATCTTCGCAGTGTAACTAAATAGTTTTAGATGGGGATGCAATTTTGTGGTATGGATAGTATTGATAATTGTTACGGGTAATGAAAACTTATCGAGCCCAAACTGAAGCAGTTTATTGCTGGAAATGTTAGAAGCTGTCATCTGTCTGACTAAAGTACTATTGAATTATTGCCGCCTCATTTCAGCCAACATAATCACATAACAATGCTTCAAATTCAAAAACGTGGGTCATAATATAATACTAATACAGATGAACCTAATTCATAAAACAGGTTTCTTTCTTAATGTTAATAGCTGGATTTAAGAATGTCATGTAAAAACGTTTACGTCGACCAAATTTTTATATTTTCCAATGTTTTATTTATTTAATTCCTAACATTTCTCCCGTCTTTGTAAAAGTTCCAATGACACTTAATAAAAAGTCCTCCTAAATGAAACAATAATATGATTCAGTTTTGAACTCTTTAAAAATTAATGGTTAGACGAACCAAACAAACAATTTATTCCATAAAAGCAAGTAACATAATTTGCACTACTTGCAGCCAGATACCTGGGAAAACTTTTAGTTCAGTGAATTTTTGAGTACTACTCTACAGACCTAAACATCATGCAAACAACAATTTGGAGTGATCAATGTTCATATCTAGATTGCTATCTGTTTTTAAGTTTTTAAAATATACATAGCTAAGCGATATATTCAATAAAACAAATCGCAAGTGTGCAATTTCACCATTAAAAAAAGCATTTCCTATTATATACTAAACAATAGTGCTTTTAAGGCTAATATGACATGACGTTTTATTTTTGAAAATAAAAATAATGAAATGTTCAAAAATTAAACATATGCTATGCCTTACTTTTGAATAAATATACTTATAAAGTTTATTTTGTGGCAGCGGCTCTTGGAAGTGACCAACTTTTTTTACACGTATAACATAAAATACAGTTCTTTTTAATTCAGCAAATCCCTAAAGCATAATAAATTTGATTCATAATGAGTAAAATAAGCAACGTTGATGTGATTTGGAACTCCGTTTGGTCATTTAAAAAGGAAATTGCTGTTAGTTTTGAAAAACCATCATTGGAAAATCCTTTGGGAAACATAATAAAAAACTACTTTCTGTTAGGATACTATTCATGTATAACTCCACTCAAGTTTAATTACAGTCAAGATAAGACTAGATGGATCATTCAAACAAACAAATTTCAGCAGGTAAAATTGTGGTAAAATATTCTTTATAAGCCGAAGCAAAAAATATCATTATGTATTTGAATAATTAATCCAGATGGTGTGTCTGCTGGTTTGGTGCCTGCAATTTTTAATGCAAGTGACAAGTATAATTGGACAAGTTGCAGCGGTATACGTTAGTAAAAGGTCACTAACTGTCCAATTTTATTTTGATTTTATAAGCTTTATAAGTAGAAATCTTATGCAATTCTTTTATTTACAAATACTGCTAACTAAGAGAAAAGACTTAGAAAACTGTATGAACCATGCACTTATCAGGCCCACATATATCAAGGCTCAGTTAATACTACGTGCAAAGTTTTACCTTTACACTATGTACGTTTGCAATTTTTTGTTAATGTTTATACATATTGCGTTTTTGGATAATGATGGCAACTTGGGTGACCCAAGCAAGGCATTTTATTCGCATGTACAATTCGGTCGTAAACGATTTTTTATATCTACGGACGAAAACATTGATCCATCCTCCATTGGGAATGTGTTACTCGGATTACTACAACTTATGGGGATTGCAGCTTGGTATTGGGTCTTTTCAACTGTAGATGCGTTGTTTTCAGGACCTTTGATTATTTGCATTTGGCTTAGTGTAAAAAACTTTGAAACATACACTGAGCAATTGTTTTCTAAGCCACAACTCAACAATGAAATTACATTATGGAACATTAATGAAAAATACAAAGACCTGAAATTTTTAAGCGATTCGCTAAATAATATTTGGTCAGCACCGATACTTTTTTGGATACTAGATTCTATAAGTCAGGTTGTGCTCAAACTAAATGGTTCTGTGAGCTCCAGAAATCCTTTATTTTTGATTAGTTGTTTTTTGTGGGTAGCCTTTATGGCAACGTTTATAATACTTTCAGGAGATTCGTACAAGAAGGTAATAGTGGATTGGATAAACCTATTTTACTGGTATGATACACGTCTGCAGGAAGTACTGTTTTTGTTAGATGGAACGTTTCAAATCTGAACTTTTGAAAGATGAGCACTTTAGAAGATTCTCGAAGGAGGATAAACTTGGTTTCAGACGTTTGTTGAAAGAGTTGGATACAAATCCTGTAGGCATTGGTTCAACAGGATTATACAATGTAACTTACGGATTTACGGCTCAGGTACATAGAAATATTTAATAACTTATTACCAGTGACATCACCTGAAGATTTTGTTCTATTGTTTTCAGTTGCTGGTTGCTGGACTAACTCTATTTTTGGTGACATTTGAAAAGCCAGAAAAGGAAACGGGACCATCATAGAAGCAACGTTAGTTCAAGCGTTTGAGTTAATTGTTTTTTCTAATTTAAATAATGCACACATATTTATTGATACTCAAAATATTGTTGAATAAATATTTGCAAAAAAGGTTAATGCCGAAGCTACGGTTTAAAGAAGAATTTATTTTGCTGCAGAATTTTATTACTCAAGTGAAAACTGTGTAAGTCTTAGTTGGACAGTTTATCCCTGGTCACTGGAGTTAACCATTTTCTGATAATTGTAGAAACTGTTGCAGTCATGACTAATGAGGCACCCAAAATACTAAAATAAATAGAAAGTACAAAGTAACATTTAACATATCTTAACAATAAGAGAGTTTAAACAACTTACCTGTTCATTCCAGGAAGCATTTTAAGAAAGAAAGACTGCCACAGAAAAACCTAACATGTTTTCACAGAACATTAATTTTTTTGCAAACTTTAAGTAGTCGACAGCTTATAGTTTTGGGAATAATCCTTACAAAGACAATTTCAGTAGTTCTTGCTAATGACACTGGTCCAGCATCTTCAAATTGCAAGGCAGTTGTCTGCAGAGTTTGACCTAAAAATGAAAGTACTCCAGAAGTGCCGAGCACGGCAATATCAGTCCCATTCCGAGGGAAATCGAATACATTTAAAAGTAGAGCCAGTACACCTGTTCCACAACTACCACAAATCCCAAGTATCAATGTGGTTATTCCATGATAAACAGTTTTAAGTTGGCGCATTGTGATGATTGCCACTGATATAGAAAATGTTGAACAAAGGGCTAAGATTACTCCAGTCTATGATTAATATTAATAATTTTACAAATTACAAATTGTAATTATACCTGACAATTTCTAAATTTGTAAAAAAAAATTACGTTACCATATGTTGAACATCAAAGCTGTCAGCACCTCCTAATATTGGTGGCTTAGCAATAATTGCAATACCAATGATAGAGACAAGTATTGTTGCTACGGAAAATATTTCAAATGGCTCTTTAAGAAATATGTACCCTAATGCAAACACCAGCACCGGGGAGCTTTGTTGAATAACTAAGGAATCTCCAACAGTCATTTTATGGAGAAGAGATAAGCTGTAATTGCACAGCATCCACACATTCCACGTATCTAAAAACCCATTATATAACCATAAATTATAAATGATTGAAAATTTTGCAAACTGTAAGACTCACCAACAAAAATCCAAAAAGCTTCCAGCTCAAATTGCCAAAAACTTCAAAGTTGTTATGCGGTCCTGTAGATTTTAATTCTGATGAAAGTAATTTTAATATATTTAACAAAGCGGCTAGCACCGTTGTTCCAAAAAACATCCAAGCAGATTGTGTTAATGGATGGTAATCTTGGGACAATTTGGACGTTACCGCTACTAATGAAAAACTTAATGACGACAACACTGCTAGCAGTATACCATAAATTTGTTGAAGTTTTGATGACGACGAGGCATTTGTTGTCGCCATGATTGCTGTTTAAGAGCAAGCAAACAACTGCCGGTAAAACTATACTGGCTAGCCAGTGCAATGTTTACAAATAGTAAATTATTATGAAAACGATATAATTGCATGCTTTGTACTAAGGTCTTTAACAATCAGATGTCAACCTACTGTTGCAACTCCTACTTGGAAAACGCTATCCTTTACCAAATATAAAACCTAATGTGCATTTGGGTAGAAGAATGGCTAATTGCATTGTCAAGTCAGGGCCACATCTCTTATTATATTAAGGCAAGTTGTGTAGTATGTGCAGGTCATAATGTGGCGCAAAAACCAGTTGTCGTTGTTACATTCAAGCCTTGCAAGACACCTTGCAAATCTTATGTGCATTTTGGGTCATAGGCAAGTAAAGAATGCAAGTCACTGTTGCAATTGCCAATTCATGGCCAAGTTTGGCATTCGGAAAATTATAGCATAACTCCACCAACAAGTGTCTTGCTTGACCGCATGCGGTTATTAAATGAACTTTTGGAAAAAATAGCGACTTATGACTCCCGGTTTCAATAGTATTTATTATTTGTAATGCACCCATATATAAACAGTTTGACATGGGTAATATAAATATAGTTTTTAATTTTTATACCTATAGATATAACGACTCTTATATAGTCGTGAACATGTCACGACCAATTATTGCTAAATATATTTATTACAAGAATTAAAGAATGATTTATAATTTTAGAAGAATAAAACATACATACATTTTGTCAACTATATTAATCGAACCTACATTAATTGTGATTTACAATTATCCAATTATTTGCTTGTAATTGTGTCTTCTGAAAAATCTTTACTACTGATTTATACACTATTTTATTCAACAAATAAAAAATATTAAAATGTGATGCAGAAGGACACCTTTTACAGAACAAAGTTTAACAACGCAATTGGTAGTATCAATTACAGTTTATCAACATCAGTTTCGAGAATTTACGCATTTCAACTGAATTATTAATATCAACAAGTTTTATGGAAGCACAAACGGCTATACTTTTGTACCTTATGTTTAAGTGACATGATTTTTGTCCTTTTTCAGTAAAATTTTAAAACTGGAATAACAATCTAGAACAGTTTGCCAGCACCAGCCGATTAAAAAGGCAACATGTCTACGAAATAAAATTGACGCTAATTGAAGGAAAAAATCTAAAATATTATAAACAATATACTTGCTTGGACCAACCTCCATTATTGAGCAACATGAATTTTCACATTTGTCTATGCGATTTCTCAAGTCGGGAACATAGAAGACGAACAGAATAAGAAATACTATTGAATACTTAGCACAGCCCTTAATATGTTTTGCAAACGTATAAATTGGAGGCATATTGTCCCGATCCTCAAAAACTTCATAGACCGTCAATTGCTTATAGTTAAAGTTTACCATGAACATTTCCAAAATTCGAAGTAACGAAACCAAAAGTAAAATAACAAAAAATAGGAAGTTGTAGAACAGAAGGCAAACACTCATCTCAGTCAAGACGATAAGCAATGTCATTGTATTCCAGAATCGTAAATAGAAGTCCCTAGTTTCCGGGGATATGTCCTACATTTAGAATTACACAATAAGTTAGTTTCTTTTTAATATTAAAGTAGCAGTAACTATATCACAAGGCGTACTTACCAGTTCAATGGCTTGAGTAAGACGAAAAGAAGCCAATGCATACAAAGCTTTAACTGTAAACCAGATCATGTAAATTGTCCACATCGCAATCCAGCTAATTACATTGATGTATTTGTTTCCACCACACAGGCTCACTGGCCAGTTTACTATCGAATGAAACAAAGACCCGGGAGATTCACAAGCAATATGGTAGTCTCCAAAATAGAAAAGGTAAATGGCAAGGGCTGGAAAAAGGCTCAGGAGAGAGCGTGTACACCCAGACTAAATGAATGTTTCGTGAAGAAAGACAAAGATCATGTTTAACCAGGAACAAAAAAGAGCAAAATGTTTTCATTTAAATTTAGGACTAAAGTTTTGTAATTTATAATATAATCAATTACCAAAGATCCACTTGCTCCAAGTTTCGCTATGGATTCTGGAGAGATTTTCTCTATTCTGGTCATAAAACGTGACCAAACTCTTAATAGATAGAAAAACATGACTAAAGCAAATTTACAGTGGTGGTAACGGTAACTGCTGGTGATTAAATTCTAAAATAATTGACAAAACTTTTTGTTTAAAAATGAACTGTATTGAAATATTTTTAAAAGTACAAGTTGATATAAATTGACCACAGATTTTTTCTTCTGTGCTACTATTTTGCTTGTAGCAATATTGTGAAACTTTTTCAGTGTGGTTAACTTTTAGATTGTGGTCCAAGAGCTACATTGTGAATGTGTAGCAGAAGATTGACAAAAACAAACTTATGAAATAGGCATTCAACTGGCCACTTTTTTCGGTACCTATTAGCAATGAAAACTGTAAGCATTGGTGCATAACACAGCTTAACCAAAGACCCGGTCGATAGGTATGCATTTTTTCAGAAATCTAAGCTATTTATATTTTCTACAGGTGCAACTTCTAAACTTTAATCCTGAGCAAGCTATTCTGCAAAGAAGAAAGTACATACTACTTATGTTACAAGGGCAGAGGAACTCAATTTCGACGATTTTGCTTTTTAATTTAAAGAATGGGCATAGTTTTTCAAAGTTATTTCTGGTAATGCTGATTTTAGGTACCTAAAATGTATACATTTTTGCTATTCCATATGCTTACGTGTGGGCCCTAACAACGGCGGGTTTGTAACGTATTGACAAACCAAACGTGATTTTATGTCAGGTATAGAAATCATGCAATTTATAAGTTACAACTGCATACTTCAAATGCAGATACAGTAAAATGCATCTTGTTTTAGCACAAAAGTACAACTTTATGCAAAATGATTGATACATACAATTGATCTATCACGTATAATGACACGAAGCATTAATTTGAATTAACGAATAGCGTATGTTAGGTTTATTAGCAGTATGTAAGATTTTGTGGACTGAGCAGATACTTACAAGTAACAAAAATTGTTAGAGTTGAAATATTGCATTTCTTTACATTATTACACATTCATTATACTAAACCGTTCCAAATACTACCATTGCATCATAGCAGCGCTCAAACAAAAACGAAGCATAATCAACAACAAATTCTTCTTCCAAATACCAAAATATTCCATATCTAATTCGAAATGGAGGAACTGCACGGGCTTTCAACTTATCTATCCGTTTTCCTTTGGTAGGCCATTTTGCATAAGATAGTTTGGTACAATTATTATGAAAATCATAAATTGCTTCAGCCATTTCAATTATACCACATACTACTTTCAACGAAATGAAAAGCACAAAAAACGAAGTTATCAACCACATTAAAATCCAGTAATAAACAATTGCAGATAATTGTGCTGCAGTGTAACGTACACATATACAAAATGCTGAAACAATGAACCAAAACAAAAATATGAATATAAGAAAAATTGATGCTTCAAACTGCTTCGATACACATGCTTGGATTATGAGCATTTTTCTAAAATGGATATAATAAATAACAAACGTTTTAACCCGCAGTAAATTTAGCATAATGTTTTTCAATCTTGTTAAAGCTACCAAGAAAAACCAGTATAAAAATCCACCGGTGCGGAATACTTCAACACCAGCAACATATGCGACAAAAACTCTAAAGGCAAAAGATGTTACTATTATTTGAAAATTTCTATATTCTGGTGGAGCAAGCACAAACTCAAGAAAATATTTTGTAACGTCACAGTCCATTAGCACGTAACCAAGTGGAAGAATATAACAACCAATTCCAATCATTGGAACCACCGAGACTTGTAACATTGACAATAGATCCAGATTGCTTTTCCAGGAGACTTGCAAATCTGCACAATTTTAAGCTCGAATTCCAATGAACAACAAATTGAATATACTAAGTTACATTTGACTTACCTTTGTGTAGCCTTTCATTTAATTTTAATTAGATTGTTTACGGCTGGCACTATTGTTCCGGGTAGTACTGATATACCAATATTTATCAAGACTAAAAAAATTACTACTGATATTAGTATTACCACAGTGGTCTGAACTAGGTGCATATTTTGCGTGAGGTTTGTTTGGTTATAAATGACTACTACTAGAAAGCCGCAAATAGCATAGACAAATGATATAAAATTAAGAATCAAATATATTTTTGAAAAATTTGAATATGCTGGATAGACACAATGAAATTTGGAATGTGTGGAATTCCATGTAATTGGAAACTGGGGTAGGAAAAATAAGCGTATGAGTTAAACTGTAAAAGTTTTATTTCTAGCGGTGTAAACGACATTTTTAGTAAGGTTTAGGCAGTAGAGTATACAGATTAGATTAGTTGTGTTTGTTGAAGACTTATCCCTGCTTGTGGAAATAAAGAATAGGAAAGATGCTGTATCGTGTTTTTGGAAGTACTAAAATGTATAACTGCATATGTAGACTACGGATAAAACTCAGTCAAAATGACATACGAATGTTATGATTAAACACTGTTTTCGTGGGAAATTGATTTTATACTCAATGTTACAGCACAATGATAATTCTTACTTTTCAACCATTTTTTGGCAACATGCGGATATGTGAAAAGGACAGTTGAGTTATAAATAAATTCTTTATAATCCTCTATTATAATTTCCTCTCGGTATTTCGGGGAAAACGCACAAAATGTCCCGGGTTTACATGCTTAACCCCATACAAAAATTCCCCATACTTAACCACATACAAAAACTTCCCATGCTTAACCCCATACAAAAACTCACCATGCTTAACCCCATACAAAAACTCACCATGCTTAACCTCACATAGAAACTCCCCATGCTTAACCCCATATAAAAACTGCCCATGCTAAATTCATGTAAAATTTGTCCATGCTTAACCACATGTAAAATTTGTCCATGGTTAACCCCATATAAAAACTGCCCATGCTTAATTCATGTAAAATTTGTCCATGCTTAACCACATGTAAAATTTGTCCATGCTTAATTCATGTAAAATTTGTCCATGCTTAACCCCATGTAAAATTTGTCCATGCTTAACCCCATGTAAAATTTGTCCATGCTTAACCACATGTAAAATTTGTCCATGCTTAACCCCATGTAAAATTTGTCCATGCTTAACCCCATGTAAAATTTGTCCATGCTTAACCACATGTAAAATTTGTCCATGCTAAACCTCATGTAAAATTTGTCCATGTTTAACCCCATGTAAAATTTGTCCATGATTAAAAAACAATATAGCTTCGCGCAATGCTCGATCCCATACTAGCTGCACCCAATGCTCATGCCCATAGTAGCTACACGCAATGCCCAACCCCATGTTGGCCACACGCAATGCTCAAGCCCATCCTAACTACACCCAATGCTAGAGCCCATTTTAGATACACGCAATGCTCAAGCCCACACTAGATACACGCAATGCTCAAGCCCACACTAGATACACGCAATGCTCAAGCCCACACTAGATACACGCAATGCTCAAGCCCACACTAGATACACGCAATGCTCAAGCCCACACTAGATACACGCAATGCTCAAGCCCACACTAGATACAGGCAATGCTCAAGCCCATGTTAGCTACGCGCAATGCTCAAGCTCATGTTAGCTACGCGCAATGCTCAAGCCCATGTTAGCTACGCGCAATGCTCAAGCCCATGTTAGCTACGCGCAATGCTCAAGCCCATGTCAGCTACGCGCAATGCTCAAGCCCATGTTAGCTACGCGCAATGCTCAAGCCCATGTTAGCTACGCGCAATGCTCAAGCCCATGTTAGCTACGCGCAATGCTCAAGCCCATGTTAGCTACGCGCAATGCTCAAGCCCATGTTAGCTACGCGCAATGCTCAAGCCCATGTTAGCTACGCGCAATGCTCAAGCCCATGTTAGCTACGCGCAATGCTCAAGCCCATGTTAGCTACGCGCAATGCTCAAGCCCATGTTAGCTACGCGCAATGCTCAAGCCCATGTTAGCTACGCGCAATGCTCAAGCCCATGTTAGCTACGCGCAATGCTCAAGCCCATGTTAGCTACGCGCAATGCTCAAGCCCATGTTAGCTACGCGCAATGCTTTTCCTGATATCGTCTACAAGCAAGAATGCTCAACTCCATGTCAGCTACACGCAATGCTCAAACCTGCAAGGGTCAAACTAATTGCTAAACCCTACAATACTTACACGCAATTATTCACACTGTATTAGCATGCAATGCCTTACTGTTCAATTAACGGGTGGATTTTCGCAAACCGGACTACCGGCTCTCGTTTTGCAATATGATTTATTTTGTTGAACATTTTTTGTGTATGTTCAATAAAAGCGACCAAAATAATAACTGAAACAAAGTTTAAACACAAGTTTTTGGGAAGTAATGATATGCTAAGAAGTTAATATTGCAATTAAACTAGAACGTGCAGCTAGGAAGTTTGGTGTGCAATTTTCTAAATAAAACAGAAGGTTTAAAGATTACTGGCTACCTATACAAACTTTAAGTTTTAATGGTTGATAGCTCAAGGACTATAGGTTAAACAAGCAAAATCTTCCTCTTGTTTTTAAGAGCAAGACATGTATGGTTACACAAGTGAGCTTGTCGCAATTTTCTGAGTAAACCTTTGGCCAGAATATGCTTATCAGAATTATGAGAGTCAGCTTCTTTTATAAAATATAAATACTTCAAATGCAGATAAATAAAAAATGTATGTATTTCAGCGCGAGAGAAATAATATAAATGAAACATCGGATACATAATGGATGTTTTTCATTCGTGTTAAAGCTACGAAGAAAAACCAGTATAAAAATCTACCGTTGCCGAATACTTCCAAACTAGTAGCATATGAGGCAGAACCCCTTAAAATAAATGACGCTACTATAATTTGAAAATTTCTATATTCCGGTGGAGCTAGCACAAGCTCAACAAAATATTTTGTCACATCCCAAAAACAGGTAACTTGGTAAGTCTAAATGAAAATGCAGTAAAATGTCCCAATAAAGAGGTTGCTGGGGTAATTTGGGAGGTATGGAAAACCAAAACTGTGTAAGGGTGAAGCATGGTATGGAAATGGGTTAGATGGAGAGATTCAGATGCACATACGAGCTATGCACGGCAATGGCAAGCAACACACTAGATAAAATGCATATTATGATATTTTACGATATGATGATCTCTCTTTCCACATCCTTTGACTGTCTGCGCAACAACGCTCCAAGCAAGATCCCTTCTGCTGAGCTGGATGGCAATGCTTGATAAACAAATGAGCGACAAAAGGAGTAAGCACAAACTACGTAGCGTAATATATAGCACTATTCACTAGGGTTTTTATTAAGCAAAAGTAATAATCAATTTAAAAACTACAAAAATCAATGCACAAAATATTTACAGCAATTTAGAGAGAGATAAGAAAATGCAGCAGCATAGCTGCACTGTTTATTTGGCCGTAGCCACTATCGGAATCAAGTCCTTCTCTCCTTCTTTCCCATTCTTCCAGCATTACTCATTTACCTTTTTAAGTCCAACGGACTAAACATTGAATATTGGGATATTATGCAGATTAACCTCTGCTGAATTTACCAACTGCATAGCTCCTCAAATACCTTGTTGGAGTTTTGTGTGCATATACTGCCCTGTGCTACATGGCTACCTCCAAAACGCCCCCGGTGCGGACTCTTCCCTCACGGACTTAAAATACACTCCACCATTACATAAAACAAGTCATACAATAGAATTAAGTTCCATAATTAAAATAATTACAATTGGGGGAAGATTTACAATATACAATACAATTAGCATAACCATTTGTTGCTGAGTCATCAATATATTTAACAATTGTAGCTTATAGTTTAAAATACATCTTAAGGTTAATTCATACATTATTCAATTATTAAAGAATTACATCGAAATATCTTAATACCATCACAATTAGTTAAAATATAAAATAATGACTCGTTATATTCGATAAAATTATCCTTCTGCTCTCCATGGATTCCACCGGCGTCCTAATCCTCACGAACTGTCTCGAGCCACCAGGCTTCACTCAACGTCCGATTGTCCCGTATCAAGTTCCCATCGTACCATGGTCACATCTACTCTTCTACTGATTCCTCTGGAGACCAAGACCGCACACTTCCACAGCTAACCTGTGTAATCGCATACCGTCCTGACTCTCACTTCCAGGTATTGACAAGAATTGACTCCGAGTTTATTAGTCACCCATTCCTCAACTTGTCAAGTTCTGGGGACTTATGCCATAGACGTCTGAGGTCAGCTTCATGGTCTCTATCAGCTTTCTTCCACCTTTGCACTAATCCATTTGGGACTAGCCTTGGACTCATGACCGATGACCATTTGGAGCTTCACGAATGTTGACTTCAGCAACGTAATCCGGTTTTCCGCTGGGCTTCAGGAGTTTCCATTAAAGCTGAGGACTCGAAATTATTTTCGGGGAAGCATTATTTGATGTGACTTCCATTTGTGACTTGATCATTCAAGTCCTTAGCGTTTCTCGTTCGACGCTTGCTTACATATTTCACTCGACTGCCCGAGTAAACTTATTAGTTAAGCTTCTTTCTCTGCTTAATCAGAGTAGCATGGCACTTAATAAGCGTATCTGCGCATGCTTACGTTCACCGTTCCTCCTTTTGACGGCGTGAATTTGTGCTAAGAGATATTCTTGTCCATTACATGTCTCCTTATCGCCTCTTTGGGCGTTGTTGGAATCCACATATATTCGACTGCCCGAGTTATTTATAATGTGGTCCAAATATAGTTCCTGCTTTTAAGAGTGCAGGTTCATCCCGGTCCTCAGGGATGTAACAAATTAGTTTCAGCGGACTTCTCAGCAATCCTCTTCAATATGGAGCTTCCAATGTTTCCATGTCCGCTCGTCCCAACATTTCGATTTCAACGGTGACCTCACGGGATTCTTTCGGTTACATTTTTGGGATTTCTTTAGTTCTATTCTTGGGAGTCATTTCGACTCTAAGTGCAAGTTCTTTCCACTTGTACGAGGATATAGCTGAGAGTCAGATTGAACGTGTAAGTGTCTTGGTAAATTTCTGTTATTTTCCTGCATGCAGTTTCTCCATTGACTCTATACGTTTCTATTCTGCAGTTCCTGCTATTGATTTCCCTCTACAGATCTCCCTTCTATATTTTTCTTCCACCGATATCTTCAATGTGGCTGGCCAGCTCTATTAACAGATTATCGGTGTTCCGAGTAATCTTTCTTCTGGAGATTGATCTCGTATTAGTCCTGCCGCTTGGATTTTGGGACGACATTTGGGCCAACTGGACTCTGTGTCCATTAATACTTATTTTTATTTCCACCTCCTGTTTCCAAGGCCCTTGAATTAAGTAATTAGTTATTTTGGAAAATAACTTCTAGGATGGTGGTTCTCCGGAGTTAAGCTTTATTTTCCGTTCGGTTTCTTATTTCTGGAGTCCTCTGCTCCAGACGTATTTGTTGACTGCTAGCATTATTTGTCCGTGTTCTTGTTTTCTTTGTTTGAACACGGTGTCTGGACTTTGTTGCATCCAGATTTTGGAGTTTCTGGATTCATCCATTAAGTGATCCGGGAATCACTGGAATCTAGTGCCCCTGTTTTTCGACGTCATTTTCTCGAACGTCATAATATTGAGGATGATGACTTCCATAGTGGTAGTTCCGGCGACTTCATAATCGCTTGACGCTGAATATCCACCGATCAATGTTTTCCTTCTGGAAACTTGTTAATTTGGACCCACTCCTAAGTCCATGTGTCATCTTGACATGTTGCATCTTTATGTAAAAGACAATTTTGGAACATATCGTAGCCATCCTCATTTTTACTTGCGCGTTTCCTTCTTAGGAAACCTGGACATCACTTCAGTGTGCCCTGCTTGTTGGGGAGTCTGGAACGTCTTGAGGATTCTCTTGCTGGAACCCTCCGTTCCTCATAATATTGTTCCTGGTTCCGGTTTAAGGGAAAACCGTCCAGTCTGTAGCCATTCTCGATCTTGATCCTCATCATCTTTATCTTTCTTTTCTGTGGACATCTATGTTGCTGCTGAACTGGCCAGGTCCAGTCTTACGTCTTTAGCGCTCTTTATATACCGGGTAGTGTCACGCACATCCCGTGAGCCGTGCTAGTACAGTCTTTGCTGACTTTTGCGTGTGAATCAAACCTTCAGGTTGTATCCACCAGCTCAATCTTTTCATATAGATCCACCCTCGACTCCCCGAGGATTTGATGGATCGTATGTCCACTCGTACTGAATGAGGGTATTCAGTACTTAGTATTTTTCCGCATTCGCCTGGAACACGGGTGTTTCATTGGACTAAGGTAGTCCATAATTTCCTGCAGATACTGGGATATCTGCTGCTCAGCTTTCTTGTAATTCTCCCCGTTTTCTCGATGTCGACAAGATCTCATTAGGGCTCTTAGGTCCTTGCAATATTCAATTTCTTCATCTGAGGTTGGGACAATACTCTTGAGAGAACGTCCTCTTAGTCTTGTCTTTTTCTTAAGGGTTGGTTTGGCGACGTTTTGTTCCTGTTTGAGTCGGGCTTCAAGTTTATATTGACTTGAATTCTAGAGCATTTCCTCCGACGACTCGTGAGTTCTTTGCGATTTGGATTTACTTCAGCACAGACGAATTTTCCAAGTTGTCTGTTCTGTGACAGACATTCACGACGGTAGTATCTTCCATCCGCCGCTGTTTCTTAGAGCAGCGGTGTGAGTCTGCAAACTGATGTTTCCGCTTGCATTGAACAAGGCTGCAACCGCCATTTATGTTCAATGTCTAGGGATCTTCTTTTATTTAGGCCTGAGTTTCAACTTGACTTCTCAGACGACGAGTGTTTTGACTTGGTCAGTTTGCCTTAGCTTCTACTGACATCTGGGGGACTCATCATATGTCTGGAGTATCTCGTCTTCAGTTGGGAGGAAAGACTTTCGATTGAATTGTATTTGAGCTCAGTTTAGCCGTTCCATCACCATATTGAGGTACTAAAGACTTCTGACATTATCCCCGATTCTCAATGTGTCCGTGCAGGTTCTCCACTCATCTGTCAGTCAAATATAGCCCCAAATGCTATTTCAGACTCGAGCTTATGCGTCAAGTATTTGATGTCCATTTTAAGTTAAGGTTACAGACCTCCTCATATCTGTGCTTTGGTTCGCATTTCTGTCCAAGTCTGCAACTACTGTTTGAGTTCAGAGCATGGACTGTTGTAATTGTCTAGAACCAGAACTACCTCTGTTATCAAGACAATGTTTCTGTTGTCGTCGCCAATTCCAATGATTTCATTTCCTCCTTTTTAGCTCTCCTTTCTTATCGGAACGTCTTCCGTTTGAGGGCTGGGTGTGTGCCCTTAAACTTTTAATGGTAATTTAAGGCATTTTCCTTAAAGTGGTTCCATTTACGCTGGAACTTTGGGAGTACTTGCTGAGTTGTACTTTAACTGCTCGATGAGGGATCGGAAGGCATCTTTGTTTGTAGTGTTTTCATGTTCATTTTTCTTCTTTGTTGAGAGTTTATCTCTCCGTAGGTGGTGGCTTGGTTGTTTTGTAGGACGAATATTTGAATCTTCATATTTCTTGTCCAGACGTGCTGCCAAGAGTTGAGATTCATCAAGTGCTGCTTTTAAGTTTTCGTAACAGAGTAACTTTGGTGTCATTGGCCAAGTCTGTGGTAGGAGTCTCACCGTTGTGTTTATTTGCTGGATAGGCTTTAGCAATCCAGAGTACTAATAGCATTGCTATTTTGGTAGCCATCACGTCTGCGCGTGGATCGGAGTCTCTATGGACTTCCTTTGGTACGGCTTTTCTGGAGCTTCAACTACATCACGGCTTCCCGTGGTTGTTGAGCTTCTTTGGTTAAGCTTGTGACTCGCCGCCACCTCATACAATCTTGGTGGTTCAAAGTGGTTCCAGCGTTTCCCGTCCAAGGTTGATACTATTTTTGGTTCGGAATTTTCTCAGCTGTTAAGTGGTGACAGGTCTCTTTTTCATTCATCTAAGGTTTCTTCGGTTCGCCATTTGTTATTCTTAGCTGCCTTTGGTCACTCGGTTGATCGGTCTTTGTTGACTCGGTTGCTGCAACTACTGCAGAGTGTTTCTTTAAGTTCCCAACTTCTGACCTGGCCGCTATTTTTCTTTCCGAGTCCTTTGTCCTCCACTTTTCATCAGTCGTGGACTTTGTCCAAGACTTAATCAGCTGGTGGTCCTTATTTTGACGTAATCCCGACTTCCATCATTTTAGATTTCTAATACCGCCTGGTATCTACGCTTCGCATCGATATTTTCTCCAGACTAATATTCAGTAATCACCTTTTGGACATCTCAACATCGTGGGAGGAGGCGTTGGTCTTTATCGTTCGGTTGCTTTAGACGTGCGGAAGACAGTAGCTCTTGTACTCAACCGCGGACTGCCCGCGTATTGTGAATACGGCTAACCATCATCTTAATTTGTTTCTGAGATCTCTATTTCCTTTAACAGAGTGAGTTACAGAGCTACCTCTGTTTTCTTCACTGCCCAGCAAGGTTGCTTATAGTGGGACTTGACTTCCTCCAATAATATTACTTTGCAGAATTATTTTGTGTACTCTCCTAGTGATTAGGGGGATGTATTGTAAGGTACTTGTACCATTTCCAGATCTGCTCTGTCTTTGATGCATTCCCGTTAAAACTAGTAGTTGACTAGTATTTTGCTCCGGGGGACATGTAATGTATGGTACTAGTACTATTTCCAGATCTGCACTGGTATATGTACGTTTCCCTTCAACACTAGTAGCTGAGTTGACTCACAAGTCAACTTCCCGCATTTGCATATTGTAGTGTTCCTCTAGGTACCACTGATTTTACCTGCAGCTTGACTTCTTGGTTCCTTGGGTTGGTAGACGTTATCAGTCTACGTTGCACTCTCAGTCTTTTGAGAGTTACAATATTATCCACCACCACCCATGCAGTCATATAATAAGCACACTACAAGCTTTTGTATAATATGACATGCGTATATGAGTTTGATTCCGATTGACTTAACCTTTGTGTGAAGTGAATTATGTAGCAATTCTTTTTAAGCTAAGAGGGTTTTTTTTAATAATTAGGAGTGATTTTACATAATATGTTCCTAAAGAGCACTATCTATGTGTTTTATAACTAGTGTGCACACTATAGGACATATAAGTTAAAGGAAAACTCTCTACTTAAAATACTTCAGTTTGTCACAGTAAGGTTGCTTGTCTTTGTTCTCTCTCGCTTTTTTAAGATGCATAGGTACATGAGAGCAGTATTGGCTTTTTAAAATATTTTGGGGTCTCAAAAATGGTAATTTACAAGAAAGCTTCGATATTTTACAAGTTAAAATCTAAAACGTTGGTCTACGTAGGCAGTTACCAACACCATTTAAAATGCATGGATATGTATGCCATAACCACGCTAAACTGCATCCAACTTCTCGACAGCCCGAGAATTTTCCGTTGCAGAAAATTTCTTGGCCTACTTTTTGCACAAAGGCTTTTGTTTAACGCTTCTTTCTTTACCCCAAATTCATTTTAAAATTTACCAAAATTCTAAAATTTCTAGCCAAAACTTTCTACGTCTATGCAATTTCTGTAGCATATATATATTATGCCGCTTTATGCTTCAAAATGGATGATTTTTGTGCATTTAAACCCGTTCAGTTGCCTCACAACCGAGTGCACTGAACATAGAATTTATGCGTGCTATGCTGCCCAAATTATAATAAATTATAATAAAGAATTGTGCATTGACGGCTACACCTCACTAGACGGGTTTAAGCCGATATAACGCACTAAAGCTTATAGAAGTTAAAGAAAGGCTTAAATTTATGCACCATATCACTACATTTTGCATATCGCACTGCTCACTCAGAAACAGAAGAACTGGCAAAGCTTCGCCATGTAAGGGTGAAGCATGGTATGGAAATGGGTTAAATGGAGAGATTCAGATGCACATACGAGCTATGCACGGCAATGGCAAGCAACACACTAGATAAAATGCATATTATGATATTTTACGATATGATGATCTCTCTTTCCACATCCTTTGACTGTCTGCGCAACAACGCTCCAAGCAAGATCCCTTCTGCTGAGCTGGATGGCAATGCTTGATAAACAAATGAGCGACAAAAGGAGTAAGCACAAACTACGTAGCGCAATATATAGCACTATTCACTAGGGTTTTTATTAAGCAAAAGTAATAATCAATTTAAAAACTACAAAAATCAATGCACAAAATATTTACAGCAATTTAGAGAGAGATAAGAAAATGCAGCAGCATAGCTGCACTGTTTATTTGGCCGTAGCCACTATCGGAATCAAGTCCTTCTCTCCTTCTTTCCCATTCTTCCAGCATTACTCATTTACCTTTTTAAGACCAACGGACTAAACATTGAATATTGGGATATTATGCAGATTAACCTCTGCTGAATTTACCAACTGCATAGCTCCTCAAATACCTTGTTGGAGTTTTGTGTGCATATACTGCCCTGTGCTACAACTGTGTAAACCTTATGGTAAATACCAAATATCTTGCATTTAGAGTTCAACAGGTAAAGAGTGTACATTTTACTATCATTGTGGTTTTATAGGTAACTACCTTTCTTTATTTCTTTGCAAAGCCATATTCTTTCCAGTTTTGACTTTGCTCACCCATCCCATTCTGAACCAAAACTAAGCTTAGATGAAGGAATATGCTTATCTCTCTTTCCTTCCAACTGCTCATCGTACATACTCTTCTATATCCAGCTCTCAGCAATCTCAAGTGCACACTTCATCAATCTAATTATAAGTATATATCGAGATTTCCGAGTTTCTCTACAAGCAGAAGCAGACTATAAAGTTTACTGTTCCTTAAGCAGAATAAAAAACACATGTATCTTATTGCTTATAGCCTAAAGACAAAAAACTGAGGAGAAGAGTTGGAATATTTTGAGTAAAAGTTCGTCGTTTCAAATTGATTTATTTTTTATTGATTGATTCTTACACTGTATTGAAAGATTTTTAAACTTAAATATTCAAAAAATAAAAGTGCACAATGATGCGATACGTTTTTGCATTAATTATTATTTTGGCAATCTGCCAATCTTATCAATGTGCGCCAGTTAAGAAAAATAACCAGGAAATCTGGGAGAGAATAAAACGGTTTTTAAACCGAGCTGTTGACAAATTTTTTAAAAAAGTGGAAGAAAGTGAAGGGTACAACGCATTTATTGATAAGTTAGTTTTTGCAGTGACTTTTTGTTGGAGATTGTTGCCAGTAGAATAAAATATATAGCTTCATTATTTACTATTGGAAGTGTTATGTGGTACTATGACCTTTTCTACGGTACAAATAGTACCAGGCCAGAGTTATAGATGCAGGAAAAACTCATTAAGAACTTATATACAACGCCACTATAATCAATGAATGAACGTCGCTCAAACTAAAAATTTGCAAAACAAATTTAATTAAAGTTCTGAATGCTAAAAACTCACTAAAACTTGCTAAAATATTTTGGCTCTACTTTGACTTTTTGTAAAATGACGTGCAACATATAAAGCCAATCTTCTGGTTAAACTTTTACGAAGCTGAAGATTTTTGTACAGGACTGTGTGGATAATGAAGTGGTTTTTAGGGGAAATAATTACCTTCTGTGATTATTTTTTGCGGTGCTCAGGTGTGATTTAAAAGTGATTTGTCGGTTTAATAAAACTAGTTAGTTTTTTAGTGTGATGCAGGGTATATTAAAAGAGTAACGGTTAAATTCCGTTAAACAATTTGGTTCTGGCGTAATATGATGAATACTTTATGTAGCTTCACTTTTGAGACTGTACTCAACTTTAAAAGTCGCAACCCTATATTGCACGTCTATATCACTCATCATAATAAAAATCTATATACACCTATATAATAACCACACTTATAACTTGGCAAACTAAACTATTTAGCGGATTTTGTACTCCTAGTCAATAGTCAAGTTTGCAGAGAATGGCAACATAGTCAGTACGAAATACCGCAGCTCTGGAACAAGCCCATTGTTCTTCTTTTAATACCTGGTACAAAATAATAAATAGTTAGTGTTAATTTAGCACTATACAAGCTTGATTGAAATTTCATTTTCATTAAAACAAGATATAATAATTTATTAGCCAAGCAGAAACCTTTCCAAGCAGTTTCTTTCCACGTCATATAGAATCCAGTAGCAAGTTATTTAGCAAAGCTTTAGTGCAAATTTTGCTACAAGCTAAAAAACTTCTAAAATTGCAAATTTGCAAACCAAATTTAATTAAAAATTCTGAATGCTAAAAACTCTCTAAAAACTTGCTAAAATAGTTTGGCTTTAGAGTCAAGAGAGCTTCTTAAGCTTATTAATAATTCATAAGTTGTCGCGTTTGTGAAATGACGCGCGACACAGAGCCAATTTGTTAGGCTAAATTTTCACAAAGCTGAAGTTTTGCTTAAATAAATGGCTAGCAAATTTCGTTTGGTTTTTAACCAACTTATTCCGGCTTTTGGGAATATATCGCCCGGGTTTTTAAGGAAATTTAATGATCATTTTGTTTGACTTTTTGTCTGATGAGCTGGTGTTTTAGTGGATTTTTTGGACAAAATGGGATAAGTGGGGTATTAAGGGGAATCACTGAGCTTTTTGAGGATTTCTTCGAGTTTTAAGGCGTTCCTCCAAAACTAGTTAAGGAGGTGATTATTTTGGAGGGGATAAAAATGCGCTAACAAAGTTTTTCTAGACCTTTCTTTGAGCTAGTCAGTGAAGTTAGTGATTTTTTAAGTTTTTTGGGGAAAGAATATGTTTCTGTGATTATTTTTGTGGTGCTCTGGTGTGATTTAAAAGTGATTTCTCGGTTTAATAAAACTAGTCAGTTTTTAGTGTGATGCGGGGTATGTAACAAGTACAACGGTTAAAGTCCGTTACCAATTGGGTTCTGGAGTAATATGATGAATACTTTAAGTAGCTTCTCTTGTGGGAATGTACTCAACTTTAAAAGTCGCAATAGACGACATGCCAGCAGACTGAAAAGCGAGTAGTTAATTTTTAACTGCTAATTTGTATGATTAACTGATTAACAAATTGATTGGCATTTATGTTTTTTGAAGATGGTGCGATAAACGGCCCATTGGAAACCCACCGTCGCTCCTCCTCCGGCCCAGGTGCAGATCCCCGCAGTTTAAACAACAATCAGGGTTATAACCTCCTGTCCTCTTCATACCTTCCCAACTCCACCTCCGTCTCCTCCGTCCACTCTGCCTTGGAGAGCCAAAGCCTAGAAGACAGTTTAATGATGACTGAAGACAGCACAGACTTCCAGAATCATCCTCCCAGCACTAATGACGCTGGCAGCGTTCGCTTGAGTAGTCACACCCGGAACAAGGCCACCAAGGCCAAGGTCACCCTAGAAAGCTACTACAGCAATCTAGCCCATCAGTACATCGAACGTCAAAAGCGTTTAGCCCGTCTTGAGGAAAGTATGGTGGGATTAACCGAAGCCCAAAAGGAGGAAAAGCGTCAACAACACAACAAACGGGAAACTGAATACTTAAGGTTGAAGCGAAGTCGCTTGAGCGTCCACGATTTTGAAAGTCACAAGGTTATTGGCATTGGAAATGATGCCTTTGCTCAGGTGCGCGTAGTCTGGGGGTTTATATGATTTTTTGTGGGTTTTTTCTAGATTCTGCTGTGACGCAGACAGAAGGATTTGCAGTCACCAGGGAATCGACGAACTGAAAGTATTACCCTTTTTCAGAGGAGTGGACTGGCAGAATGTAAGAATTCGACCAACACCCATTCCTGTGATGGTCAACTCGCTAACGGACACTAGTAATTTTGATGAGTTTGATGAGGAAGCCTTAGAATGTCGTATGGATTCAAAACTATAAGTTTTTATTTAAAAAAATATTATGCAATATTTAATTATTGATTTATTTCGGTTTTTCATGGCGTCACCTCCACCAATCAAGGAAAGTCAGCAGAAGGAAGGCCACCAAGACCAAGATTGGTTATTTAGCAACTTCACCTTCCGTCGTTTTTATGAAACAGCTCATTTCTCTAAAAAGTGATTCTAGACAACCTAAAATAATAATTACTAAACTGTTTACTATGGAGTGTCTCTACATAAAAATATTTAAACTGAATATACACAATAATAACTTTTTGTATAAAAAATAATAATTTTTGCAACAAGAACAACATTTTTGTGTGTGATTTAATAACACTACTGTATTATTTTTAAGATGAGTATTTAAAGTTTAAGAAAAAAATTTGTCAAGTTTTTGGTAACTGTGGTAGTAGTATTATAAATATATATATACCTATATTAAGTGAAATTACCAGCTTTACCAAAAGGAGAAAAAGTAAGAATTTTAAATAGTCAATTTAAAAGACACTAAGAGCTGTAATGAACAGTAATTGTAGTTTGAAGAAGTCAGAAAGGTTATAAAAATATTTATTTTGTATGCTAGATTTATTGTAATTTAGCTAAACAAATAGTCAAGTTACCGAGATAGAAATTTATGTACAATTTAAATTGTGCATTTCGTCGTGGTCAGTTTTTAAAAGAATCTAGCATTTTTAGTATTCCACGTACAATTCGTTTGTCGAGTCAGTTTATAAATTACCTGCTGGAAATGATGTAGTGTTGTGTAATTAGATAGTGAAGCTTGTATTATACTTTTTACTGTGAAATATTTAGTAGATGAAAAAAACCTGTGCTAATATTACTGTGAATATATGCAACGGAGACAGACGACAGATATGTTACCTTATCTAGCTCTAGCTTTTAATTAATGGCTATGTACTATGCAGTCAAAAAATGTTAGAAAATCAATAACGGATTTCATTTGAAGAGGAAAAGAAATGAATGACAGATTAATAATACAAATTTAGAAGGTTCGCAAATTCAAGTATGTGTTAAATAAAAAATATTTGAATTTATAAAAAAATGCAATTACAACAAAATTGTAACTTATTATTATGCTTTATGACTATAACTTGAACAACGTTTTTAAGAAAATGAATTGCCCTTTCTTGTGAATGTGGTCAATGATCAATGAGCACGTAAAGACTGACCTATATTTTAGAATACCTAACATGAACAAATACTGAAAGATTTCCCTGTAATTTTGACGAAATTGCTAAGTACAGGAGTTTAGATAATTTTTAATTATATAATCTATGTCTTTTGTTCAGTTAGCTTAGAAAGTGGGCTTTCACTCGATATGGTCTAGTCATTTAGTTGCAACTTGTGAAGCAAGATATTATTAGTTTTGTAGTCTAGAAGTTAATGTTTCAACATTTCAAAAGCCATTTTTATGATGTTCAAAGGCATTTTCACTCAACGTCTCGAAGACGAACCCTAAAGGTCAACTCTGAGGTCAAAAGGTCACGACGGTTTTAATATTTCTAAAAGTAAACTATAGCACGCGGCATATGATTTTAGACCATAGTTTGATCAAACTAATGAACTTAAAGCTCGTTTGTCAAAATTAAAAATCGTTTCGCTATTAGAAGAGATTCTGTTTTTAAAACGCTCTGGAAGCCTCGTCTTACAAGATTGTTCTGAGGTTCCTATTTCAAACACTTTAAAATCATAAAAACTTAAACTTGCTTGAGGATGCGCCCTAGTTGCAGGTCGTAGAAGCTGAATGGATTTAAGGGATCTTAAAGCCACATTTGATATATGGGTATCAAAATAAAGTAGGATTTCAAAGGAGAGTAAATGTATAGCAGACTATCAGCATTCTCATTTTGTCTTCACATGTTGGTTTCATTCCGCTTGTCATGTTTCTTTGTTTTTGTATGATCGCAAGCATAATACTACTTTGCTATGACAAGAAGACGTAACTACGTTTGCCTATAATGGATTTCAGATAAGAATCTGCTAAACACGAAAATTAGTGCGAAGACGTACGCTAAAACCTGAAAATGAGTAATTAAAAAGCGTATGATATATAGATAATATGTTCAGCCGTTCAGCGCATATGGTTTTAATAAAGTATAAAAAGAAATTAAATGAAATACATTTTGCTTTGAACATCAGTTTCCTTTTTTGAAAGCTTACTGTGCGGCAGTTACATCAGATAACATTTGACATTGTAAAAACATTCAATTAACATGTATGTTGCCTTACTTTGCCTTGCCTTAACCTTGAGTTATCCAAAAAGCAACATTGAAAGCTTGTATATTCAATTTTATTTTTTAACTCTGGTTTTATTCTGAAAATTGCACAACAAACTTCCTGGCACGTTGAAGTTTTGAATGATAACTTACGCAGCATACTATTACTCCCGGAAGCGTTCTCCCCATTTTTTGTTTAAGTTCTTTTGATTGCTTTTATTCCACGTATACGTACAATTTCAAATTATTGAAATCAATCGTTGTGATACAAAAAAAATCACTGAGGACTAAACTGTGCTTTTTGCGTATGCGCAAGTTGTCACACAATGTATGGAACGTAAGAATCGACCTTGTGTTGTAACATCGAGCAAATAGTAAATTTTGCTGCAAACACGGTTAATCATAAAATCTGTAGAACAATATTTTGAGTTTTGTCTGAGGTATGTTTGTAATCATAATTTGAAATAGTTTGAGGTTACATATAGAATAATAGAAAAAAAGCTTTTCTTCTTTTTAATACTTCAACAACTACAATTAAAAATTCAGCGTACTTAGAATCTATTATCGATACTTTAAAAAATTAAATGTCGCTTTGCTTGAATTAAAGTCTTTACAGTTCAATCCTACGCTTATTTTTTTCTACCCCGGTATCCATTTTCCTGGAATTTGACACATTCCAAATTTGAGTTTCAAAATCCAGTGAATCCAAATGGTTCAAAACTATATTTGGTTCTTAATTTTTTATCATTTGTCTACGTCGTTTGCTGTCTTCTTGTAGTTGTCATTTGTAACCAAATAAACTTCACACAAAAGATGCAACCAGTTCAGGCTATTGTGTTATTACTAATATCATTAGTAATTTTTAATTTTGAGTATTATTGGTATATCAGTAGTTGAAGATACAACTGTGTCAATTGCAAATAATCTTATACAACTGACTGAAAGGCTTAACAAAAGTGAGCTCTACAATAATATTTTATACGTTTTATGATGATGTAACTCTATAATTTTTATGATAACATTGCAGATTCACCAAACTCCTGGAATATTAATCTGGATCTATTGTCAAAGCTACGATTTTCAGTAGTTCCATTGATAGGATTTGGTTCGTATATTGCTCCATTTGGTGTTTATAGGATGTCACCTCACAAAATATTTTGTTGAGTTTGTTCTTGCTCCACCAGAATATAGAGATTTTCCAATTATAGTAGCATCGTTTCTGTTAAGGGGTTTTTTCTCATATATTGCTAGTTTTGAAATATTCCGCAATAGTGGATTTTTATGCTGGATGCCCTTGATACTTTTAGCAAGAATGAAAAACATTATGCTAACGTTATTACGGAGTAAAAATTTTGTTATTTATTATTCCCATTTTAGAGAAATACTCATTACTCAAGCATGCATATCCAAACTGTTGGAGATATCAATTTTCCTTGTATTTACATTTCTGTTTTGATTTATTGTTTCAGCGTTCTGGATATGTGTACGTTACACTGCAGCACAATTATCTGCATTAGCTTATTACTGGTTTTTCATATGTTTGATATTATCGTTTGTTGCACCTTTTATTTTGTTATGTAGTACTTTCAGTACTTTTTTGTTTAGACGAGTGCAATGAATAATGCACGTTACACCTTAAACTGTTTGCCAATCAGAATTTATTGGCAACTAGAATGATACGAAGCAAAATAAAAAAATCATAATAAATATTTTTTCATGGTTCATAAAACTATAAATAATTTTAATGATTAATGAACATTTAATCAAACCACTAAACCGTACCAATTCTGAAATGTTAGCACTTTCTCGGAGAAAAAATGTTGAACTGTTGTGCTTTCGTCATTTGGATAAAAACTAACAAGGTAAAAAGTGAAATACTCACTTCAACGTCTCTTTTATATTATTCACTCTTGAGAATAGTACACGTATCATCATCATGTTGTTATGTTCAATGTATTTCTTGTCCGCGTATTGGGTATAGTTATTTTGTAGCACTGATTTTATACACTTGGAGTACTCACTACTAATACAGGAAAAGAAGGGAAATATTGCATGCACCATATACTGTTTTGTTCATATTCATTACAACTATTGGTGCTCACAATATCATACTTTTCCAATATATCTGGATTATGTATATCTAAATATTTTAACAAAAGTTCTTTCTTTGGTTTGGGCGGGTCAGCACGCTCTACCTGTGACAGCTTAATAAATGTTTCATGTAATTTTACCTTATCATAGCATCTTTCCCCAAATTTTTGTCGTGGCACGTAAAAAGACCCAACGTAAAAAGACCCAACGAAAGAATCCCCAATTTTTGAGACCCAAACGTAAAAATCCACAATGCGTAAAAAGACCCAACGTAAAAATCCCCAATTAAAATTTAGAGTTCATACAATAATCAGCATGAAAGCAAGTAAGGTAAACACTAATTGGTAAATACATAGTCAAAATGTCGGTTTTTATTTAATTGTTCTATAAAGGTATCGGACTCTACATATATTATCTTCACATTTATATAACAAAAATAATATTTTCTCACAAATCTCAATAATTCGTCACAAAAAGTCCCAACATGCAAAATATCCTAATGTCTTGTCCTTTAATTTGCATTAAAGGACAATGCATGAATCTTGCTGGTCATTATTGACTACATATTACCACAAAAAATGAAGAATGCTCGCATTTCAAGATTACTTGCGGAACGCATCAAAAAAATAGTTCATTTACTTAAAGTCATCTCAGAGACATACATGGGCAGTGCATCAATTTTGATTGGGACAGATTTTGCGATTTATTTGTAGTTATGAAGCTAAAAAGCTTGCTGTGCGTAATGCTGGGCATGCACGACTACCTAAATTAGTGTTAAATTTTAAAAGAAGTGTTATTGCATATTGCATTAAATAAATACTTGACACTTTAAAAAATATGACTTTGTTATGCAAGTATGGAGATAATATATGCAGAGTCCGAAAATAATAAGGAACAATTAAATAAAAACCGACATTTTGACTGTGTTTACCAACTATTGATTAACCTACTTGCTTTCATGCTGGTTATTGTATGAATTCTAAATTTTAGTTGGGGATTTTTACGTTGGGTCTTTTTACGCATTGTGGATTTTTACATTTGGGTCTCAAAAATTGGGGATTCTTACGTTGGGTCTTTTTACGTTGGGTCTTTTTACATGAGACCATTTTTGTTTCAGTAAACTTGTTGTTTTAATGTTTTAACCTATCATTCATATCAGCAAATTCTGATAATTCTCAATCCTTGTGAATAGTACAATGAGTCTTTTAAATGTACAGAATGATTAGATGTTGCTTGCAGATACAAATGTTTTGACAGTGGTTTGACTTATAGATTAGTATGTATATTATTATTAATCAGACTAACAGTGGTGTCTAAAAAGTTTACGTGAGTTTTCACTAAATTCAAAGGTAAATTTTAGGTACCTATGATTTAACATAGTATGTAGCCATTCATTCATATCATTTATCATATCAGCTTCTACAATCATATAAATGTCATCAGAGAACTTTTATAATATACTATTTCAGCGATGTTATTAAACATATTTGCTATTTCTTTAAAGATTGTTATGTTGGTTACCATTACGCTTGCTGCATTTCCCATTTCAATACCTCTGTGCTGATAATACCAATGTTCAATGTACTGAACGTAATTATAATCTAAACTTATAATAATTCGTTCATTTGCCTACGATTCAAATTAAACCTTTTGACTGGGTTATTCGTATACGTATCAATACAATGCATTTTACAATCAGATAACCAGTTAATGGCAAACCAATAAAAATGCTCGCTGCTAAAGACGCTTAGTGAGTGGGCATAGCAACAGTCACTTCAATAAATTTGCATGATAATGCAGACTCTCAAAAACCACAATGAGTTGAACTTTATATAAGTAATACTCAATAACTGTCCATTAACCCTGGGTTAGGCCCCATTTATCCTGGTTTAGAGCCCATTTTCCCTAGTTTAGGCCCGATTTACCCTGGTTTAGAGCCGCTTTAACCTGGTCTAGAGCCGCTTTAACCTGGTCTAGAGCCGATTTACCCTGGTCTAGAGCCGATTTAACCTGGTTTAGAGCCGATTTAACCTGGTCTAGAGCCGATTTAACCTGGTTTAGAGCCCATTTACCCTGGTCTGGAAAATAAAGTGGACACACAGACACACGGACACGACATCTAAAATAGCTCTCCTGCAGACGCAGCGAGCTAATAATAAGCTGGGTTAAAGTGCTTCCACGTCCACTGTAACCAATAAATAATTTTTATTTCTATCTAGCTTGTACCAAACCTGCGATCATATGGTTTTTTGATTAGTTCATTAAGGCTGCTATGCACTAGCCTATAAAGCTTTACCGGCAGTTGCTTCTATACTCGTAATCAACAATGATCAAAAAACGTTCCTCATTATAAAAACGTCAGCAACATTTTGGTTTAAGTTGCTACCAGTAAGCATTATTAGGTTTTCCATTAATAGAACGTCCAAACTGTCCCAGTATTTAGTAAATATTACCCATTAACAGAGTTTGCTTTGCCAGGTCCTTGGCTAACTGTTCTCCCTTAGCCTACACCCCGATTTACTATTTTCCTATTACACAACGGCCCAAATTACATGGTCACTCACTCACTCACTTTGGTTTTAACTGCTTAATTTTATGTAACTGAACTATGTACTGCTTTTGATTTTCTTTGCTTTCTTCTTTTTTTCTTGCTTTGGTTGATAACGGAACTCAATTGTTCACGTATGTGAGGACTGCAACCAGTCACTCACTTTGGCTTCCACTGCTTACTATTATGTAACTGAACTGTGCACTACTTTCAATTTTCTTTCCCTTCTTCTTTCTGTCACTGGTTGATAACGGAACTCAATTGTTCACGTAAGAGGACTGCAATCAGTCACTCAATTATCAACACTATGTGTTGCTATTTTATCTTTTCGTGCACTGCACTGCTTAGTTTACTTTTGCCCCTTAATTACTGAAAAGTAGTTTGCTTTAATTGGAAAACTGGTAAGGTTCGCCATGCTAGGTCCTTGGCTAACTGTTCTCCCTTAGCCTACACCCCGATTTACTATTTTCCTATTACACAACGGCCAAAATTACATGAAGATTTGTAGAAATGTCCCTTATCCCATGCAACTTTGGATTATGTCAGAAGTTCAGATTCAGTATTCCCAATGATGACTAGCAATGAGTACTCTTCAGCTCTCAGGGTTATGTCACTAGTTCAGGTTAGGATGCTGATTATTATGATGACGATCATGATCACACAACTTGCCCCATTCAATCAATAAAATGCACACAACACACTCATCTCTCTTTAATAGCACGTACCTATTTTATTTTACTTTACCTCTATTAGGTATTTATTTTACCTCTTCGATTATTTTATAACAATTTATTTCCCTGAGATTCCCTTTCCTAGCCCTTCACTCTAGGTGTTATTTTGTCTCTGTCTATTTGCCAACTAACCTTGCTCTCCCAATAAGCTTAACACTGCTCCTGTGTTTTCCTATGGAGCCCACGTCTCCTCTTCCTCGCCAAAGCCCAATATCAAACCCTGGCTCTCACTCTATGCTTCACACTCAGGCCTCTCTGAGACCCCCATTCCTATCAGCTTGGATGTTGTTTAAAACAAACGTGTTCGCCACCTTTCTAAATGTATTAAAATTATTTTCTTTAAAATTTAAGTATACACGACCGCTTGTTTCAAGTTTTAAAATTTTTGGCAACTTGCGCTGTAAGCGTTTTGGATTTGTTGGTGAGTCTTGCAGTTGGCAAATCTTTCAAGTATCTACAACTAGTCTTATATGACAAAGCAACAATTTTGACAAAGTTGCCTTGTTTTAATTCACAAATTTGCAGATAGAAATATTGTGGAATAATTCAAACTGTACTTGCAATAAATTGTGAAACTATGATTTAGAGAGGAGTTAATTTTGATGCATGGTTTTATTACTCAAGTGAAATCTGCGTGAGCTACTTAGTCTTGAATTTTATTTGGAAAATCTTTAATAACTATAGTTGGGTATTTCTTAAAAATCGTAAATATTCTAAGCCTCATGATTTATGCGGCATCCAAAATACTATTGGATAAGTAACGCACCAATGAGCTGCTTAAAAACCTGTGCTCCGCCAAAAAATATTGTAAAAGAAAAACTGCTACAGAGAACCTAACAAGTTTACACATAACATTATTATTTTTGCAAGCTTTTATTGTCTGATAACGTCAACTTTAGGAACAAATCTAACAAAATTGAATTCATAATATCTTGCAAACGAGTAATGACAATGGTCCAGCATTTTCAAATTTCAAATTGAACACAATGTTCGTGGTAAACCTATTAACATGTCAGAATTAATTATTACAATATTTATCGCAAAAGTAAAAGAAGAAGAAGAAAGAATAAAAGAACTATACCAGAAAGTTTTAAAATAATATTGTGTATTCGTATAAACGTAAAAGGAACCTATCTTACGTAACTTACAATCAAGTATCGTTATGCATTTTGAACAGTTGATCCTTATCTTGGACCATTATCTTGAATGAACTTATTCCTACTTGTTTGTACACTAAATTATTAAAAGCGTTTACCTACGTCTAATGCAGGCGCTAAAGAAAACCTTGCTATATACTGAGTTTAACAATCAAAGGTACGAATTTCAGCACATTTTGGGAATTTACAAATTGCTACTAAATTATTGAATTTTTGAAAGCTCAATGGGAACATGAGCAGTTACAGTTACATGAGAACATACATAATACTTAGCAACCTGCATCTCAAGATCTATTTGACATAATTTATGTCCTTTTTAGTAATATTTTAAAATTGAAATAACAATATGAAAAAACGCTCAAGCCCACTAGCACAGCAATATTTGCTTCGTCTAGGTCCTGACGAATAAAAACCAACTCCAAACGGGGGAAAAAATCTAACATATTGCAAGCTGTAGACTTGCTTGGGCCAGCCTCCTTTATTGAGCAACATAAATTCCCACATTTATTTATGCGATTTCTTAAATCAGGAACATAGAAGAAAGACAGAATGAGAAATACTATTGAATACTTAACATAATCCTTAAAAAGTTTCGCAAATGTAGAAATCGAAGGCATAGCATTCTGTCCCTCAAAAATTTCATAGACCACCAATTGCTTATAGTTGAGGTTTACCATGAACAAATTCAAAATACGGGAAAACGTTGTCGAAAGTACAATAGTAAAAAATAGGGGGTTGTAGAACAGAAGGCAAACACTCATCTCAGTCACGACGATAAGTAATGTCATTATATTCCAGAATCGTAAATAGTACTTCCTAGTTGCCGGGGATATGTCCTACAAAATTCAAAATTGCACAGTAAAATAGTTTGTTTCCAATATTTTTCACAACAGCTGTAACTCTATCACAAGACATTTCTACTTACCAGTTCAATTGCTTGAGTAAGACGAAAAGACGCCAATGCATTTAAGGCTCTAACTGAAAACCAGATTATGCAAATTGTCCACATTGCAATCCAGCTAATTACATTTGTGTACTTGTTTGCACCACACATGCTCAGTGTCCAGTTCTTTATCCAATGGAATAAAGATCCGGGAGATTCGCAAGCAATATGGTAGTCCCAAAAATAGAAAAGATAAAGGGCGAGAACTGGAAAAAATCTCACAAGAGAATGTATGCTCCAGGACTAAATATTTTATAAAGTACACAAAAAATCATGTTTAACATTGAGCAACGAATTAATAGTTTTTATATAAAATTAAAATCAAAATAAAACTTTCGTCTGTATAAATAAAGGAATTACCAATGATCCACTGGCTCCACGTTTCGCTACGGATTTTGGTGAGATTTTCTTTATTTTTACCTTAGTTCGTGACCAAACTCTTAATAGAAAAAAGAACATGACTACAGCAAATTTAGTTTGATTGCTTATGGATTGCTTGCTCAAAATTTTACTATACTTTTAACCGTATATTTTATGTCGAAGTTATTATTTTATTTGTTTAGTATTATTAAATGGTTTTTAAGAGTTGGTGTGGTTTCACAAAAAAGATTTTCTTATTGCGCTACTTAGTTATGCTTCAATGTGGTAGTAGACTGTAGTATATTTTGATCCAAGAGCTACTATGTGAATGCGTAAGAGAAAACTGACATGAAGTAGCAAACAATCAATTAGAAGTTCTTAAACTGACGGTTTTTATCGGTACCAAGTAACAACACCAATTTCGAGCATATGTGCACAATGCAGTTAAACCAAACCCAAGGCCCAGTAGGGGGTTTATTTCCATTTAAGGTTAAGCTATTTATAATTTTACAAGTGCGACTTTTAAAATTTAATCCGCTTGCATGCATGCTAAGCAGAGAGAAAAGTACCAACACAAAGCACATAGAAACTAAGGCTTAGGGAACACAAAGAAACAAGTTTTTGCCTTTGAAACTCAAGGAATGGGAATACTTTTTAAAGTCATTACTGGTTTTGCTGATTGAAGTACCTAAAACTTAAGCGTTTTTCCGACATTACAGATAATTACACATGTAAAATCTGTGTACAAACACGGCGGGTTTGTAAAATTAATGCACAAAAATTCTTGGTATGTACTAGAAGAGGAATCGTTGTTGCAACTTCACAACACAAACAGAGGCTATACTTAATATCGTAACTGATATTGTACTTCACAAGACGCAATAAATTGAGAAATCGGTAAAATATGATAATGTCCTTTAATATTTTATCATTTCATTGTATATTACATCGACAGTGGGCAAATATTATAATGTAAATTAAAACATTGTTTCAATGTAACACTGATTTTCTTTAGAAACTTTCATTTTTAAATAATTTTAAAAAACTTATAAGTTTAACAAATACAAAACTGAACTGAAGCAACATAATTTGAGCTGGCATTCTATTGAGCCTTTTAACTGTAACGCAGAAGCCATAACTAAATAACCGAATAATTGATTCTAGCGCAGGGCATGGTTATTGTATTCAATTTTAGGCACAGCAGATAAAAGCCGATCACGTTTAGTGGGCTTAATTTGCTAGTGCACTAGGAAGTAAATATTTTCTCAAATTTCTTTTTTTCATTAATTTTAATTGCAAACTAACTTTTTTAGATTTCAAATGAGCTCTTGTTAGATGTTTACATTTATATCATCATCATATTTTGTGTTGGGGATGAACTGTGTCAAATTTAAAGGCCAAAACTAACTGCATATGGTAATCTCTATATTTAATTATATTTATAAGCTTTTATCACAGCACCATGCCCAAATTTTTGTTTTTTTCTACATAATGTATAAATTAAGTTCTAGGTCGCAACGCATCAACTTCAAAGCTTTGTAGGCTTCAACGACTATTTATAAAATGCAATAAAAATGGTAATTTTGAGTTTAATAGTTTGTATTAGCAGACCTGACTGGCAACTGGTATATTAGTATATAGTAATGATATAGCTGAGGTTTTTGTTTTCAGAACATATCACCGGTTTTCGGACATAGCCCTATTCAATTTTGGATCTGAACTTATTGCGTATCAAATAAAATATACAAGAGTATACTGGAAGCAGAAAAACGATGGTAAGCCAAACCAGAGTTGCCACCCGTATTGGTACATAAACTACGTCTTTTCAGGTTAAGAGTTATACCAACTTGAAAAAAGGAAAATACTTAAAATGTACCAAATACACGTTGGTGAATATGCTTGAAACTCTACTATTTATATCTTTCAATAGAGACGACCCTTTTACAGGCTGTTTACTTTGCTTAGTAGCAAAATAAATTTTATATGAACCGCAGCTAAAGCAGCTAAAGGATTTTAGCCAAAAGAAATAAGGTTAAAGTTCTTAAAATACGTATAAGTAAAATGGCTCCAGGTACCTAATACTTTCAAAATTTGAGCATTTATTCAAACAAATATTCTACGGGTATGTTTTTGACTTGCAGGTATTAAAAAGAATTTTAAGAATTGCTGTAAACGTACGTTGTTTCACCCCGAAAGAAGTAACAAATGCAAAATGTTTGATACATATTATATTAATATGTTCTTCAGCAATCAAAATAATGTAAAACATTTATTACTGGTTTGAATTAGTGCAAAGGACATTCTTGATAGAAATTTTTTTAAATGCCATAAAAATCCACCGTTGAGGAATACTTCAAAACTAGCAATATACATGACAAAAACTCCTAAAAAGAAAGTATTTGGGAGGAATTGTATGCTAGTGAGTTATCATTTAAAATATCATCATCCATAAGCAATCAGACTAAATTTGCTGTAGTCAACGTCATACGTCACTGAAGAAATTTTAAAAACCCCACCCGATCTTTGATATTAGAGGTTGAATTTCAAAAATCGGACAGGTTTTAGTGATCAGAAATCTTTGTGCGAAAACGGAAATTGAAAATCCAATCTAGTGTTAGAGATGACGTTTACAAAAATCTACTCCGGCAAAATCTGTAGTAAGACAAGCTTACTAATAAAACCAAAGATTGACAGTGCTGATATTCTACTAAATATTTACTTTTCCTTGAAATCCCAGTTCATTTTGATACCACATTTTAATCTGGCCTTTTAAAATTTTCTCTTGAATTCTTTCAGCTTCAAAGATCTACAATGCTATGAATTTTGACAAACTGACTTCAAACCCTTTCATGTGATAGCAGCATTTAACACCTTTTTCTATGTTACTTTGCTTTGTAAATTTTTAAAACCGTCGTGACCTTACGACCTTATAATTGATAGTTATGACTCCTCTCAAACAAGTTTGCATTATGATAATTTAAAAGTGCTTGCAAACAGAACTTCAGAAAATGTAAGGTAGTTGGAGCGTTTCAAATATAAAATTTATTCCAACTAACTTCCTATTTTTGGCCCCAAACACCAAAATAAAATATTGAGTTTTTGCTTTAGAATCATTAAAAAAGCAAAAAGATTCATCCTAGTGAAAGTTTTACGTTGATCTGATCAATACAGAGACTATTGATGGGTATAGACGAGGAAACAAACGTTAGAGATGAGTGACAATCATTTCCCATTTGAATACATTACACCACGGGCTAGTTTCGATGTTAGCAACGAAATCATATTTGAAATGTATGGACAAAACGCATAGAAACAATAGCCCGTAGATAATACTGAAGTCCGAGTTTTATTTAAAAAAAATTTTTAGCTACTATTTCCTCGTCTATAACCATTAATAGTCTCTGGATCAATATGTCAAAAGTTATAACGTTTTGAAAATTACAGGTTTGGTGACGTAACACCAGCAAAACTTAGAAATTCAGAGAACGGTCCGGTTTTACTCAAACGTATGTCAAAATCGCACAAGAACATCAATATTTTTTAACGTACAAGGCGTTTTGTCCGTTGTACAGAGCTTATAATAGCCCTACATTAGTGCTTCATTTTGATGTACTTTGTTTACCTGTGCCTCCTAACGTTTAGGTGCAAACTGATTTTCTGGTGTGCAAACTGGTGTTTGATACAGCTGCATTTTTTGGTACCCATGCATATTGCGTCACCCAGAAATCATGGAAAGAGCAGCATTTTCACAGACGTAAACGTGTATGATTATTGATTGATTGAATGATTTTCAGTCTTCCAAATGACCCCTTTACCTTTGTGCACGAGCCCAAAGTCCTACAGTTATGCCCACTTAAGTATATCCGGTTGCTGATCTTTTGCTGGTGTCACGTCACCAAACATGCAATTTTCAAAACGTCATAAATTTTGACATATTGATCAGATCAACGTAAAACTTTCACTAGGATGAATCTTTTTGCGTTTTTAATAATAATAGAGCAAACTCAATATTTTATTTTGGGGCCAAAAATGGTCAGTTCAACGGACTCAGTTATATGCATATTATCATTTTGACAAACAAGATTAGGATTCATTTTTTAATGGGTTAGATGATTATGAATAAAAAAGTGGAGGAGAACACTTCCGCTTTGACCTTGACCAGAACGACGCGTTTCGATAATTTTATTTCATCATCAGGTCCTATACAATTTATGAAATATAAATATACTTCAGTTGTTGAATGGCTTTTACAAAAAACATTAAAAGTTGAAAACGGTTAATGGAAATTACCTGGGAATTCTTATTTTCTACCTTTAGTAAAATGGTTATTCAATTTTGTACATGTTAAAATAGCTTTCTGCCTGAAAAAATTACAATAGTTAATTTTCTGTACATTTTAAACAAGCGACGGAAACAAACAATTTAGTATAAAACTTAAAATTATTATGTTGTTACCTTGATTATCAATTACTCTTACTTTTTAAAGTTTTAATTACAATTGACAACAGAGCTTGTTTACTCTAGCAGAGGTATTTTAGTTGTGAGGATTGTTCACAAAGAGAACATTGTTGGTATGGCGGTCTTGGACTATGAAAACCGCTCTTGTGTATTTTTTATGCGTGTTGCAAGTGAGCTAAGTTGATCTGGGATGGTGTATGCATACTGCACTGAAATATTCTTGGCAGTTTCTTTGAGAACATTGCTATTGCACGACTCAATAGCATTCATAATATTTTGATGGATAATATGTTTCAAATTTGGTATTTTGTAGAAAGGTAAAGGTGCCCGTAGAGTCCGATTACAAGTACATTTACAATGCCAAAATTTTGCATTCCAATTCCACTTCTGCGTTTATAGTTTCCAATTTGCATTGCATTCCAATTCACACTGTGCTATTTTGGATTGCATTCCAATTCCAATTCATAATGTGGCATTTATAGTCAAATGCAAAATTTCAGTTGCATTCATATTGTACTTTCCTATTCTCATGTGGTGTTTAGAGTACAATGCAAATGCAATGCATCGATTTTGGTACCAAAATAGGAAGTACAATGCCAAAATCAAGAGTTGGATTCTTTTCAACTCTCGAGAGTAGGACAATAGGAAAAACAAATGCAAAGTCTAAACTAGCAACATGTAGAATGCAATTTCAAATGTGAATTGGAATACAAATTCTACCAGTTTCCTATTTTGCGTTTATAGTTTTCACATTTACAATTGAATTCAGTAAAATGCAAAAACAAGCATTTCATCTTGTAAATGTACTTGTAATCGGACTCTACGGGCACCTTAAGACTATGAAAGTAGTGACTGGTGTCTGATCTGTGATGTCGATGTTAATACTATTTTCCAGATTAATATCTTGATTGTGCATTTGTAAATGCATTTCATGAAATTGAGATTTAGGTTTAATGATTTGGTTACGGTCAATTGCTAACAGTTTAGCCTTGGTATCTTTTAACAGAGTCTCTGGATAATTTCAACGTTCAAATTTACTAAACATTTTGTTCAAGTTTAATAACCTGTCATTTTCGTTGGAACATGATCTGATTACCCTGAGACCGCATGAAAACAGTAGTGACTTTTTCATGTGAAATGGGTGGTTAGAGTCAAAATGCAGGTATTCATGCTTTGACATTGGCTTAGAATATAGTGAGATACTTTTACATTACATTTCCTTCTACCAACATGATCTTCAAATCTAAGAAATTAATTTCATTTTCCGATGATTCAAAGGTATATCTAAGGAAATTATGCTTAAATGTCTCTTGTAGCCAGTCATTAATATTCTGACCAATTTGAGATATATCTATGAGTAATAAAATATCATCTATAAATCGGCGTTTAAAATGCATTTCAATCCTCCAGATTTTTTCAAGTTCTACTGCTGCTGTGATATTGGCTACTGAAACGCTTGCATTGTTTCCCATTTGAATACCTCGCTTTTGAAAGAACAATTCGGTATTAAATTTAATATAACTGTAATCTAAGCTTAAATCTAGCAATAACTTAAGTTGAGCTTCTGTAATTTCAAATGGCAATTTTGTTACTGATTTGTATCGATTGAAAAATATAATGCAGTTTTTTACAGACTTCTATCGGTAACTCTTGATACATGGGACATACATCTGCAGCTACTAAGCAGTATTTTTTGTTTTTGTCTAATTTAGTGTTACTAAGTAGTGTCAATAAATGTGGTGTATCTATCAACAGAGTAGAAATATGAATAGTTAAAGGTTTGAGAATTGCGTCTAGCAATATTGCTATACCTCTGTTTATAGTGAGTACATTACTACAAATCGGTCTACCTACAGGAAATTTGTCAAATTTCTTATGCATTTTAGGTAAAATGTAAAAGTTTGCTGGTTCATATTTCTTAGGTAAAACCGATTTAAGAATGATAGAAAACTTATTAAAGCTTATGTTTCTAGCATGATTTACTTTTTCTTTAAATGTTTGTATGGCTTGATCGAAATGTGCCTTCGTACTAGGTACATAAGTTTCAAGGTCGTGTAGTTGGCGTACAATTTCTGTTTCGTACTCATCTTTATACATTAAAACTAAGCCTGCATTTTTGTCACTTTTAAAACAATGTTATTACTAATTAGAAATTGTTTTAGTTGGTTTACTAAATACATATGTAACTTGTCAACCTTAACCCTTTTTCGTTTTAATTTATTGATACAATTTTTAGTAAATTCTTTACCAAATAATACCCATTCAATCGGTGATTGCAATTTAGCTCCTCCTACCGATTTCTTAATTTTAACAGCTATTTTCGTTATCTCATCCATTTTGCTTTCTTGACCATTGTTTACAAAAAACACTTTCCATGCATACTTACGTATACTTTCTGCTATAGCCCTATACAAACTTCCGAAGTTAGCATCTAGATTAAAATTAAATTTAATCCCCAGAAATAAGCATAATTCTACTGCTTTTGGTACAGTTATTGTTGTTAAATTGTGAATACATGATTTGTATTTTGTCATGTTATAAAATAAAATCCTAAGATTTCTTCTTGTCTTGAAAGGTAAATTTGAATAATTTGGGAAAACATTGTTAAAATTAATAAAACGTCAATTTTTTCGCTGTCTGTTACCATTAACCGTTTCTGACTGTCAATCTTCGGCTTCATCATTTACTGATTCATCTTCGTTTTCGACTAAACCTCTGTTTTTGTTAAAAATTGGATTTTTGGCTCTTTTTCTAGGTGGCGGTTTGGGAAATAGCCTGGCATATTCTTTGACGCCCAATCTTTCTGTGCTAAATCTCTTATCATCATCATTGTCATTAATGACCGTAGAGTTCATTGGTTGTATTGGTACATTACTGTTAGGAGTGATCTTAGTACTAACCTCTTTAGGTTTGGGTACATTGTCTATTTCTGTGCTGGTACTATTATTCTTGCAATTTTCGTCTTTGGCTCCTAGTAACTTTGATAATTGAGAATGTGCACTTGTACTACCTAAGTCTACTTTTTTGCCCAAGACAGCTTTTGAAAGAGATTCGGCATATCTATTACAAATCGTAGTAGGAACAGGCTTATTATGTTTACGCCAAGCCGGAAGTGAGCCGTGTGCTTTGTTGAAACTTTTTTTGAAAATTTATACTGCTAATTGAAAATAGAGTTTTGAACTCATAGATAACTGTTTCTCTTTTATCGCTGCCTAGTTCTGTGGCTAATAGATTAATTGCTCTGAGTAAAAATAGTTCACAAGTGAATCGTACTGCCAGTATCGACTTAATTTGCATGGCCAGTGCCAAGTTTTGTTTGCATTCTATAACTATTTTAAAATATGTTGATGGTAACATTGAGTAATTCGGTATCATAAACCTGCATTTAGGGTCAAACAAACTCAATTCTTTTTCACTATCAGTTTTAACATTATCCTCAAAATAAATGTTCTGAAGGTATGATGACAGTAAATTGATCACTTTTACTTGCGTATCTCCTTTGGAATGTAGTGGTTCTGGAATAGTGCTTACAGCTGATAATTCTTCTGGTGTGGGTGGCAATGGTAGAATTTTATCCTCCAGCAGCAATTTGCGGTATTCGGTGACAATAGGATCTTCTATTCCAGTAGCACAGTTCATGTTCAGGATCAATGTTGTCCAGTTCTTCTCGGTTATCAACAATCCATTGAGGTAGACTTTTTTGACCAAGTGAAATACGGTCCTCATCAAATTCCAGCTGCTGCAAATATTCGGCATCGTAATATTCCATTTGCTGGGCGTTTTCGTTTTCTGTAGCCATTGTAGAAGTGGATCACTAGGACACAGACCCTCCAAAGACACATACTTTATAATGGGTTGGATGATTATGAATCAGTTTGATCAAAATATTATCTAAAATCATGTGCCCTATGCTATAGTTTGCTTTTTTAAATTATGAAACCATCGTGACCTTAGAGTAAACCATGTAGGCTCGTCTTCAAACTCATTTGAGCAAAAATGCCTCTAAACATCATGCAAAACGAATTTTTTATATAGTTGAAAAATTGAACTTATAGAGTATAGAATCTAGGCTACTAAACTAATAACTTTTGATTCACAAGTGTGACAATAACAAGTAAAAGCCATATCCAACTGAACAACAGATAGCGACCTTGCATTCTTACTGATCATATTGGTGCTACCTCTAACCAATCAAGTCCGGAACAAGGCTGTAAAACACCTAAAATCCACTCTAGTATAGATCTGCAATTACTAAGAAATTCCTACGAGAAAGAATGGAACGCTGGTGTAATAGCAAACGGCCACCTTTCTAATGAAAAGCAGGATAACCTTTGCCACGAGCGACTATTCAAATAGTCCAACTTTACTCCGGCAAATACTTAATGCTCTATCTGGCCATGTCACCAACTCTGTTGTCAAGAGATACATTAAAGATGTAAGTGAAGCCATCTCATTTCGTGTGAGTCCTGGATCATAACGGACATAAATCTCTACATTATTACTGGAAACTAGTGGGAATCAACATAAAAAGAAGAAAGCGGGGTAAGCGTGGAGGAATAAAACCAAGAACCAAGACAACCAACAATTCAGTAAAAGCGCCTTTGGTCAATATTCGTAACTCTTATCATTTTCAGAGATTATTATATACTAACGCGTGTTCCCTTAATGACGAAAAATTAGAAACTTTATATTGGTATAGTCTAGACTACGATGTAATTGCAATTTCTGAAACTTGGGGTAATTGTAACAAAGACATCAACATGCATAATTTTAATGTTTTTGAAACCAAACGTGAATTAAGAAATGGGGGAGGTACTGCTATATTTATACGTAGCAAGATACAGTCCACACACTTTAAGAATTATGTACATAATAATAGCCAGGAGTTTGAAATTACATCGGTGTTAATAAGACCTAAGTATTTACCGTATCAATAATTGCAATTGCTGTCGTATACATACCCCCAAATAGTAACAAGGCAGTACATTATAAACTTTTTGAAAGCTTAACAAGCGCATTCAAAAATATTAGTAAGAAATATTTTTCACCAGGTTATATGATTGTTGGTGACTTTAACAAATGGCGTTATAGTAATTCATTTGCTAGTACCACTAATTTGTGTCAACTTATTAATTTCCCAACCTTCTATGATATAACCCATAACAAGAAAGCGAAACTTGATTTAGCCTTTAGTAACATGAATAATTGGTTTAGGAGCCCGTCTCCATTACCACCACTAAAGAATAGTTCTTATCATCATATCTGCTTTGAGCTTTTACCCAGTATAACATGTAAACAAAACCTGATATCAATCAAAGTTGTCAAATACCGAGATTATAATAGGGATAACTTATCTGACTTTGCCTTTCTTGTAGAAAATACTGACTTGACTAAATTTTATGGCTCCAATTCTATTGATTTCAAGGTAGCTTTTATGGATAGTGTACTGAAAAATGCATTTGAAACATGTTTCCCAGTGAAAGAAAAACGTATTAAGGTAAATGATAATACTTGGATCACTGCAGAATTATCAGCCCTTTTTAAAAGATTCAAGAAAATTAAACCTAGATGTTTTGAATATTATCAAATGAAAGCCGAACTAGATAATAAAATAAGAAAAGCTAAACAAGATTACTCAAACAAAATACAAAAACAACTTGACATTAAACCAGATAAGCTCCATAGTGTTGTAAATACAATATGTTCATTAAAATACAAGTTATCCCCTGTTGAACAAATAGCACTTAATGAAAATATGAAAATTAAGTCCGTGCCTAAAAAATCAATGCACATTTCACTGCAATCAACAACAGATACGACCCTATTTCTGATAGTTCTGATAAAGGTAATGACAAGGAGTGCTTACAGGTTAACGAATTCCAAGTTCTTAAGTGTTTTGAGAAAATAAATATAAGAAAGTCTAATGTACCCAGTGCTCTACCAGCTCGGTTTCTAAGGTTTGCGGCTGTACTAATTGTACCCTTGTACACACATATAATAAATTTTAGTTTCAAAGAAAAAATAGTCCCGAGTGAGTGGAAAAAAGGCTTTGTAACCCCAGTACCAAAAGACATTATGCTTATAACCCTAGATAATCTTAGTAATATATATATATAAATATCTATAGTAAGATTATGGAAGACTTTATGGTTCACAAAATTTATAATCAAGTTATTGACAAGCTTAACTCATCCCAATTTGTTGCCATAAAATTCTCTTCCACTGTACACTATCTAGTCTCGTTGTACGAGTTTGTCCTAAAATCCCTAGACAAATTAAATACTTATATTATATTGGTCCTACTCGATCTTTCAAAGGCGTATGACCTTGTTGATCACAACGTGGTTATAAGATTCTTAAAAGAATTAGGGGTAAATGAAAATGATATCTTATGGATAGCCGACTTTCTCCGTAATAGGGTACAATGTACTAAGCATCAAAATGTATTGTCTAAATTCCTACTACTAAGTAATGGAACACCTCAAGGAACTAAGGTAGCGGTTCTGTTGTTCATCATACTAATTAATAGTGTTTTATTGAACTTCTATAATAAACATTCTAGCCCAAATAATATATTGAATGCGTTTCTAGACAATATGTGCATTGCTGAGTGTGTTGAGTATATTAGTCAACCAAAAATGAATGAATATGTCAATTGTATCAATGAAATACTTTCATCAAATAATATGTGCCTAAATCCCATAAAATACCATGTAATTGTAATTGTAATTGTAATTGATAGGTCTAAGGGTAAATCTCTCAGTAATAATGTAAAGATTGACATAAATGGTACTGAAATCTGTCATGTTAGTGCGAGTAAGTTGCTTGGAGTAATGATCAATAATAACTGTGATTGGAGTGATCATATCAATCTCATGTACTCTAAAGCCTGTAAAAAATTATACATTCTGCGTAAGCTTAAGTATTTTGGGTTAACCTCAACTTTTTAAATTAAACTTTATACTCTGCATGTTCGTAGTATTTTAGAATACTGCTCTGTACTCTGGTTTAATTACCTTACTGTTGAACTGACTAAGAAACTCATTAGTGTTGAAAAGAGAGCTCTATCAATAATAAGTGGTGTGTATACATCTAGCTCAAACTATCTTGTACTAAACTTGGTATTGTCAATATAGAGCAACGTTGGAAGGACCTATTGTTAAGCTTTGGTAAAAAACTTATAAAGAATAAAAGATTTAATCACTGGCTAACCGTTCATCAAATAAAAAGAAAGCCAAACTTTAGTAGTCGGTACAACAAAAATAAACATAACTTTAGACTTGTAGTCTGTAAATATGAAAGATACCGACGTTCTACAATACCTGGTTTAGTAAAAATGTTACGCAATAAATGCTAAGTTACTAAAAATTTGACTTATATCATTAATTCCTTTCCTTTCCTTTGCTACCTTTTTCAAAGTGCACAGCGCCTTGACTGGCTGCTTGTAACCTTTTCTGTTTTTAAGATTAGTTTATTTGTTACTTACCATTCTCCATTTTGTATCATTTTCAGTTATACTAACGCGTGGTATAACTGTGCAAGATGCTATATTGAATTGATCTTTAATAAATGATATAATAATAATATAATAATATTACTTACACTCACAAATCACAAGCAAATACTGATCATTTTTTTCGAAACTTTGTTCAAGTCATAAAGCGTAATACACACATTTTTGTACTAACTGCGCTGCTTCTTTTTAAATTTAAATAATTTTTTATTTAACACATACTTCAATTTGTAATTTTACTATTAATATTTTATTCCTTTCTTCTTCAAATGAAATCCGTTATTGATTTTCTAACATTTTTTGACTGCATAGTACATAGCCATTAATTAAAAGCTAGATAAGGTAACATTTGTGTTGTCTGTCTCCGTTGCATATTCACAGTAAAATTAGCACAGGTTTTTTTTCATCTACTAAATATTTCACAGTAAAAATTATAATATAAGCTTTACCACCTAAATATACAACACTACACCATTATTTTCAGCATGTAAATTATAAACTGACTCGACAAAAGAATTGTACGTGGAATACTAAAAAATGCTAGATTCTTTTAAAAACTGACCACGACGAAATGCGCAAAACATTATTGTACATAAATTTCTATCTCGGTAACTTGACTATTGTTTGTTTAGCTAACTTATAATAAATCTAGCATACAAAATAATTATTTTTATCACCTTTCTGACTTCTTTTTTTTCAAACTAAATTAGAATTACTGTTCATTACAGCTCACAGTGTTTTGTAAATTGACTATTAAAAATTCTTATTCTTCATTCTTTTTGGTAAAGCTGGTAATTTCACTTAATATATATTTATAATACTACCACAGTTACCACCATTCTAAAAAATCTTGACAATTTTTTCTTAAACTTTAAATACTCATCTTAAAAATAGTACATAGCACATTCAGTGTTATTAAAGCACACACAAAAGTGTTGTTCCTGTTGAAAAAAAATTATTTTTTTTATACAAACAAGTTATTATTGTGTATATTCAGTTTAAATATTTTTTTATGTAGAGGCACTCTGTAGTAAACAGTTTAGTAATTATTATTAAGGTTGTCTAGAATCACTTTTTAGAGAAATGAGCCGTTTCATAAAAACGACGGAAGGTGAAGTTGCTGAATAACCAATCTTGGTCCTGGTGGCCTTCTTTCTGCTGACTTTCCTTCATTGGGGGAGGTGACGCTATGAAAAATCGAAATTAATCACTAATTAACTTATCTGGAATAACATTTTTTAAAAATAAAAAGTTATAGTTTAGAATCCATACGATATTCTAAGGCTTCCTCATCAAACTCATCAAAATTACTAGTGTCCGTTAGTGAATTGACCATCACAGGAATGGGAGCAAGTCGACTTCTCACATTCTGCCAGTCCACTCCTCTGAAAAAGGGTAATACTTTCAGTTCTTCGATTCCCAGGTGACTGCAAATCCTTCTATCTGCCTCACAGCAGAATCTATAAAAAAAACCCACATAAAACCATATAAAACCACATTAAAGTTTTATTACCAATTGTACATATTTTTTTTATTATACCCACCTTAAAATGGCATTTTTTGCCTCCTCACTAATCGGCACCTCCAACGGAAAATACAGTGTTTCCCTTCAATTCATCACCTTCCAATAAGTCTCCTGCGGACTTTCACTACTAAACGGAGGATATCCAATCTACATCTCAAACATTATCACCCCCACACTCCACCAGTCACAAGAGAAGCCATATCCCCCTCTGTGAAAAACTTTTGGAGCAATATAATCCGGAGTGCCCACCGTAGAATAGGCCAACTGTCTTCTATTCCTTTTCCAACTTTCCATTCGTCCTCGACTATCCAACGGATTCATTTCTTGATTATGAGAAGTTCCTCCAGAAGAACTATTCTGCTGACTTTTACTGCTAATTTCCCTGTAAAACTCAGTTCGATGACTTTTCTTTAGCCCAGTACACAGTCCAAAGTCACTCAGTTTGACATGTCCCCTTTCATCCAACAGAATATTATCTGGCTTGAGGTCCCTATGAATAAACCCCAGTTTGTGAATGTAGCTCACGGCCAAACTGATTTCCGCAATGTAAAACTGAGTCGCCTCCTCGGACAATATATCCTCCTTCAATAGCAATGTCATCAAGTCACCTCCCGGAAGAAACTCCATAATCAAGTAGAGGTTCTGGTTGTCCTGAAAGCTGTAAAACATTCTGACCACCCACTCATGATTCGCCTCTACTAAAATGTCCCTTTCCGCTCGAACATGAGCCACTTGCTCCCTTTCCAACATTTCCTGCTTGCGGAGAATCTTCATGGCGAAAACGTGACCAGTGTACTTTTTCAGGACCAACGGAACCTGAGCAAAGGCACCCTTTCCAATAACCTTGAGACTTTAAAAGTCGTGGAGGCTCAAGCGACTTCGCTTTAACCGTAAGTACTCAGTTTCCCGTTGGTTGTGTTGGTGTCGCTTTTCCTCCTTTTGGGCTTCGCTTAGTCCCACCATACTTTCCTCAAGACGGGCTAAACGCTTTTGACGTTCGATGTACTGATGGGCTAGATTGCTGTAGTAGCTTTCTAGGGTGACCTTGGCCTTGGTGGTCTTGTCCCGCGTGTGACTACTCAAGCGAACGCTGCCAGCGTCGTTGGTGCTGGGAGGATGATTCTGGAAGTCTGTGCTGTCTTCAGTCATTATTAAACTGTCTTCTAGGCTATGGCTCTCCAAGGCAGAGGGGACGGAGGAGACGGAGGCGGAATTGGGAAGAACGGAAGAAGACAGAAGGTTATAACCCTGATTGTTGTTTAAACTGCGAGGATCTGCACCTGGGCCGGAGGAGGAGCGACGGTGGGTTTCCACTGTGTCGTTTATCGAGCCATCTATAAAAATCCATAAAAAACCAAGCAATTAATTAATCAGCTAATCATACAAATTAGCAGCTAAAACTTAATTACTCACTTTTCAGTCTGCTGGCATGTCGTCTATTGCGACTTTTAAAGTTGAGCACATTCCCACAAGAGAAACTATCATATTACGCCAGAACCCAATTGTTAACGGACTTTAACCGTTGCTCTGGTAACATACCCCGCATCACACTAAAAAACTGACTAGTTTTATTAAACCTAGAAATCACTTTAAAATCACACCAGAGCACCACAAAAATAATCACAGAAACCTATTCTTTCACCAAAAAAGCTTAAAAATCACTAACTTCACTGACTAGTTTAAAGAAAGGTCTAGAAAAACTATGTTAGTGCATTTTTATCCCCTCCAAACAAATCACTTACCTAATTAATTTTGGAGGAAACGCCTTAAAAACCCGAAGAAATCTTGAAAAAGCTCAGCAGATTTTCCTCATAACCGCACTTATCCCATTTTGTCCACAAAATCCACTAGAACACCCTGAGCGCGCACGCCATCCGACAAAACCCTGCGCAAAAAATTAAACAAAATGCTCATTAAATTTCCCTTAACAAACCCGGGCGATATATTCCTAAAAACCGGAATAAGTTGGTTAAAACCTAACTAAATTTGCTAGCCATTTATTTTAGCAAAACTTTAGGTTTGTGAAAGTTTAGCCAAAAAAAATTGGCTTTGTGTCGCGCGTCATTTCACACAAACGACACCTTATGAATTATTAATAAGTTCTTGACTCTAGAGCCAAAATGTTATAGCAAGGTCTTAGAGAGTTTTTTAGCATTCAGAATTTTAATTAAATTTGGTTTGCAAATTTGCAATTTTAGAAGTTTTTTAGCTTGTAGCAAAATTTGCACTAAAGCATTGCTAAAGTAAAATGCTACTGGATTCTATATGACGTGGAAAGAAGCTATTCGGATTTCTGCTTGGCTAATAAATTACTAAAGCTTGTCTTAATGAAAATGAAATTTAAATCAAGCTTGTGTAGTGCTAAATTAACACTAACTATTTATTATTTTGTACCAGGTATTAGAAGAAGAACAATGGGCTTGTTCCAGAGCTGCGGTATTTCGTACTGACTATGTTGCCATTCTCTGCAAACTTGACTATTGACTAAGAGTACAAAATCCGCTAAATAATTTAGTTTGCCAAGTTATAAGTGTCGTTATTATATAGGTGTATATAGATTTTTATTATGTTGAGTGATATAGACGTGCAATATAGGGTTTTTACTGTAATGGAAAAATATTACACTGGCACTGGGTAAAAACATACTTTGTACGTTTGCCCATGTGTTTTTTGTATGGCTTAGAGCATGCAAAAGCTCTGTGTGTGCTTTTTTATCAAGGTCACTTTTGTATGCCGCTGGTGCGTGTAAAAAGGCTTTTAACGTTTTTCTCAGCTTTGTTTGCTCCGAGGAAAAAATGCTGCAGCTGCTACTATATAACATACACTATGTCTAGGTATTTTAGCTATAAGATGTAAAGGAAAAGTACGAGTGTTTTGAGCTATATGGATTAGTTTGCTGGGCTTTGTTTGAAGAATGGTCTATATGTGGAGTTTATGAATGTAAAGCTTCGACGATGATAAGGAAAGAAGAATGTGTATGAAAAATTGTACGGGAAGTTTAGGTTTGGTTTTATGGAAATATTAGGATTTTATGGGTTTCTGAAACATAAAAAAAGGTTTTAAAAAGGGAAATGCTTTGTGAGTTTTAGGGTTTATGGGAATACAAGGACTGGAAAATTGGCTAGTTAAAACAGCAGGCGGATTTTAATGGTCTGTCAATAATGTTATTTTAGTAGTGCTAACTTATGACTTACGTCATTGCAATAAAAGTGTTGTTAATTTGTCGATATTGTGGACAAAAAGAGAGATATATGGAAGTGGCGCTTATATAACTGGATTTTTTTGAATGATGAATAGCTGAGCAATAAAATATTGAAAGGGTTTTAAAATTGCAAAAAAGTTTTCACGTGTTGTATATAATTTTTTTTGAACTCACGATATTTTTGCAGAGTTGGAACTGGGATGTGCTTATGTTGAGTAGGTATTAGTGTGTGTGGTCATAGAGTAGGAAGAATAGGACCGTGTTCTAAAATAAATTGTAAATGACCATGAGTTGATTTCACGGTGGAAGCAAAGTAGCTTTATCGTATCAAGTTTTTTGGCTAGTGTCCCAACTCACAAAAATTACTGCACACACACTTACCTATACATCAAATTCACTTACAGGAAGAACTTTTTAGCTTAAGCACTGAACTTGTATACACCTTTTTATTATTATTAGTAGAAAGAGATAAGGTTTGTGCAGCTGACATATGACAAATAAAAAAAAAGCCAGAGTAAACACCGTTTATTTGAAATTAAGCACATAAGCATGAAGAACAGAGTGTTTCTTCATATTTTTATCTATTCATTGGAAACCGCTCTCAGTATAGTAAATGTGAGTTTGGTTTTGCATGAACAAATTTTGTGTGTTTGCATTTCTGCAAAAACAGCAACATTAATGAATAATGATTACGAATTTTTATGCAAGTCAATGGCGTCTCATACAAAACCACACAAGGCCAATACTACTTGGCAAACTGATAAGAGAAGGTAAAATGTGACGATGATGAGGTTATTTGGCGTGGTACGATATGAAATGAGAGTTTTGCTGCGGATATTATGATAATCACTTGGAGAGATGCGATGGACGGTGTGATGATATTATTAATATTGCAACAGAACCAGAGACAGAGAGGAAAAGAAGAGTGCGGGGATAGCTACAAATCTTGACATTTTTTATCTTCATTGAAATGAATAGCAATATTTGGTTCAAATAGAATGGTTGATAGATTGCAAGTTGTATTCAGGATAAATCTGGTGATGAATACTTTAATATTTGGTTTTACGTCAAGTGGAAATAAGGGGTAATTGGGGAGCATGTATGAAGCATGAGTTCATACAAAGCTATTGTAACTGACAGGCTGGTGAGCAGATATTGAGAATGACAACAGATTATGAGATGATTATTACGTGGCAAGGTATACACACATTACTGGGAAAATTAGGGTCTGGTGTGTTTCATTTCCTATTTTGTCTGCGTTGCTGATAGTATCTAACATGATTCAAAATAATGTATAACAACTGAGAATTAAGGCAACAAACTTGTTTTGACACTCTGGACGTCTACTCAAAAATACCGTTATGTTGATTGAGAAATTGAGCCTTTTGCACAACAAAACATTTTGAGAAACATGTTTACAAGAAGATTTGAAACGGGATTTTTAAAATGGTTTTTTATGTTAGGAAATGCAACCAGGTATGGTGTGTGCGCTAGTTTACGCTTTATAAGCGAAGCCATGTTTCGAAGAAATTCCAGGTTAATGAATCATTCCGTATTCATAGTGTAATCTAGAGCAACAAAATGTCAGTTGCAAGGCAACGTTTTCCTTTGACATTGATTCTTTGTATTACGTCACAGAGCAATATCAAAAGAGGAAAAAAATAAAAACAGGAATCATTGTTCGGGATGTTTGTCGTCATGATGTTATCATCTCATTGGTTGTATTCCATCGTACATCAAGTAATTACACGTGTAAATGTATCCTTTTATGATATTTAAAATACGAAGTTGACTAATTAAAGCTTTTTTCCTAAACACTGAACAGATAACTATTTATTTTGCTGTGTTGTTTAGAATCTCAAGTACAATCGACAGATTCCAGGCATTTATATTAATGCAATCTTAAGACGCAGTATTTAAATTCGAACGACAATATTTTTACTTTCAGTCGCACTACAATTCAATATGATGGAATAATAATATGTGATGCATAATGGACTCAAAACAGAAAAGAGCATTTTCCCTGATTTCATTCTGCTGGTTTTACATCTTATTTCAGTAGAAAGCGCAATGCGATAAACGTTTCATCAACTTCATTATACTTGACTTTTGGTGTCTGTCTACCTAATGTTTTGAACGTCGGTACTTACAAGTTGTCTAAAGATTTTTCATATCTGTTTTTTCAGTTCAAACATTATTATCTCATTCGATTTTTTGATAAGCATTTACGACTTCAAAACGTCGATAATTAAATGCTCCATAGAGACACAATTTATTTTGCTTTTGCTTGGCTACAGTCTTGGTTCTATTAAAAAGATGCCAAATTGCAAAAAGTCGCCTGTCAAACAGACGCAGTGTCTCCAAAAAATTAATATTTTTATTCAAAGTTAAAATAAACTTACTGTTCCAGCAGTCGTTGTTAGTGGTACACTTTTACATCACAAGAAAATCTTAAACTCGTGTTTCATATAAAATCGAGACAATTGTTTACTGAAAAATAGGCATGAGGTAGTAGTATAGATGAGTATATCATCATATTCCTTATAATTAGTTTCGTAGCAGTCTATCAGCGCATGCTGTGTAATTGCTTTTTTAATTCAAGCCACTATCATAGCTCTGTAATTACAATTCCGTATAATAGATACCATTAGGTACATTAAGTTGTTTACAGCAAAACACTCAAGCATAAATTGAGTGCCCATATTGGTGTACCCACACGTACCCACGTACCCACAACCAAACTTTGCTTAAAATTAAAATGAGCAAAGCAAATTGACAGTTTGATTGATTATCATGTTCACAGTTGCCAGCAATATGCGTTTCCGAAATTTGAAATTCGACCCCGATGTACATATCAAATTTTTACAACTTCTGCGCATCACTCTAGCCCACTTTCTTTCATATCGACTGATTAGTCCAATCATGCTGCTGTTCCATTCTCCCAAAACCGTCTGGCTGTTTGAGGTCATAGTACCCGCTATAGCCAGTGGGGGAACTAATTCAAATCCACATCTAAATATGCACAGGGGAAACATCATGATTGCTCGAAATCCAAGTGTCCAGTATCGTATGATTGCATACAGTAACAGCGTGAAAATAGCTGATGCCGTAAAGGGAAACAGAATCATGTAGACACGAAAGAAACCGTTGACAAGGTTGATGATCAGCTCGCATTTCTTGAGATCAACGTACGCTTCATGGAATCTTTTGCATGATGTCACCACGTCATTCCTGTTCAGTATTGTGATTAGATTAATAATTAAATTCATAAGCACCAAATATTTTTTCACAATTTATGGTACTTTAATACCTCATTTTAGAAATTATGTTGAGCTCAGTATCCACAATGTTTGTTGCAAGGAACATGCAGGTCCACAAGAATGATGACATGTATTGCCACTTGGCAAGATTGAAAAGTTCAAACAGAATAAAGAAGATCTTTTCCTCAAAAGTGCCCGTATCCTCATGAGTAGTTTTGCACTCGAAAAACATCGAGCTAATAAAGTTTGGGGAACAGACATTCGTATAGAGCAAATTCAAATGCATCCACGGATTTGCCAACAGAAAAAAATGTTCCATAGCATGCTGTAACATGACGTGTTTTCACCTTTCTATATTTCACTTTTTATTTCCGGTTTGTATTCACCTGTAATTTCGGTAAAGGATATATTTATTGTTGGTTACTTTAATAGAAAATGGAGTTATGAAATATTCAAGAATAAGACATGTACCTTTCGCTCTGGTGGTTGTGGTCAAAAGACTTTCGGAAATCAGACGGTTTACAAACTGCCGGATTTCGATGTTCAACACGGAAATAGTTACAAAGCCTGCAGATTCGGAGAGGCATGCTAGAACCCACATTGCAGCAAATAAGGAGAATTCTCCGCCGACGTAGTATCGCACAAGCTGAAAGAATATAAATGCTGTGTAAACAATAATGAGGTACATTTGAAAATTAAACAGAAAGAGATTGAATGCCCCAGTTGGCTTGAGGCATTGACGCTTGTTACTCCATTTATAGGGAAGTACTCGGAACAGACAGCAAATTCGGACTAGAATGATAAGACTTGTGCGACACGGAACAATCCTTTAATCCCCATTACAAGATTTGTAAAAGCAATTGTGCATATATTTCATTTTGAATATTACAGAAATTTGTTTTATGTGAAATGGGGACGTATCTGGTGAAAGTAAGTTGCTGCTATTGAGCCTTAAAAATGCTTCTGGTTTTCTGAGCTGTATCAGTGGTTTGCTTTTATTGGGGGCATCGTCAAAGCTGCAATGACCACCCTGGTAGACGTTTTTCGGTTTTGTGACAAACAAGATATTTCTGTCGCAAAAAGCAATCTTTTTTTTATTTATTAACTGATTATTCCGAGCATGCAATTAGTTTTAAACTTTAATTTAACAAACTTGAAACAAATCAAAATGACAGGAATAAACAAACATTTCTTGGTACTAAGTTTCCCTAATGTGACATGTATTCGTTTTTGTGTCTTTTTACAATACGCTTTGCCTAACTTCAAGTATTATTCCCAAAGGTATAATATTTATGTATTAATTGCATGTTTTAATTAGCGTAAAAATTAAACCATTTCATTTGATTAACCTGCTGCGTTAATAGTAAAGGTGCGAAGTACATTACTACATGATGGAGCCTAAGATTTACCAGGATGACCATCAGACATCAATTATTTGTCATTATATAGAAAAAAGTTCGTAAAATGAAATTATGTTGGAGTTTTAAAACCAATTTAACGTTAACTTTTGCTTGCGTCCAGACAATAAGACGCCAAAGAAGCCTAAAACGCATTTTACCTGGAATGTAAAAACAATGAATTTCCAGACTTAAGATGCCACTACAAGAAAATTTCAAATTCCTTGAAAATATTTTAGGTGTTTTTCGTAAAAACGTCTCGATATTCGAACTGAAATTGTAAAGCCCGCAGAAATCATCGTAATGAAACACTAAGTTTGCTCTATTAATACCTTACGAGTGTCATAATTGCAGAAAGTCTTCGATCTGAGACATGAAAATGGCATAAGTTCAGAAACTACGGTTTGTTGTTCGTATTGTGTAGCAACGCTAATATCTTTCAGCACTAATACACAATATTGTTCTTCTACACACTTCATTTGTGTGATTACGTGATATATTTGCGTCATTATATTTAGCCATTTCATTAATTACAAAACCAGTACAGTATCAAATTAAAAGAATATTTTGCCACGTGTGAACAACATTAAAAAGGACGTACTAGTGTCAACTTCACTTTGGGTAGATTTATCTCGTGCTGTTTGTTTGTTTGTAGAGCTGCATTACCATAAACCAACCTAATGCATCTAAGTCGTACTAAAATATTAAGCTGACGGAAAGTTGAAGATGGTTGATGATGATTTGAAATGCAAAAGTCATTAACTCCTTACGTATACTTTTTTTAACACAAAAGTACACACGTGGAACATTTAAAGGACGGACGTTTGTTGAAAGACAAGAGACAAGACTAAATTTTGGGATATTAGTTTCAGCAACTTTATTCAAGAATTACACAGCATTAAAACATTAGCAGTACAATAAATATCAATCATCGAATCAATTTAAAACATACATTTCTAGTGGAAGTAAGTACGACCTTTTTCTTTCAACATTTGATGCAAATGTTGAATTGTTGCATCTGTTGAAAATTCCGAATATCACACAAAAAGCAAACATACAGAGCGTGTATGAATCCTTGTTATCAAATGCTTATAATTTTTTCATATTACCCAAAATGCACGCACGTTTCAATGAACCACTCTCTTGAATTACAATAGCCAAAAGAAATGCGTTTGAAGGGTCCTGCCTTTCGGGCAACACATGCTGAAAGTGAAAGTACTTGCGCTAGTATAATGTACCTAAGCTAGTGTTTTAAATTATATTTTGTGTAAAAATAAAATGAGCAGAGTAGGTTAACTGTTTGATTGACTATGATGTTAAGTGTAGCTAACAATATTTGCTTGTCAAACTTGAAATTCGACCCCGAATTACACGTTAGCTTTTTGCAGCTTTTGCGCAGTAGCCGAACCTACTTTCTCTCAGATTTCACGTCAATACTAACTACGCTCTTGTTCCATTCCTCTAAAACCCTCTGACTGCTAGAACTCATTGTCCCTGCCGCAGCCAGTGGAGGTGGCAGCTCAAATCCGCATCTTAGTATGCACAAGGGAAACATGATACTTGCTTGTAATCCAAACGTCCAATATCGTATGGTTGCATACAATAGTAACGCTACAATTGCAGGAGCCGTAAGGGGAAACAAGATCATGTAATAGCGAAAGAAACTGTTGACCAGGTTGATGATCAGCTCGCGTTTCTTAAATTCAGTAAAAGCATCCTTAAATTTATTTCCAGTTGCCATTAGATTCCCATTGATCAGCCTTGGGTTAAAATTAATTGCAAGGATAACATAAATTTCGTAACTTTAAAATGCTTTAGGATTGTTATTATTTGGTTTTTACCTAACTCTGGACAGTATGCAGAGCTCTGTATTCACCATGTTGATTGCGATGAACATGCAACTCCACAAAAATGAGGAAATGTACTGCCACTTGCTTGTGTTGGACAGCTCAAAAATGAGAAAGAAAATCTTTTCACTGAAAGTGGCCGTATCGTCTCGAGTGGTCTTGCATTCAAATATAAGAGAACTTATAAAATTCGGGGAACAGACGTTGGTGTACAGCAAATAGATATGCATCCATGGGTTGGCCAGTAGAAAGAACATGTTGCATAGCATGGTGAATGATAATGATCTCTGACCATCACAAGTGATCTTTTTTACTTCCGCTTGGTGCCTATCAACTTAAATAGAAGCAAACAATTTTGTTCAATATTGTAGTGTGGATTTAATGGAAGATGCGGGTGGTAGACTCGGATGAATATGACGTCTGGGGATGAGCTTCAGATAAATAAACGGATGATGACGACAAGGTTAACTGCTGTATTTCGACATTTATTAACTTTAAATCGACTATTCGACCTCTTCCACTAAAACCAACTATTTTTAGTGATCTCTTCTACAACGACAAATATTTAATTAAAAGAAATATTACGACAAGAAATAATATGATTGCGACTTATCTACAAGATCTGAACAAGATCAAAAATACTACTTTTACTTGCGACTGGGATGTGTGAACAAGACCATGCCCAAATGAATACCAAACTAATACTGAGATCTGAAACGACTGAAAGTCCATAAGCTACTAAGATCTGAACTACTCAAAGACCAAACGAAGAAGAGATCCGAGCCCATGCCTCCGGCTTTCTTATATAACTTCTCCACAAACCGTGAGGTGGAATTACCGACAAGAGTGAATAGCAACAATGAATAAACTTCCTTTTCTCCACTCTTACATTTCTACATTCGTTTTATAAATAGAACGATGACCAATATCGACAGACAAAGTGAACAATGAACACACACACATTCATTATAATATTGTACACTACCCGGCATTATGATAATATACCTTATCCTAGCATTCTATGCTACAATTACCCCTCCTTCCTACGGAGCGGCGCCCCCGACGCTATCTAACTTAATTAATACTCCTATTCAAAAAAATTATTTACAATTCAATTTAAATTTCTATAAACTACATCTAACAATGATTTCGACAAAAAATATTAGAATCTGAGGGCTGACGACAAATTATACAATAAAAAGTTTTGACACCATGACGTGCTTTATTATCTAACAGACATTTACGAAATAAATTAAATGACGGCTGCTGCATCTCGACAATTCTCTTTCGACAGTGTTTGGCGACATGTCCCAAAGCTCGACATCTGTAGCATCTCACAACAGGCTTTCCATTGACAACACGACGAAAAACATCTGTAGCTCTGCGTGTCCTCAGAGGTGAATTGGAATCATCACCTCCCGCGTGTGGAAATACGAGTTTCTCTTCCTCTGTTACAGCAACAACGTCTCTCTCTGGAGGTAGCATCTCGACAGGATTAGGAATCGCTTCCATTGTTTCGACATCTTTATGATCGGCCATTTTTCTGCAATAATCAAACTAATAAACACACAAACATATCCCATCTAAACACACACAAACAAATAAGTGTCTATCCCGAGGGATACTTATATTACTTCGCGGAGAATGAAAGATTTCCTCATCAGAAGAATCGACATCTCCATCTCTATCGTCATTTGCGTCTTGTTGTTCGCTTTCGTCACTCGACACGTTAAAAATCTCAGAACTAACCTGAGTAGCAGCGGCAGTGTCTACAGTACTTCTATTTGCAAAAGCAGGAAAATCGCTCAAACTACTAATATCGACATCTTCTTCCGTTGCCGGAAGTGAACTAAACACAGTTGGTCATCTCGTCTTCGTCATACTCACATTCGACTTCTTTATCAGAAACATATTCATCATAACATGGCGTCATATGCCTAACAGACACATGTTTCAACACTTTGTTAGCATCAACTCTCAAATCACGAACAAGATAAATTATCGGACCAGTCTGTGTAACAATTTCGAACGGACCGAGCCATTTAACTAACCATTTAGCAACAAGACCTTTCTTACGAGCAAAATTAGCTAGCAAAACCTTATCTCCACATTCATACTGCTTTGGAGGATGCTTCATGTCGAAATGAAGTTTGCACTTTTCCTGAAACCTAATTGTACGATTTCTAGACTCTGACAACGCTTTCAAATGCAATTTTGCTGCATACTCAGGATCCTCACTACCCATTATATCTGAACACGAAGGAATACGATTGTCACATGGAAAATTAGCCTCTCTTCCATAAAGTAGATAATATGGTGTGTACTTTGTAACCGCATGCAAAGTAGTATTATAAGCAAACACAGCCTTGTGGACAAACCTATCCCAATCAGTATGTTTTGTATTTACCTTTTTAGCAAGAATATTCTTCAATGTGTCATTCTGCCTTTCACACAACCCATTAGTGTTCGGCTTATACGGTGACGTAAACAACAACCTAATACCATACTTTTCACAGAACTCCTTGAATTCTCTACAATTAAAATGAGTACCTCGATCTGCAAGAATCTCATGAGGAACCCCATGTTTGAAAATAACATTCCTTTCTAAAGCGGAAATAGCACTAGCTGCAGTAGCATCTTTTGCTGGAACTGCTTCGACAAACCTAGTCAAGCGACAAACAGCGACGAAAATATATTTATTACGTTGTGGACGAGTTGTCTTATGTTCACCCTGAAAATCTATCCCTATTCGATAAAATGGACTGTGTGGCGGCTCAACAGGTTGCAACGGGCCTGGTGAATTGGCATTCCTCCTACGATAAAACTGACATTTTTGGCAACCTTGTAGATATCTACGAATGTCTTTATACATCCCTTTCCACCAATACCTCGACTTAATAGCATGATATGTCCTAAATAACCCCAGGTGATCGATTGTGTCTACATGAATTTCATCCATAATAATTTTCCTCATACCAGGTGGAATAACAAGTAACCACATTCTACTATTTTCGCCTTTACTAGCACGATACAACAATCCATCTATCAACGAATAATCTAACATACTATCATGTAGAGAAAAATTATCATCATCCTCATCTTCACGTCTCTCTAGTTCCTCTATTATACCACGAAGTCTAGAGTCCTTCCTCTGCAAACTACGCAAATTTTCATCATGCACTGACATGGAACACAACTTTCTAACCTGCATAGAAAATAACCTCTCGTCTGAATCTGAAGGAGCTGAATCTTCAGGCTTTCCTACCGGATGTCTACTCAAGAAATCAGCATCATCAGGCTTTTTTCCACTGCGATATACAATTTCAAAATTGTACGGCTGTAACCGCAATGCCCACCTAGTCAAGCTAGCATTAGGATCTTTCAACTTCATAAGCCAGCACAATGAATGATGATCGGTGACAACCTTGAATTCTCTACCATAGATGTAAGGACGGAAATGTTCCATTGCAGTAATAACGGCAAGACACTCTAGATCTGTGATCGTGTAACTTACCTCATGTTTATTCAATGAACGGGAATAATATCCTATCACCCTTTCTACTCCATTTTGTATCTGACTACAAGTACTACCGAGACCCTTTTTACAAGCATCAGCATGAATTTCTGTTGGTGAATCATCATCTGGAAAAGCAAGTACTGGAGCTGTACTCAATTTTTCTACAAGCACTTCGAATGCTACCTGACACTCAGCTGTCCACTCAAACTTTACATCTTTTTTCGACAAATTTGTAAGCGGCCTTGCTATTTTTGAGAAGTCTTTTACGAATCTACGATAATACGAACCGAAAGCGACAAATGATTTTACATCCTTAAGCTTTTTAGGAACAGGAAGCCCTCTAATACCGTCATATCGTCTGGCGTCTGATTTTATTGTAATCCCTTCTGAACTAACTTCATGACCAAGGAAATTTATGTGATCATCCCCAAAAGTACACTTCTTAGGTTTCAACTTTAACCCTGCGCGTGCTAATGCCATGACAACTAACTCTAAATGTTTCAAATGACTATCAAAATCCCTACTGTGCACGACCAGATCATCTAAATAGCACAGACATATTGTCCACTTCAAGTTACCTAACACGGTATCTATCAACCTTTGGAAAGTAGCACCACTATTTGTCAACCCCATTGGCATAACATTCCATGAAAATAAACCGTCTGGAGTTATAAAACTAGTTTTCTCTTTGTCTACACTAGCAACTGGAGCTTGATGATAAGCATTGTCTAAATCCATTATAGAGAAATAATGTGACCCTGATAGCCTATCAAGCACATCATCAATGCGTGGCAATGTGACTGGGCTATTTGCTGCATTCAGAACAAAAGTTTTCCCCTGACCTCGTTTTAAAAAACAATAGATTTTCCCACTGAAATTCCCCTTAACATTTCTACTTCATTGTTTGGGTCAATGACAATATCACTGTCGACACGATTTCTACAAAAAACTTTAACTTGAGTGAAGCTTCTGGGAGAAAGAATAACTGACTGCAAATTATACAAATTAGGGACAAGAGGCTTTTTACCTTTTCCACATTGTAAGTGGTCATTATAAGTATTAAAGTTATCGTCAGCGCTATCACAAACACTAGCGTCTGTACCACTAGGTGTAGTGACATTGGTAGTCACGTCATTATGACTCTCGACGTGTGCAGTAGTATCGATTGAGAGATGTGTGTCAACTGGAATAACATCTTTACTCAAATTTCTACCTATTGTGATTGCAACACTACCACAATGAATGTCGACATCATGTGCGTGGCACCAGTCAGTTCCCAAAATTACTCGCTGTGATAGATTATCTATCACGTAAAATTTCCACAAAATTGTACTACCATTGATCGTGAATAACAATTCAACTAGCTCATTAGAATAATATCTCTCGCTACCAACTGAAGTTTTCAACTCGACTGGTTTTGTAAAACTGACTCTGTGGACAATACTTGGATCATTTCTAACTTCTTCCATTACGTCTCTGTGTATACCACACACAGTTGCACCACTATCTACTAACGACTGTTCTACATTTCTACCTATCAGAATAGGAACTTCCATTTTGATTACCTTTTTCTTCTTTCTATATCTACATGCGTACCTTTTCTTGTTTACCGTAGTGAATACGGTATTCTTGGAACTAGCAACACTTCTACTTTTCGACATTTTCTGCGATTGAATAAACTCTATTTCTTCACGACTAACCTCAATAGGATTTTCTACAGGAGGCGGCTCGTCAGGAATGTACATGCTTACATTCACTTTTTCTACTTCATTAGCATTATTCGACTGATCTGCTTTTACGACTGAATTTTCGGCTTGCACATTACTATGTACACCATACATTACTTCATGCGACGGAAAACTACTATTTACATTTTGAGCGACTGGGTAATATAGCGGCAACGGCTTTTCGACAGAAGGAGCGACTACATTTTTTTGCGGCGGAAATGGTTAGGGAATGGTTGTTGCTCATTTCGTCTATAATAATTATGCGGCTGCGTACCTGTGAGAGTGAACACAGGCTCATAAGCATTAACGCTACTACCAGCGTCTGTTCGGCTAGAGGCAGCTCGACGCAATTTCTCATCAAGATAGCACTCAATATAGCGTCTGAGCAGTTTTAAGAACTCCTCTGGGGAGGCTATATCTAACACCGACATTTTCTCTCTGAGGTCATATGGTAAACCTTTTACTAACTGCTCAACTATCGACTCGCGACTCAACCCACTATCTACAAGCCTGAGTATGGCCAATTTCTTGGTAACATACTCCTGCGGATCCTGACCTCTTTGAAATATCGTCTGCTTATTTTCTACGCGGTGAGCAACTCTCTGACTCTTCTTATCGAAGAACCTCTTCATCTCGTCAACCATTTCATCCCATAAAATCTCAACTTGACCTTCGAGCTCCCTAATCGGCTCTAAACTGCGTAGGTAGTAGACTGATCTGCTAGTCCACCATGCTTTAGCGTCACCAGTTAACAACCGATCAAAATTGTCCACAGCCCAAGCATAATCATATTTCAACGACTTAAGGTCCTGAATCAACCTGACTAAATATTCATCTACATCTGATTTTCCATCATATTTCCTCAAAATATTCAAAGCCTCATGAAGAGGAACACGACTACTAGCAGCCCCCAACAATCTAGCTAAAACCCGTAAACTATTGTCTACATTCTGAGCGTCTACAGCACCAGCTTCCTGTCCGTTTTCTACACCACCATCACCGTTTTGTGACATTTTGTGTCTATGAATCACTACCCAAGAATCAAAAAGAAAATCACACTCACGTTACCGAAGTAATGTACTAGTACTACAGCGTAATGTCCAATGATGGGCGACAACAGATCAAAAAGGTGGGTGGTTGAAACAGGCTCAGAAATGTAGAAAACTGAAACAAAAATTAAAGCTAATAAATATCGACACACAAAAATCACTAAATAATACACTTTGTGAAAATTTTACGCAACAGGTAACCAGTTTCGGCTTCCGTAAACTGAACATAACGGCTTTACACACTTGTCGACACGATTATAGCGGCTGATGAGAATAACGGCAAATTTACCAATGGTCGTCCTTCACACGGCGGCTTAAAACTAAAGACTCACACATAAAATGCATTAGTAACTGATCACGACAAAATATCGGCACAAAAATAATTATTTTACTGGTAGAGATTCACTCAGCAGTGAGATAGTAGGAGGCGAGCCAGCTACCACCTTATTTTGATAAAAATATTCACCACTGATTAATAAAAATATTACTGTTTACTTACCGATAACGAGACACTACTCGCCATCTTGATTGTAGTGTGGATTTAATGGAAGATGTGGGTGGTAGACTCGGATGAATATGACGTCTGGGGATGAGCCTCAGATAAATAAACGGATGATGACGACAAGGTTAACTGCTGTATTTCGACATTTATTAACTTTAAATCGACTATTCGACCTCTTCCACTAAAACCAACTATTTTTAGTGATCTCTTCTACAACGACAAATATTTAATTAAAAGAAATATTACGACAAGAAATAATATGATTGCGACTTATCTACAAGATCTGAACAAGATCAAAAATACTACTTTTACTTGCGACTGGGATGTGTGAACAAGACCATGCCCAAATGAATACCAAACTAATACTGAGATCTGAAACGACTGAAAGTCCATAAGCTACTAAGATCTGAACTACTCAAAGACCAAACGAAGAAGAGATCCGAGCCCATGCCTCCGGCTTTCTTATATAACTTCTCCACAAACCGTGAGGTGGAATTACCGACAAGAGTGAATAGCAACAATGAATATTCTTCCTCTTCTCCACTCTTACATTTCTACATTCGTTTTATAAATAGAACGATGACCAATATCGACAGACAAAGTGAACAATGAACACACACACATTCATTATAATATTGTACACTACCCGGCATTATGATAATATACCTTATCCTAGCATTCTATGCTACAATATGCCAAAGATGTAAAAATGATAGAAAAGTTTGTTACGGTTTGGCATACCTTTGGTTTTCCAGATAAACAGATTTCCTCGAGTAATGCATTGAACTCGTCGGTTAAACAAGTTGTCATGAATTGTACGGTTGACAAAGTGCCGTATTGCATCATTGAGAATAGAAATGGTTATAAAACCTGCGCACTCACCAAAGCTAGCCAAAAACCATAATGCTGCTAAAAGTGAAAACCCTCCATCTATGTAATATCGTACAAGCTGAAATAGGATAAATGCTGTGTAGGTTATAATGAGGTACATTTGAAACTTAAAAATAAACTGACTAAATGGTCCAGCAGGTTCCAAAGACACTGTGTTTTATGGTTCCATTTGAAAGGGATAAGTCGAAATAGACAACCAATTTTGACAAGAAGAACTAAGCTTGTGCGACACTTTTTAATTGTATTAAACCCCATTTGCAAATGTTAGAATAGTTGCAGCGTTAGTTCTAAATTTAGTTCTACTCTTCTATTTCAAAATTACTGGAATAAAATCTTGGAATAGCGGAAAGAACTGTTTGCTTGCTTGAATAAGTCTCGTACTGTTATGTTGCACTTGAAAAGTTTTTAAGGTTTTTGAGTCTTCAGAAAATTAAGACATTGTTTGCACAGATAACTACCAATCTTTGATTGGGCGTTTACAACCTAGTATTAACACAAGATTTCAAAGTGTATGACTTTCTTTTCGGCGTACTCCATCTCTCCTTGATACTTTCTCAATATTTTATTTGTTTACGATAGGCAACTGGGTACGATTATTAGAGTCTTTAGTACAAGATATAACAATAAATTACCTTTAATTAGACAGTTATGTTAACAATAAAAATTTTGCTTGGAATAATACGCTATGGAATATTAAGTTTCATTTATTTTAAATGATAATTTCCATATAAACGGGTGTACTATAGTTATGTGATAATAGTGTATGTGAGGTTGAAAATGATTGCATGTGTTGTTACTGCATTTGATGACTTTGTTTGATAGTAATAGGTTTAAGAGTTTTTGCCAGTAATTAAGTTATCTATATCTTAAAACAGTAGCCTGTGCTTATGACCTATCAGCTGTGATAGCTCATCGTGAGCTTCTCTCTCACCAACAACAAGCTCCCTTTCTGTATCACACTGAGCATGCTTTGCTACAGCATACAGCTTAGCTTCCGTGGCCAACAGTGAGAGGGGTTGCGACATCGAATCTTGGCTGATTCTAAGTTTTTGCATGTTCTTTTATGTAAAGAAATATCCCTACTACTCCCAGCGGCAAGCGCTTTACAAGTACCAATTAAACTTGGTTAAATTTTAATTGCCACTGCCACTTAACTAAAACAAGTTAAATTTTTATGTTTAGTTAACTGTGGTGGGTTGCATTTAATTGTGATATTTCTGGATCCAATTTTCATTGCGGCTTAAGTGAGATTCGTTGAATTTTGCGATTGTACTGAGGTGGAATTTTAATTGCGGCTTAAGTTAGATTGGCTGAATTGTGATTTTACTGAGACGGAGTTTTAATTGCAATTTAACTGACTTAGATTAAATTTTAATTACGACTTAACCGAGAAGGGGTCAAATTTAATTGCAGTTTAACTGAGTGGGATTATTTTTTAATAACTATTTATCTGAGATGGGTAAACATTTAATTGTGATTTATCAGATATTGCTTCAGGTTTTAAATACAATTTAAAAAGCTGGGGTTAAATTTTAATCACGATTTATCTGAGATGGGTTATTTAATTGCAATTTAACATAGATAGATAAATCTATTTACATTCCCTCAATATAACGACTATAAATAAGGGAGATTTAGTTCCACAAAAATTGACCCAACACACGATAATAAGGACCTCAGAAACGCGCTATTTTGTAGCAGCAGATTAAAGAAAAACGCCGGGCAAGCAAAACTCAATAGGAGATTTGGTAGTGCTAAAAAGACAAACTTTAGTGAATTCTTTGTTTATGTAGCTGATGTCTTTAAATGAAATTCAATTTTTTTCCGCAAGAAAGTTTATAAGTTATGGCAGATAATTGGAAATGTTTAAGAATCGCCTTACATCTTAATTAGCACTAGATTTGCCATCAAATTGTATTTTGTTTTGATGGCACTAAACGGGCAATATACTAGTATGTGCAAATTTTCACAGAATTGGAGTGGCAAACTTTAAAACGCAGAACTATTGACAACGCTAACAACACTTTTCGAATAAATAACTTAACGTCCCTAAGATTTCAGTATGAAGTTTGAGCCGTCATTTGTTTGCCAAATGAATACTTCAGGTTCTCTTGCTTTGTATAACATCTGTTCTTGTCCATAATCAAATTGTTTACAGTAATTTTTACATTATGTTGTTTTATTAGAGGACAAATAGAAATCGAAAGGTGATCGGTTTTTTGGTAAAGCGTTAGTAAATTTTGCTTTGGGAACACAAATGTTTCATACATTTGTAATGTAACGCTTTATGTAACACGCAGTAAAATCATGACAGTATACAACTACATTTTGGGAAATCATGCTGGTATAAAGTTAGTAATATTGTGCGTAGGTTCATTTCTACTGATAGAAATATCAACAATATTGAGTAATTTTAGTTTACAGTTAGTTTTATATTTAGAATACATGGATGAAAAGTCCACATGACTCATTGTTGTTTAGTTAACATTCCAAAACTACAATAGAATTGTCCACAAAACTACGCTTGGGTACAGGCACAGTATGGTGGCTTAGTACGTCAATTTGATTATACATAATATTTGATTTTTTTCTACCAGAGGGTTTTATTTGTAATTAATACATTATTAGTAATAAAAGTGTCAGTTTTGTCACGCGCACGTAATATAAAGGAGTCGTGATCAATTATAGCTAAATTCTGGAAAATCGAATGCTAGTAGGGTTAACCTTGTGGTGGATTTAAAATGCCAACTGTAATTACGTTGCATTTAATAAAGTTTAGTGGTAAAAGAAGGTTGTTAAAATTAATGCATGTTTACCCCATGAGGAACACTAAGTATGCCAATCTATATTTTACTGAAATATGGTTTCCAGTAATCTACCAAATAAGCAAGCGTATATACACACTTGTTTTCAAAACATACAACGCTTTATGAAAAGGCAATATTTTATTTGTCAGGATAAAATCGTTGGTTTCCCGGAAATTCTAGGCATACTCTCCGAAAAGTCAAAAATTAATCATCACTCTGCAGAAAAATGATTTTTTCCGGGAAATGAATTATTTTTGTCATTTAATTAAAGTTAGAATTCTTTTTACATTACAACCAATGTGTTTATCAGTCTTTCTTTAATGCAGTACTACACTTTTTTGGACGACCTGGTCCTCTTTTAGTACCTAATCTAGCTGTCATCGGCTCAGAAGGCATTTGGAATTTGTGTAACAGTGAGAGCGACAGCATGAATGCAAAAATTCAACAAATTTGATATCGCAATTACCCGGAATCGCACTGTTGTTCTTATTAGTCCACAGTCCACACCAGCAAAACCCCAACACTCTTGTCAATGTTTGTTTTAATCAAACTTCGACGATGTCATTGTAGAAATTTATTTAACTGGGTATTAAATACTCCTTAACTTGCTTTGATTTAAAAGTCATTACTATGCTGGTTGGTGTTGTGACTCCCGACGCATACCATTCATACACTAAAGCCTTTTGTTCTGGGTATAATCTGTAATCAACCTTTCTGTTACGAGCTACAGAATTACTAAGAAAGCTTGCAACTTCATTTGAGAAATATTTTCGTAGCAAATACTGCTACATGCACAGTAGTAATTCATCATTTCACAAATTTTGGAAACCTAAGTGTTCTTTTTTCTCCAATGCAATGAAATATCTTCATCAGAAATTAATATTTTTTTCCACTCTAAACAAACCGTTTATCATCATTTCAATAAACCTTATATTGTTCTATACAAACATATACCTACAAAGTTCTTATGCTCAACAATAATTTACATGCTATGCTTGGTATGCTAATGACAGTAATATTTAAGTAAGATGACTGAAATAATTCATTTCCCGGAAAAAATCATTTTTCTGCAGAGTGATGATTAATTTTTTACTTTTTGGAGAGTATGCCTAAAATTTCCGGTAAACCGAAGATTCTATCCGGGAGAGAAATTACATGCCTTATGAAAAAGTAACGTGTTTTGGGTTGCATATGTTAAAACATAAAATTTAAAGAACGTAAACACGTTAAAATGAACAAAGACAATTAACGGTTTGCTCAACTATTATGTTTAGTGTCGCTAGCAATATTTGTTTGTCAAACTTGAAATTTGACCCGGACGTACATGTCAACGTTTTGCAGCTTTTGCGCATTACCCGAGCCAATCTTCGTTCGTAACCACTGTTGATTCTAGCAGCGCTGTTGTTCCATTCTTCAAGAACGCTCTGACTATTGGAACTCATTGTCCCTGCCGCAGCCAGTGGAGGTAGAAGCTCAAATCTACATCGAAGTATACACAGGGGAAACATCATAAGTGCCTGAAATCCAAACGTCCAATATCGTATGGTTGCATACAACAGTAATGCTACAATTGCGGAATCTGTAAAGGAAACAAGATCATGTAGTAACGGAAGAAACCGTTTACAAGGTTGATGATCAGTTCGCATTTTTTGAGTTCGGTGAAAGTTTCATCGAATTTCCTTTCTGATGTAATTTTTTGGTCCAATCTAAGATTTAAAATAAACTATATAGCAATGGGAACCATTTTTTAACATTTGCAAACTTATGGAATAATATGAAATTCTACCTAATTCTATACAGTATGCAGAGCTCTGTACTTACAATATGTGTTGCAATATACATGCAACTCCACAAAAAGGAGGAAATGTACTGCCACTTGCTTGTGTTGGACAGCTCAAAAATCAGAAAGAAAATCTTTTCACTGAAAGTGGCTGTATCCTCTTGAGTAGTTGTCAACTCAAAAATTATGGAGCTTATGAAATTCGGAGAGCAGACATTTGTGTACAGCAAATTGATATGCATCCACGGGTTAGCCAACAAAAAGAACATATTGTAAAGCATGCTGATGGATGTCGAGCTCTGACCATCACTGATGATTTCAGTCATTTCCGGTTGATGTTTGCCTGATTCAATAAAGCAACAATGTGGTTAGCATCATGTATAAATTTAAGCTTTGGTTGAATAAGAGCATACCACTGCTGTTCCGAATAAACAAGCTTCCATGTATAAGACGGTTAACGAAATGTCGAATTTCGTCTTTGAGAACAAAAATGGTAATAAAACCTGCAGACTCACAAAAGCTTGCCATGAACCATAATGCAGACAGTAGAGAAAATTCTCCACCTACGTAATATCGTACAAGCTGAAATAGTATGAACGCGGTGTAAGCAATAATGAGGTACATTTGGAACTGAAACACAAAAAGACTTAGTGGTCCGGCTGGGAGTAAACGTTTTTTCTTGCTGCTCAATTTGTAAGGAATTAATCGAAACACTCACCCTATTTTGACGAGAAGTATCAACCTTGTACGACACTGGAAAATTGATGTAGGACTCATTTCAAAATATCTAAAAACGGATAGGTGTTAGTTTAGTTGAAGTATTCTAGACAAAGGTTTCCCTTAAGTAATTAAAAAAACTACTTTTATGCTTGTTGTTGTACAAGTGCTTTAAATATAAAGTAGGAATTATTAAGCATCTTTTGGAAATTATAAAAACGAAAGTTTTTAAAGTTAAAGAAAGTTAAGCAGATAGACAAACTTTCTGCAAGGTTCCGTTAAAAGTTGCTTGTGTTTGCAATATCAGAAGCACCAAGGGGAACTGATCGATGTTGGCTTCAATCAATTTCGTTAGCAAATCGTTTTTCGTTGTCGAAATATCCATTTTTCATCTGTTTTATTGGGATTCTGAGAAAGTTTGGTTGACATATTTATATTGTAATGGACTAACTATCGTTTTAATTGTCAAACGAATATCATAAATCTAGAATGAATATTTATATAAATTAGTAACACTGATTTAATACACGTATTAAGCTACTTACGAAAGCGGAAGCTCTTACTGGCACAAAGCACGAGAAATTAAACAATATTACGACTTACGACATGCATGCTGCGTGTAGCAATCGTTTATTATGAATCGCAGATACATGATAGTTCTTTATTCCGGCCGTCCGTAAGTATCCTCTATTCTTGGCAATGGCTGTACGGCCAAACTTAGCATACAGATACTACATGGCTCTAGTTAATTTCAGGTCAATAGGTTGACTCTGGGTCAGGGGTTTCGAATATTTTATAAAGGAATTTATTTTGTGCGGCACACGATTTTACGTCTGCCTTTTCCCAGGATTGCAAATCCGCAGTCAGTTTGCTAAAATTGAGATTTTAACCGCCGTGCGATACATTGTTTCAGCTTTTTAAGCATTATTTCTCTCTGAGTTTTTTTTCTTTTCTCAATTTTTCTTTTGGTTCCGTGAAAGGTAATTATTCTAATTCACAATATTTAATGTTGTCAAAATCATTAAGATATTGTTTTCAGGTTTTAACGGTCTTTTGACTTTCAGCCCCTGTCAGCTTACCTTTTTATTTTTGCAATTAAAAGGTTGTTTTGTCGTGATCCACTTATCTTTCCACTTAACGTTTTAAGGAATTTAGATGCCACTTATCTTACCCTAATGCGTCTCCTTTATTAAGCTAGTAAGATTTTTGGTAACCGGCTATTAGCTCCCGAACCAACAAGCTCCCGGTGGTCAGTTAGCTCCCCGACCCACTTGCTCCCAGACACATTAGCTCCCCGTGCCATTGGCTCCCAGGTAAGTTTGCTCCCATAACTCGCTTCAAAGAAAATAATAGCACAATCACAAAAGCATTAGGTTATATTATTTAGTATCTGTTGATTTGAAGAATTGGGCAGTTAACTTTTCTGCTGTAAATAATTTTGTACTTGGAAATGAAGAAATGATAAATAAGCTATTACAAATTACCGCTGATGTCGTAAAATGAATTTTCAAGTATGCACTTATTGCCACCCATATGTTTGCTGGCACGATTTTAAACAAACAGTAGGGTGCTTATTATCTATGTTAGTTCAGTTAGGAGTGGTTTAAATTGAAAGCCGATCTGCAACGCGGATTTGCGGATTTAAAGAATTTTTTAGCCACAATAGTATGTTATAGTTGACTTTGGTTTTCATGTTAAGCGCATTTATTATTGCTTTAAGAATTTGAAAATCAAAAGAACAAAACTGACAAAAGTTTGAATACTTTCAAATGATATTGAACTGCTCAGTGCAACATCAAAACCTGTCTGAACACTGCCATTACATTCAGTGGAAAAAATACTTGTCGCTATGTGTTATCGTCTAGTCTCAAAATAGAATGAATCTAGATATTTTATTAAAGTGAGGGAGTATAGGATGAAATGTAGGCTGTCAGGTTTTGCCAAATGGATATTTGAAGCATTCCATTGATTTGAAGGTTTAATTCATTTTGAAGCGCACAGGTACTCAAAGCAACCGTATTGCTTTTAGATTTCTTTTTTCTCACTATGACGAAGATGTTCAATGATTTTAAAATACGTAGTTATAGCACTGGTGTTGGTGTTTTTGTTTTGATGACTACCAAAACTGGAGTATGTTATTTACTTGACTTATTTTTAACCACGTTTTGATTTTTTAAAGTCGCTCAATGGAATATCATGTGTTATCGGGTTTTAAATTAAATAGGCGAGTTCCATCACGTGTGGATTACATATAAAAGGTGTGATAATAAATCCCTTAATTTAAAAATTCATTTCTGGTAAAGTTTTTTTTTGCATAAAACATTTTTTAAACCGCAGATGTTGGGTTTTACAACAAATTCCAGTACATTAAAAGGTATGCAGTAAACTTTTCAAGATAATAAAAAATGTAACACAGGTTTTAAAAGATTAAATGAGCTTTCAGGGTACACGAATGTTTTTGTTTGTTATCGGTATTTAAAACCGACGTCGATTTATATTCCATAAGTCCTCATCAGGGTTTGACTTAAGAACAACAATGAAAAAGAAATAAAACAGGTTAACACAAATAATAGAGAAAATGTTCAAGAATAATTTTTTATACATGTCAGTATGTGCCACGTTTACAGATAGAATACCTGATATCCAAATTAAGAATTGATACCATTTTCGTTCATGTTTCATGTTATACATTGAAGTGCATTACCTAATGGAGCTATTAGTTATTAAAAATTAATGTAAACTTTCCCTGCTGATGATGCTGATACATGTATGCTGTAAAAAGTTAATTGGGTCTACAGTTTGACCTCTTGTAATGACATCGTCATCTCAGCCTATTCATTTACACTTTTTGTTCTACTGTAGTCTACGTCAACATTCCATTTTGAGTTATTGTGAGGGTTTGTGTGCGGGTATTTTGCTGCATTCAAAAATTAAATTGAAAGAGCTAACATACTCAATTTATTGCTTTGTTCTGCAAGCCTACAAATACTAATCAAAATTGCTTTCTTTTAAAGTAATTTCAAGAATGATAAACAATTTTAACATTACAAAACATAATTACATAATAGAGTCCCGCAATTTATTCATTTTATACATATATGTAGGTAGTTGTAAAAATGTATGTTATAAAAATAACTTTTTAGTTTTGTAAAATATACATATTTCCGTGTAACTAAAGGGGACAATGTTTGCATGCACAACCAAGCGCCGTGTTCAGTTTATTTTGTCATGCAATTTACAAAACAATTGGTTAATAGTTCGTCCTAAACAGTTGTAGCAGTAGTCAGTAAACCTTAGCAATTTGCATTAAACAGCTCTTCATAGATACATTCGCAAGTTTTTGTGTAATGATAGAATCGGTTTTTGTGAAGACGTTTATTGCAAATTTTCTCCAGAACTAGTCTCTCTCTTGTAATGTTGTAGCTGTAGCCACGCTCTTATTTAACCTAACATTTTGTTTTTAACTTGTATTAAATTACATTTAATACTTTGAATTTAGAGCATACATGCTCTTCATATATCAACTAGTTTAATAACGTTTGATGGTACTAGATTACAAAAAAGCAGTTTGCCATTCCAACCTACCTTTAGTTCCAACGTGGATACCAACATAACATCTAGCAAAATTTCTGAGCTCATAAACAAAAAATCCAGTATTCCAATATGACGTTGTCAGATATCTGCCTTTATGCTATGACATGTTTGCAAACAGTTCTTCCACCTCCCGTTTTAATCCAAGTTTCTGATAAAAATTCAAAGATTGTTACTGAAAACGTAAACTATTTACGACCGGGTTTCAACTTTCTCCGCCTCAGATGGAATTTGTCCAAATGGAATCTACTTGATTTGGCATTTTACAGTTTTGTTCAAATCTATCTGTCATATGCAAATTTTATCACACGGATGGACTATCTGGAGACTTGTTATCATGCAGCAACTGCGTCTATGTTTATAATTTTTTCGCAGTCGTTTCGGATGGTTGATTGTAACGTGCTTGATATAACTTTTTTAGGTAGGCAGATATTCTCCAAGACGATAAGAAACAACATAATATGTCATAAAGTTAAGATGTCCCGATCTGTTCATCGCACACTTACCCCAGTTATTCACATAGTATGGGGCTTTCTGATTCTAGCAGTGACTTTCGCACACACCGCTGCTAACTATAACCCTATCCGCGTATTGTTGACGTTTGTTATTGAGTGCATCGATTGTGACACCGCTGCAAAAGACTTTGTACCAACTGCAATTTCTGGTGTGTATTATTTTCTTTTATTTGTACAATGCCAGGTATTTGTTTTTTCATCTTTGCTTATCACATCAACTCTCGACGCCATTACACGAAATTCTAACATTTTGTCAAGCTTTGATGCAAATAGAAGTTTTATCAACGAATATAAATTATATCGAACTTTTCAAATTCTTACCTGTTTAGCTAGCACAATCAGCAGCAAGTATCTCAGTTACCAAACAAGTTTTGGAACTTTGTTAGCGTCTTGGACTGGGTACGTAGCATTTATATTGCATAACTAACTACCGTCGTTTATATATGTTTGTAGTTGTGGCGTCTACTTCTTAACGTTTCTAAACGATTTTGTACTAGTACATTATGCCAGCAAGCCAAACCAAACGTGTAAAATATGGATTAAGTTTTGGCAACGTAACTCAAACACTAAATATTATATCCTGCTACTCCGTTCCTGTCCAGAAATTGGCTACTGGTTTGGAACACGGAAAATTGTTACACCTAAACTAGGGTTATCTATTGCACAAGCTAATCTTAATGGATCAATTACACTCGCTTTAATGTAAATAAGTTATCAAAATTTGTAACAAATAAATTATTTTTTTGAACTGCAGTTAAAATTGTTTTTATTTGCAAAAAGTTTGAATACAAAATTCAATTAGTTGAACAGCAATTGAGATTATCCATCCAAGTGCTAACAAAATAAATAAACAACTAACATTGCCTTCCAATTTGAGCACATTTTTAGTGTTTTTGGAGTTCTGGCTGACGTTAATATTACGCAGTTTAGTAAATCTTTCATAGTCATTAACTATATGAAAGTTTTCTTGCCATTTGTTCTTAATTCCATTCTCATTTAACAACAAACCCAGCCTATAAATTTCTCTGTGCAATATTCTAGTAATGATCCACATACTTTCCACAGTTGAAATGGGTTCGGGCACAACATGGCAAAACTTTTTATTGCCAGGAAGCCTCTGAATTTCCCCCAACGAAGCCGGAACTTCCGCCGATTCAAAATGCATTGCTAAATTGAACTTTGGATTAGGCATACAATTTCGAATATACCTACCACAATTTTTATCTGCATCTATACGTGGGCTATACAATGCATGTTCAAATATAACTCTAGCTTCAATATTTGTAATGTTTCTTTTCTTCAGACCTATAACAAGCTCATTAAATAACATTGTCAAGGAATATTCGGACTTGCCATACAAGTCCATTATCTTATGGTAAGCTTTTAATTGTTCTTCTTTCGGGTGTATGTAAAATAGGTACTGGTTTTCTAACAAATCATTTATGCGTCGGTATACTTTCACTGGGAAAGGTTTGAGAGTGACGGAAGTTACTAATGCTTCATATAAGTTTCCGACTATCACGCAACCATACACATCCTGTAACTTGCAGTAATCCAGGGAAAGGGGTCGGCCGATTTTGATGTTAGGGGGTTTTCTGGACTTTGGACTCGACTTTTTCTTGGCAGAAAAGGGAAAAATGAGCAGCAACGACGTTCACACTCGACTTTATGCATAAGCTGCTCACCCAAATCCATTGCTTTGTATGCATAACAGGTACATATTCAGTGCACTCCACCGAAAAGTTGAGCATCCTTGAGAAAGTACTATTTTTTTCAGCTTTTCGGTGGAGTGGAGTGAATATGTACCTGTTATGCATACAAAGCAATGGATTTGGGTGAGCAGCTTATGCATAAAGTCGAGTGTGAACGTCGTTGCTGCTCATTTTTCCCTTTTCTGCCAAGAAAAAGTCGAGTCCAAAGTCCAAAAAAAACCCCCTAACATCAAAATCGGCCTACCCCTTTCCCTGGATTACTGCAAGTTACAGGATGTGTATGCACGCAACCCATTGCAATAGGCAAAAATACTTTCTGTCTGACAAAAAACGGTTGTTTGAGTAATACCCGAGAAATCTCTAGGAAACTTTTCAGAAACTTCCTAGATTCAAAACTTGCTAGTGTAATTGACGCACAAAGAATAGATATTATAACACAAATACAAGATTGAAAACTGAATGGACTAAGGAAAAAAGTCATGGACTTGTCATGTTTCATATTAGCTTCACAGTATACAGCAATAAAATGCTGGTCTTCATTTCTAATAGCACTAAATGAGTTGACTTTTAATGATGAATCCCTTTTGAGAGTGCTTACGCTCTCAATAGTTGTGTCTTCATTGGTTGCCCACTCAAAACCAAAAGTGTCTAAATTGACGCTGCAGTTAAATTTCATAGATATCGTTTTTAAAAACATGTTAATTGAATCGCAGTTTTTGTGTTTTGTGCATGGACGGTCAACTCTAGCTAGAATTTTTGCGGAGCAGTACTTTTCCGATTTTACATTATTTTCAGGAACACTTGAAAGAAGGTTTGAAAATTCTACGGTAGCATGGGCTATTGGAAATTGCTTGTTTTGTAACTGACAGTTGAGGCACCAGAAACAGTTAACCCCAAAAGATGCAGCGTTAATGGACTGGTCAAGTTTAACAATAACTGAAAATTCTATGATATACACAACAAAATTACAAAATTTCAAATAGTTCTCGTACTTACTCACAAAACCCTGAACGTTGTCATGTGCAATAGAATGTATCACTATCAGGTTATAGTTTTGACAATGAGCTCTCAAATTATATAAGGAACCTTGGTAACGCACGCTTTGGTTGATATCTGTGTAGAAAGTTATGATGATGGTATGAAATCTTCCAATATGTTTTGAAATGTGAATATCTTTCAATTTTTTAAATACTACTTGATTGTTGCCGGAAATCCATGCATTGCTGCATTCCACGTGACTAAGTTTTTGTATTACCATAATCTGGTGTTCATTGCTGGAGTTAAAATTCAATGAGTTTATGTTTATCATTGAAGTGAAACCAGTAATTCTTTTAAAGACTGATACAATATTAAGGGTAGAATCTTTGCTTTGGGTCGTAAGATGTGCTGCATATAAATGTTCTAAAAACCGAATCCAATGGAAATATTGTAAACACGTATAAGGCAACATTAGAAAACTGTTCAATGATACTGAACAACTTACTGAATTGAAAAGAAGCTCACAATTCAATTAAAATGACTAATTCTAAATTGATTGGTCATTTATTTATTAAGTTTTTGCAACGCAACACTAACAACTAAAATAGCGGTACAATCATGAACATTTATACAAATCGTACTATACAATCGTAATGAAAGGTTCTTATGCAAATTGCTATGACTATGCTATGCATAGGTCGATTGCATTTTTGAAATCAAATTTATAAAATATTCACAAGTATCTATTAGTTATTGCTTTTTGTGGCAATGTTTGTTCAGAAAATGCAAAAGCATTTTCAAACTATTTTCTGCGTTGGCACTAGAAACTATGAGAGTCTACCTGGTAAGTGTATTAAATGTAAACATCATTTCAAGTCTGTAACATAACTTCTCAAAAAGCGGTTTGACTTTGACTTGATGAACTTGTAATCTTACAAAAGCAAGAAAACAAACTGTAACATGACTATATTTTTTCTCGTAAAATATTTTTTATAATAAACAATATTTTTTCTCCAAAAATGAAAAGCGCACACATTCAAAAGGACTACTAAATAGCAGTGTAATTTATTAGAAATCAACGAACACTATGCACATTAACTATTTATTGCGCTTATTTATTAACAGTTTTTGATTTACAATTATTTACAAACCAGTATAAATACAAAAGTTTACATGATAAGTCCAACTTCAGAATCTCAATTATAAGAATTAATCACAAGAATTTATTTGTCTCGACGAACACCATTTTGTCTAGTAACTGGTTTTTAAAATAGTATATTTATTGCTTTAATTGTTTGTACACTTTACAGAGCTTTTCTTGGCAGTACTTGTTTCATTTATAATTAATGAGTTTTACATAATGCATATAAATTTCCTTGAGACAGAGTTTGATGAAATTTTCTACTAAAATCTTTGTAGTTTAAAAGCTAAGCTTTAGGCATTGCAATATTGCAAGCATTTTTGAATAAAACAGAATTTACTTTAATGTAACAATGGAATACTTACTACCACCCTGTATTTTCATAATCAAAGGCTCAAGCTTTTCCACCTTTTCTAAAAAGTGTTGCAAACAATCAACAATAGTATCATCGTACCAGTTTTGCTGACAGTTGGCAAACTCTTTAAAATACTTTTCTTTTAGCGGATGTAAAAAATCATACTTGTCTACTATAGCAGACAAGGTACAAAATGCAATTATCACCACATCACAAAATTCTTCAATACAAAATCGGGTTGGGTTGAAGCAGTTGGTTCGTCCGCATTATTTCAACTGCGGACGATAAAATGCACGTTTTTTCAACTCAGTCCTCGTCCGCATTCACACGATGCGGACGATAAAATGCACGTTTTTTCAACTCAATATCTTCGTCCGCATTCACTCGATGCGGACGAACAAAGTCTAATTTCAACTCAGCAGCGACCGGATTCGTCCGCATCAGCTGTTATTCGTCCGCATCAGCTGTTATTCGTCCGCATCTATCGTCCGCATTTTTAAAGGAGTGCAGCAGCTGTTGTTCGTCGGAATTCTTGTCAGCACCAGCCGTTTTTGTCGGATTACACGTCCGTAGCAGCCGTTTTTCGTCGGAATACACGTCCGCACTCAAAATTTTTTATGTATATAAGCAGCCTGTTTACTTGCTGTGCTTCATACTCGTCTGAACTAAGGATTAATCATGGATAATCAGGAGACCTGCGCCAATTGCTTCAAAGCATTCCAGGAGTTACCAACAACCTATGGAATATTTGCTAACAGTGAACGAGACGTCGTCCTCTGCAGTCATTTTGTTTGTAGCAGCTGTCTGATTTATTTTCAGAAGGAGATAAACGCATGGAGTTTTTTCTGTCCCAGCTGTAAAAATCCCTTTTACCCGGAAGTTGCCTGTCAAGAAGACCTGTCAACAACGATAGTAGAAGAAAGTCCACCCTCTTCGCAGGACAACAACCGGGAGGCAGAGAAGGAAAGTCAAGACGAATCAGACAATAGCAGTTGTCAGGAATCAGAGGATGAGGACAGCGATTTTGAGCCAGAAAAGAAGAGGGACCGCCGGGAGGAAAAGTTTAAGACAGACAGGAAACCGCCCCACCTTGGCTTTGACACGCGTGGCATTTGTAGGAAACAGATTCCCCACAGGAATATGAAGCGACACGAAAGGACTCACTCTGTGAAAAGAGGTTTTCCTGTGATTTTGGTGGCTGCTCCTACAAGACCAACCGCTCCGACGACTTAAATCGCCACAAGACCAGGAAGCATAAACCTCCTCCTCCAGCTTCAACTTAGGACTTCCCGTCACTCCTCTCAGGCAAACGACTCGGCTCTCCATAACGACCCCAACGGCCCTTTTAAGGGCCACCACAAATTCCAAAGAGCATTTTTGGTACTAGTTTACGACTGTGAATAAAGCAATTGATCAGGCTACATCACGTTCGCTGATGTTTGATTATAAGTGAGGCTCGCGCGTAAGCGGGAACCGAGAGGGTGTGGGCCCCAGCTTCCGAACGGGCAAGGCCCGAAGGGCCATAACGGGGCCAGAGCCCTTTACTGTAAGGTAGCGTCCATAAAACACCTCACGGTGTTTGGGGGAGGGGGAGGTAGTGGGTTTTGTTACGGTTTCGTACTCAGGGGGGAGGGGGGGTCCTACGGCAGCGTTACGTAACGGGCAAACCAAGTAAAATACTGGCAAAAATCCTGCATTTTACAGATCTATATACTTTACTTTGCAACTGTTACTGCTAGTCATTGCTTGAGTGTCACCTTTCTTGTTTGACTTTGGTAGAAAGTTTTAACTTCAGTTAACAATTAAACTGATAAAATATGGCTGACAAAAGTAAAATGCACAGTAATCTATTGAATGCGTTACGAGTGTGTGTGAACACGATAAGGTCGGACGCGTGATAAGAATCAATCCAAATTTGGTACAGTTCATGCGGTCATAAGGACTATTTATTAAGGATGAACCCCTTTGATTTTGAGCTAGATCGGTTATCCCTTGGGTATAGGGGTAAAGGGGTAGGTAACTCACCTGACGACCTAACCTTACGCCTTTGTCACAATCACACCATATTTAGTACAGTGATTTTTTAGGTCATAAGAATGAGTCTTATTGATTTTGAACTCCATTGGTCATCCCTTAGGGATATTTTATGGACGGTACCTAACTGGCAATGCGCATTTTACGTTCAAATGTACCAAGCAACATGCCTACATGTAGCAAAGTAGCGAAATCAAGTGTCCATGATTGCCGATGTCGATAAAGTTCAAACAAATCCCGGATCAGGTGTCTGACTGAACAAGCAACCATCTATACTAAACAACACCAAAACTTCAGCGAAATGTAATGTGACAGAAACAAAATTTATACACGAAGACTTAAAGCTATCTTATTTTACCAATATTGACCAAACAAAAAAATCTGTATCAGATGCAAGATTAAAAAACAAAAGGTAGAAGGTTTTTTAAAGATTCACCAAAACCAAAACACCGACAAAAATTTATGTGCCAGACGGACAGACAGACGGACAGATGGATTGATTAAATTAATAATTATTAACGTGTAAGAATTGAATTGTATTCCAATTGTTCTGTTATAGTTACGTACATTCATCCGCGCTATGCTTTGGTGTGCAGTCTGTGCATTGCAGATGAAAAACTGCGCATTACATCAAATTAGCTGGAACAAAAACCCTATGAAATTCTCCAGTCGTTTTGTCGAAACCACAGCAGCAGCTTGACTTTTACTCCAGCCTTTAAATTGACAACAGATAAGGGACCACCTTTATCTGGAAACCGATATTTCAGGTTTTTGCGGCTTACTCCAGGATAGACGTGCGCAAGGGATTAAACTGTCGCTGTTGTGTTCCTGTGCATTTTTAAGTTGGGCATTTAAATTACCAGAGCAAATTATCACTGCAGACTTCTTTTAGTGTATTCCGTCGCAGTAGCGTAGCATTTCAAAGTTCTACACAATGTAATGTACTGAATCAGATAGAGGTTATTTTGCAATTTAAATTTTTTTAATTTTTAATCAAATCCACACCAAATGTCTGTTGTTTTTTTTCCATTTAACTACTGTATACTTTTGAGGGAGCGCAAGCTAAAACAAAAAATACATTGCTTCAGTTTTCTAACTAAAATAAACCTGCAAAACAGGATACATAGGGAAATTGGGACCATTGTGATCAAAATGTGTAGCCAAAATGCTGAAATTTAGCTAACAAATTTTCATTTTTCTAGAAATTCTGCTTCTTTTGATACCCAATATATGCCGTGTAGCTTTAAAATGCTTAATCTCTTGAGTGAACTTCGATAAAATGACCTCAGAATCGTTAATTTGATCAACAACTGACCTAGAATCATGTGCCGCATGCTATAGGCCACTTGTAAACAATTTGAAATCGTGGTGACCTTTGACCTTAGCGTTGACCTCTTGGGATTATCTTCAGAAAAGTTTAAATAATGATGCTTGCAAAGTGGTTGCAAAAAGAATTATTATTATTGCTTCTGGAGCCTTCATAACATAGAAACTGCTATAACGGCCATATGATTTCCAATTTTGAAAAATAGACGTTGGATTCGTTAATTTGATTAAAAATTGACCTATAATCATGTGCCACATGCTATAGATCACGTGTAAAAAATTTCGTCATAACCTTTGACCTTGAAATTGATCTTTAGGAATCATCTTCAAAATACATTGAATTATGGTGTATATACATTGTCATGTAATTATCTTAAAAGTGTTTCCAAAAAGACTTCTTCAAAATCCTTGAAAAATGCGCCTTCTGAAGCCGTTATAATATAAACACTGCCATAACAGCCACAAGATTTTGAATTTTGAAAATTTGTCGTTGGATTCCTTAATTTGGTCAGAAACGGACAATTTTCTAACGGATAAATACAAGTAACTTATTTACTTGTATTATATCTAAAAAGTTAAGTCGGGGCAATTGTCTAGTTATATACGTTATATTAAGTAAGCAATTCTAACTAGTTTTACGTGTCATTTTCGTCCGTACTCTGTACGCTAAACATTTTGTGCAAGTTTGAAAACTTTCAAATTTCTAATTGGTAAATCGATGGGTCGGATACGAGAAGCCCTATATACTTGGGAAAATAAAACCAAAAAAGCCCTAACTGCATGCAAACTTAAAAACAGAAAGGCCTTATATGCACGTGAGCGGCCGCGACAGAAAGCCTTATCTGCAAAATACGAACTTTTGAGTAAAGCACGATTCAACGTGCCCATGTCCAAACTGACTCATGCGGGGTTTGGTGATGTCAACCTTAACAAAAAATAACACTTTAATTAATCATTTTCAAACTTTCATACCCTAATCCAAAAGCGGTTTGTCCGTCATTCTCCAAAAACCCCGATCAAAAAACGTTATTTCTTTCCTATTTTATCATATCTACAAAATGAATGACAATGACAACCATGCAATGCATCGTCATTTTGCACAGAAGATTTCTCCCGCACACAATATCAGCACGTGATGATTCAGACATCAAAATGTAGGAAATTTTATGCTCTATTAATTCATATAGGTATCTTAGTTTCCCCCAAGATTGCAGTCAAGGCCTTCTGCATGAAATTCTGGCGAGCACATAGGGCCTTTTTGATTTTAAACTCGCGTGCACTTAGGGCTTTTTTGTTTTTATTTTTTCATGCACATACGGCTTCTCGTATGCGACCCGTCGAAATGCACGTGACTTACTAAATTGTGGAATTTCTAAAAACTTTAAGCCAGGTAATATATTTCGTTATATTAGAAATATTAAGCAAGCAATTTGAAGAAGTTTGACATGCAAGCTGTGTTTTTACTGCGTACGCTTACATTTTATGCAAGTTTGAAGACTTTCAAATTTCTAATTGGTAAATATACGTGACTTACTAATTGTAGAATTTCTAAAAAGTTTAGGTCGGAGCAAATGTCTAGTTATATACGTTATATTAAGTAAGCAATTCTAACTACTTTTACGTGTCATTTTCGTCCGTACTCTGTACGCTAAACATTTTGTGCAAGTTTGAAAACTTTCAAATTTCTAATTGGTAAATGCACCTGACTTACTAAATTGTGAAATTTCTACAAACTTTAAGTCAGGGCAAATGTGTCGTTATATTAGAAATATTAAGCAAGCAATTTAAAGCAGTTTGACATGCAAGCTGTGTTTTTACTGCGTACGCTAAACATTTTATGCAAGTTTGAAAAGTTTCAAATTTCTAATTGGTAAATATACGTGACTTACTAATTGTAGAATTTCTAAAAAGTTTAAGTCGAGGCAAATGTCTAGTTATATGCGTTATATTAAGTAAGCAATTCTAACTAGTTTTACGTGTCATTTTCGTCCGTACTCTGTACGCTAAACATTTTGTGCAAGTTTGAAAACTTTCAAATTTCTAATTGGTAAATGCACCTGACTTACTAAATTGTGGAATTTCTAAAAACATTAACTCAGGGCAAATGTGTCGTTATATTAGAAATATTATGCAAGCAATTGGAAGCAGTTTGACCTGCAAGCTGTGTTTTTACTGCGTACGCTAAACATTTTATGCAAGTTTGAAAAGTTTCAAATTTCTAATTGGTAAATATACGTGACTTTGTAATTGTAGAATTTCTAAAAAGTTTAAGTCGGGGCAAATGTCTAGGTATATACGTTATATTAAGTAAGCAATTCTAACTAGTTTTACGTGTCATTTTCGTCCGTACTCTGTACGACGAATTCGGACGAAGATATTGAGTTGAAAAAACGTGCATTTTGTCGTCCGCATCGTGTGAATGCGGACAAGGACTGAGTTGAACAAACGTGCATTTTATCGTCCGCAGTTGAAATAATGCGGACGAACCAACTGCTTCAACCCAACCCGAAATCGTACAAAACTAGTTTTACTAAACGTACCATCCTCCCCAAATGCTATTATGTCTTCAGCTGATGGACTTTCTACTGTGTCCACAACAAATGCCATTAGAGAAGGCACAGATTTTTGGTCGTATGACTTCCCAAACCGTCTTGCCTGTGTCACTTGAGGGTCAATGCTTTTACCCCAATTGAAATGCTGTTTGTACAATGAGTATAAAATGACATAGTGTATGTGTCATCAAGACTAAGCTCTACGATTCTAGGTAGCTTCCAGCATTCAGAGAGCGGTAGCCCGGTTTCTTTAAAATCGCCAGCTAATTCAATAGTTATGCATTGCGCGTAGCCAATATGGGATTAAGCATTGCGTGTAGGAAGTATGGGATTAAACACTGTATTTAAAATATGGGATTAAGCATTGCGTGTAGCTAATATGGAGTTAAGCATTGCGTGTAGCTAATATGGAATTAAGCATTGCGTGTAGCTAATATAGAGTTAAGTATTGCGTGTAGCTAATATGGAATTAAGCATTGCGTGTAGCTAATATAGAGTTAAGCATAAAGGGAATTTGTGTGCGGTTAAGCATTCGAACAAACTTGTCACTTTCACCCTAAATCCCGATAGAAAATTTTATTTTTTTCAAAATAACGATTAACGGTAACGCATAACGCAAAGTAGGTGTTATCCTAGCTTGAAGAGAATTAACATGGGGTTAAGCATGGAGGGTATTAGCATAGGGTTAAGCATGTAGGGTATTAGCATGGGGTTAAGCATGGAGGGTATTAAAATGGGGTTAAGCATGGAGGGAGTTAATATGGGGTGAAATATGGACCTATTTTACATGGGGTTAAGCATAGAGGGAATTTATATGGGGTTAAGCATGGAGGGAAGTAACATGGGGTTAAGCATAGAAGAAATTAACATGGGGTTAAGCATGGGAGGAATTAACATGGGGTTAATCATGGACAAATTTTACGTGGGATTGTGTCAGGGATTAAGCATGGACAAATTTTAAATTGTATTAAGCATGGGGAGTTTTTATATGGGGTTAAAAAATTTACATGGAGTAAAGCATGAACAAATTTTACATGGGGTTAAGCATGAACAAATTTTTCATGGGGTTAAGCATGAACAAATTTTACATGGAGTTAAGCATGAACAAATTTTACATTGGGTTAAGCATGAACAAATTTTACATGGGGTTAAGCATGAAAATATTTTACATGGGGTTAAGCATGAACATATTTTACATGGGGTTAAGCATGAACAAATTTTTCATGGGGTTAAGCATGAACAAATTTTACATGGAGTTAAGCATGAACAAATTTTACATGGGGTTAAGCATGAACAAATTTTACATTGGGTTAAGCATGAACAAATTTTACATGGGGTTAAGCATGAACAAATTTTACATGGGGTTAAGCATGGGCACTTTTTACATGGGGTTAAGCATGGGCACATTTTACATGGGGTTAAGCATGGGCACATTTTACATGGGGTTAAGCATGGGCACTTTTTACATGGGATTAAGCATATGGAGTTTTTTCATGGGGTTAAGCATGGGGGGTTTCTATGTGGGGTTAAGCATGGGGAGTATTTGATATGGGGTTAAGCATGGGGAGTTTTTACATGGGGTTAAGCATGGGGAGTTTTTACATGGAGTTAAGCATGGGGAGTTTTTACATGGGGTTAAGCATGGGGAGTTTTAACATGGGGTTAAGCATGGGGAGTTTTTACATGGGGTTAAGCATGGGGAGTTTTTGATATGGGGTTAAGCATGGGGAGTTTTTACATGGGGCTAAGCATGGGGAGTTTTTGATATGGGGTTAAGCATGGGGAGTTTTTACATGGGGTTAAGCATGGGGAGTTTTTACATGGGGTTAAGCATGGGGAGTTTTTACATGGGGTTAAGCATGGGGAGTTTTTTCATGGGGTTAAGCATGGGGAGTATTTACATGGGGTTAAGCGTAGGGAGTTTTTGATATGGGGTTAAGCATGGGGAGTTTTTACATGGGGTTAAGCATGGGGTTAAGCATGGGGAGTTTTTGCATGGGGTTAAGCATGGGGAGTTTTTGCATGGGGTTAAGCATGGGGAGTTTTTGATATGGGGCTAAGCATGGGGAGTTTTTACATGGGGCTAAGCATGGGGAGTTTTTGATATGGGGTTAAGCATGGGGAGTTTTTACATGGGGTTAAGCATGGGGAGTTTTTACATGGGGTTAAGCATGGGGAGTTTTTGCATGGGGTTAAGCATGGGAAGTATTTATATGGGGTTAAGCATAGGGAGTTTTTGATATGGGGTTAAGCATGGGGAGTTTTTACATGGGGTTAAGCATGTCGTTAAGCATGGGGAGTTTTTGCATGGGGTTAAGCATGGGGAGTTTTTGATATGGGGTTAAGCATGGGGAGTTTTTACATGGGGCTAAGCATGGGGAGTTTTTGATATGGGGTTAAGCATGGGGAGTTTTTACATGGGGTTAAGCATGGGGAGTTTTTGATATGGGGTTAAGCATGGGGAGTATTTGTATGGGGTTAAGCATGGGGAGTTTTTATATGGGGTTAAAAAATTTACATGGAGTAAAGCATGAACAAATTTTACATGGGGTTAAGCATGAACAAATTTTTCATGGGGTTAAGCATGAACAAATTTTACATGGAGTTAAGCATGAACAAATTTTACATTGGGTTAAGCATGAACAAATTTTACATGGGGTTAAGCATGAAAATATTTTACATGGGGTTAAGCATGAACATATTTTACATGGGGTTAAGCATGAACAAATTTTTCATGGGGTTAAGCATGAACAAATTTTACATGGAGTTAAGCATGAACAAATTTTACATGGGGTTAAGCATGAACAAATTTTACATTGGGTTAAGCATGAACAAATTTTACATGGGGTTAAGCATGAACAAATTTTACATGGGGTTAAGCATGGGCACTTTTTACATGGGGTTAAGCATGGGCACATTTTACATGGGGTTAAGCATGGGCACATTTTACATGGGGTTAAGCATGGGCACTTTTTACATGGGATTAAGCATATGGAGTTTTTTCATGGGGTTAAGCATGGGGGGTTTCTATGTGGGGTTAAGCATGGGGAGTATTTGATATGGGGTTAAGCATGGGGAGTTTTTACATGGGGTTAAGCATGGGGAGTTTTTACATGGAGTTAAGCATGGGGAGTTTTTACATGGGGTTAAGCATGGGGAGTTTTAACATGGGGTTAAGCATGGGGAGTTTTTACATGGGGTTAAGCATGGGGAGTTTTTGATATGGGGTTAAGCATGGGGAGTTTTTACATGGGGCTAAGCATGGGGAGTTTTTGATATGGGGTTAAGCATGGGGAGTTTTTACATGGGGTTAAGCATGGGGAGTTTTTACATGGGGTTAAGCATGGGGAGTTTTTACATGGGGTTAAGCATGGGGAGTTTTTTCATGGGGTTAAGCATGGGGAGTATTTACATGGGGTTAAGCGTAGGGAGTTTTTGATATGGGGTTAAGCATGGGGAGTTTTTACATGGGGTTAAGCATGGGGTTAAGCATGGGGAGTTTTTGCATGGGGTTAAGCATGGGGAGTTTTTGCATGGGGTTAAGCATGGGGAGTTTTTGATATGGGGCTAAGCATGGGGAGTTTTTACATGGGGCTAAGCATGGGGAGTTTTTGATATGGGGTTAAGCATGGGGAGTTTTTACATGGGGTTAAGCATGGGGAGTTTTTACATGGGGTTAAGCATGGGGAGTTTTTGCATGGGGTTAAGCATGGGAAGTATTTATATGGGGTTAAGCATAGGGAGTTTTTGATATGGGGTTAAGCATGGGGAGTTTTTACATGGGGTTAAGCATGTCGTTAAGCATGGGGAGTTTTTGCATGGGGTTAAGCATGGGGAGTTTTTGATATGGGGTTAAGCATGGGGAGTTTTTACATGGGGCTAAGCATGGGGAGTTTTTGATATGGGGTTAAGCATGGGGAGTTTTTACATGGGGTTAAGCATGGGGAGTTTTTGATATGGGGTTAAGCATGGGGAGTATTTGTATGGGGTTAAGCATGGGGAGTTTTTGATATGGGGTTAAGCATGGACACATTTTATATGGGGTTAAGCATTCACCGGGGACACTTTGTGAGTTTTACCCGAAATAGTCAGAACAAAATATAATATAGGATTATAAATATCTTGAAAAAACTCTAAATATTTTTCTTCTGCGTTTTCCCATAAATAGGGATGAGCTCGACACTGGGTTATTGTTGGTCTTTTCTCTGGATCTTTTTGCATCATCCAGAAAAGTAAATTTTCAGCGGATCTATTCCTGGAAAAGGTTAAGGTGTCGGGTAATGCAGTTGGACTTCGAATATTTGCTTCAACTCTACCGTCGTCGTGATTGAATGGATGTTTTTGATGTCTTAAGGAATAGAAGCCTACCAAAGCAAATGAGAATATGTCCATTGCCTTAGTATTCTGAAACTGATTTCCACTGTAGTGAGCCTCAAGTGCCTCAGGTGCCATCCAAATTAACGTGCCTTTTCCCGTAGAAATACTTCCACTGCATTTTGACAACTTTTGACTTAGTACAAAGTCACCCAGTTTGGCAATTCGTTGTCCGGTTAAAGCGTTTTCAAAAATGAAAATATTTTCAGGTTTGATATCTCTATGAATGATGTCAAGTTGATGCAGGAATTCCAGTCCAGCAGAAATGTTTTTAAGAAATTTGCAAACTGCATTGCTTCTGCTTTGAGGATGTGAGTAAATATCATCTTTATCATAAACAAGCTCTTGTTTCAAATTTCGATCCGCCAACTCCATCGCAAAATACACAAAGTTGCTTTCACTTGCTGCTTCAAAAAATTGAACAATGTATTGCTTGCCTGTGCCTTCAGTCTTGTTAATTTTTGTCCAGATTGAGTATTCATTGCTACAAATCTCAGCTTCACGCTCATTTTCACAAATGATGTATTTGACTGCTGCTTTCTTTTCTGGCACTTGATGATATCCCTTAAACACAAAGGAAAATGTACCGCGTCCAATAAGCTGACTTTGAGCGTGGTATAAATATATTTCGGAACCTTCAACGTTGTATGCAGGAGCAATTTTGTTTTGAAGTCGAGGAGGTAGTCGTGGTGGTGCTACAGGAGAAGGTAATCCTGGTAAGTATGATTCACTGCGAGGTTCGGCCATTGCAAATAACTAGAATTCAAGTTTAAATGTATGAACTATGGTTGAGTTCACTTGAAATAAGTAACTTATTTTTTATTAGAGCTTACCATACATATAAGTGGTGCGTTATCCTTACAAGTTTATTTTTATGGTGTTATTGCTATTAGAATATTCAGACATCAACACTTGTCTTGGGGAAAGCAGCAGCTGACAAAGCAAAGCAGAGTCAATGGAGCAGAGCGTGTGACGTCACGCTTGGCTTCATGAGCTTTGTGCTATACTTGCTGTGACAAAAATAATATTTATACTACCACTACAAATGTAATTGAAATTTTATTTATCGTTGGGAGGATTCATTGAACACAATGTAATTACAATGATGTTTCACAATCTGTTTTTTAAATGCTGTAACGATTTAAATTAATGCTTTATTATTGAATTAAATTAATGCTGTATTAAACAGCGGTGTATTATTTATTTATCATATCAAACAAATAAATAAAGAAACAATTAATAATTCAAAACAGTTCTAAATTTTATGCTAGGACGTAATACACAGTGCATGTAATGCTACTCTATGTAATCAGACTAATATTAACCGTATATATTACTATGTTATAATAGAAATTGGTTTTTGTTTCTCCATCAAATTCTGCTTTTCCACAATAAAATCTTATTGGTCTTTGTGCAGCTATTTTCTTTTTCCACCCTTTACATTGTTTCTTTATAGCAATTGTGGATTAAAATTTCGATCTCCAGTAATCTGTCGCCTTCTTTGTCCACACTGATTTTAGTAGCTCTTTACCTAATTCGTTGCACTTTACAATATACGGAATTGTCTGTCCAATAACAATGTACACCACGCAAATACTAAAACAATCTGCTAACGTGAATTCGATTGAGAAGAGTTTCCAGCCTTCAATAAATATCCAGGAGCCTACGGCTGCCAACAAAAAGCCAATTCCCATTAAAACTGCAGAAATATTACGAGTTACATCCATTCCTATTTGTGTCAATACTTGAAGCTCCGTATATAATCGGACGGATGCGCTTGTTGGAGAGTGCGAACTTGCTTGCTTGCGAGCTTGATGTTACACAACAAAATATTTCAGTATTGACTTTGAAACTAACTTAGATTATTTTGGATATTCGTAATCAAATAGGAATCGAAATTTAAAACCGCTATTTAAAAATAAATGATGAACAAAATTAAGTTAGTTTCATTTTTTGATAATAAGTTAACTACAAAATTTAATTATGCTAATAATTCAGACTAATCTAATCTCATATTTCATCTCCTTATTAAATTTTGGAACCTGCGTATGTTTCATTTAAGTATGCATAACGCTGGAGCAGTAGCAGTATACAATGCAGGAGTACTACCGAATTTAGTTAAAGTAGGATGGTATAGAATTATGAAAATGATTTTAGCACTGCAATCAATCTGATAGGTCTGGTTAAAATATTACTTACGCTACCCTAAACCAAATGTAATTAACGACTGGGATTACTCAGTAATACAACCTTAGGTTGGTCCTGATGAAATATGATATTACTAGTAATAAGCCCGTTTTGCCATCAAAAACAAAATACAATTTGATGGCAATCTAGAGCTAAATACATATGGCAAAGCTTTTATATCATGTATGGAAACCATTATCGATCACTCTACAGAGGCATCAGCTAATTCAACTCAAAATTTCATTGAATTACCCAGGGCAAGCGGCGTGGACGCTCCTCTGTGTGTTGCCCCACTGGCCTTACCAGTCTTCTGGTAAGGCACTGGCGGTACATTTACAAAAGCCACCGCTGGCTTCAAGCACAGAAGCTGCTATTCGTTTGCTGCTAAACTTTCAGAGGTCTTGATGGGATCTGTAGCAAACAAACGAAGGCAACCGCTGGCTTCAGATCAGAATATCTCTCTGTATACCACGTTCTTCGTGAATACCTTTTCTGAATCCTTTATCAGTCTTCCCTGATCCGGTGTTTCGTACACCTTTACCCTTACATCCACAAATCGCTTCACTCTCGAAAAGGCAACATATAGTTGACCATGTCCAAATACTGGATCGGGCAAATAAATTCCAACCTTTTCTAATGTTTGACCTTGTGACTTATTTATAGTCATAGCAAAGGCAACTTTCACAGGAAACTGTCTTCTTGTCAGTTTGAAAGGTAGGCCAGTGTCCGATGGCGAGAGATCAATTCTTGGAATTAATACTTCTTTTCCTTCGGATGAGCCAGTTAGCACTTCGGCTTTTATCAAATTTTGTTGTAGCCCAATCACGATCAGCCTTGTTCCGTTACAAAGTCCTTCCTTTGTATTCAAATTTCGTAACAGCATAATCACGCATCCAATCTTTATTTTCAATTTATGAGGAGGCATCCCGGATGGTGTCAGGCTGTTCACAAACTCAATCGGAAAATCAGTATTCTCATGATTTTCTTTTCCTTCAATTTCGATTTTGTCGACACCTATGTAGGTGTGATCTGCCGAGTCAATCAGCTTCAAAATATCATCATTAATTCTGTCAACGCTTTCATTCTTTGGGCAAAGTATTGCGCGCTTTGACATCAATTTTACATTATCAATCGTAATCTTGTCCCCGTATATTTCAGTTACAATTGATTCGGTGCATAATACTCTCTGAGGCACTTCAATATAATCTTCCCCAAGACCGTCTGCATTTCCAAGCAAACCATCTCCAAGTTTCAACAACCATTCACTGTATTCAGGATCTTCTGATCTCATGTTGTTTTTCAAACTCAATGTTTGAAATTTATTCCACATGTTGCAGAATTTCAAGCTGCTCTGAACAATTGCAGCTCGCATAGCATGAGGAACGATGGCAAGACATTGTCGAAAATCTCCCCCAAGTAAAATTATTTTTCCTCCAAATGCAATATCTTTTACATCAGTTACATCTCGTAAAAATCTGTCTATTGCATCCATTGCGTGACAGAGAGCCATTGTACATTCGTCAATGATTATCAAGACTGCTTTTCGAATCATTTCGGCAGCTGGAGAACTCGGACTTATTCTTGAGACTGTTTTTTCATTAATTGGAATTCCCAGCTTAAACAATGAATGGAAAGTTCTTCCACCTTCCAGTAAGTTTGCCGCAATTCCAGTAGAAGCTGCAGGCAATACTATGTGTTTTTTACCTCTAAGGTAATGTAGCAAAGTTTCGTATACGTACGTTTTACCACTTCCACCTGGACCGTCAAGAAAAAAACATTTCGCTCGAAGAGACGTATCATCAACAGCATTGATTATTCGATCAAATGCAAGCCTTTGGTCCGAATTAAGAGTTTCAATCATTGAATCTGCTTTTTTGCTCTCAGCTATTGGGTCATATGCATCATTGCAGATGTCAGGTAAATTGGATTTAGGTTCTCTTAAACCTATAGCATGAAGGTTTGATCCAAGTAATATCAAAGTAAATTTCAAATCCTTCAGTGCGTAATCTTCGCAATCTTTGCAATCTCCAATGCGTTGATGCTGTCGGTGACATATATCTTCGGTAAAATCGGTGATATTGTCATTCCACAACTTTGCCGGTTCAGAAGGAGAGCAGTATGCACATATGTAAGCAAAGATCTGACGAAGTTGTGCTGGCATTTGACAGGCTATCGCATCATTCAATGTGTTTTGCCATACGCTATCATCAGCTAATAATCCTTTTGCCTGTGCTGCTTCTCTAAATGTTTCATATATTACACCATCATGTGTTCGAAGGTTTTCAAAACTTGTTGCACCTTTCACGTGAAGAAGTAATAGTCTCAAATAGAATCTTTCAGGTTCTTTTGGACTCACGGTGAACATTCTTCCAATTTTGTTAAAACTTCTTTCTCTAATTTTCCATCTTCTCTCTGTTTTAAGCCATGTATAGTGTAGCGGAATTTGCCAGTAGTAGTAATTTCTTGCTTCAGTATCAGATGCATTTAGTAAAAACCAACCGGTCAGTGTTGTATTTTTACCTTCAGCTTTTTCAACAGCCTTTTCAATTGTATTGTCTTCCGCTGTAGAAACCGTATCATTTACTTTAATTACGACAAACTGTTCACCGGGAAGATGAACCGCAAGTCTTTCTACAGAATGTGATTGATCATGCATATCAAATCCAAAAATTCTCCAACAACCTTCCGGTGCACTCACATATCTGGAGTCAACGTGTTTTTTAATTTCGTTTTCAGTAGCTCCATTCCCGTTCTCTCTTGAGCTTGTCTGTTTCAATTCAATATTTGCACAATCATGGCCTTTATGAATATATTTAAAAATATATTTAACACACCTTACGGACGTACAAACTTCAACATTTATGTGACAGTTATATCGCAACAGTAAATATGGATTGTATGGAACGATCCATCTGTTGTCAATTTTTTTTCCTTTAACTTCTATTTCAACGCCTTCTCTTCGTTGATATTTCGCGAAACCATCTATGATGTCGCTATTTCCCAATGTATTCTCTTGGAAGTCGCGCGGAAAGCTTTTCTTGCAATGGTCGCCATCCATACATGGCGATTTAGTTCCAACACCGCATGGACCATGTACCATGTGCGAGGTAACAGCCTCATATAATTTTGGATTATTTTCTTTATCGGGAATTTCAGCTCTTACTACTTTATTGATTTTCTCCGCAGTATTTAATTTTGAATCATCATCCAATATCAGTAAGATATGTGCATGTGGTAGACCACGTTTCTGAAACTCAATGGTGTAAACATACGCGGTTACCTTTCCAAAAATGCCACCTCTTTGGTTGACTGTTTCACTCAGAAGTTGTTTAAGTTTCATATTAAACACTCTTGCAACCAAATCTGGTCTGTTTTCTGCACTTTGCCACGGTTCTAAATTCTCTTGAATTTCTGTCCACTTTGGGTTGCATGTCACTGTTACGAAAAGATCAGGTTTTCCATGCTGTGTGACAATCGCCATCGCATCTTGATAGCATTGCTGCATATATCTCGGGCCACCTTGAAATGAAGAGGGTAAGATAACAGGAGTCCCCGCCTGTTTTCCCTGTGCTTCTGCATCAGTGGCAATATAGTCTTGTAGACCTTTCAAAGAGTCTCCACGTAGCTCAGTTTGATTATTCTTAATATAGCTGAGTCTGTTACCCTCCATCTTAACATAGGCATCTACTATGTATTGTTGCGTCAAACGTCCGGCGTTCAGCAATGGATTGAATGTGTCTCTTATTGAGAGTTTATAACAATACCAATCCATCATGGTTATTTTGTTTCGAACTCCGTTTGTTTTTTTAGGCAAATGTAAACCCCAGCTTTGTTCTGCATGGGGGAATAAAATTGGATAAACCATTGCTTCTAAGTTCTTGTCGAATATCTTGATTGTATCTATGCCCTTATTTGGGTGTCCTGATACAGGTCGTGGATATATAAGTAAATCTCTTTCAATTGGCGGAAGACCATCTTTACTCTGAAAGACTGCCGCAACTTCATTGCAAGCCTGAGCATTATATCTTCTTTTGTCTTTTGTGCGATCATCTACAATAGCCATGGTCACAGAAATGGTCGTTTCATTTTCTTCGGCCTCCTTCATCGCCTCTTTTTCGCATTCATAAAGCATTTTGTAACTCTTACAAAGATCGTTATTTTTATCCATAACGTCTGCAATGACATTAAATATGGCTTTGTCAACATCTTTGTTTGCCGGATGGTCACTTCTTATTCTATTAGCTTCTTCGACATCGAGTATATACAGCTGTCCATACTGTCTACCATCTTCACCCTCTGGATGTAACGGACCGGTTCTATGATATATCTGACCTTGAATTCTGAAGCATGGAGGTCCATATCCCGGTGGTGGTGCAATCTTTGCTCCCATTGATGCCATTGCAAAAGAACTGTTTATTCGTCGAATGTTTTCCATAAAGTTTTTACTCAATAAATGTTCTTTTTTCATTAGCTGTTGAAGTATTTCTGGATATGGCTTTTTTGTTTCTTCAAGAGTCACTTGTCCGTTTTTGCAGCATTGTGTATATGTTTTGCATCGAACCGAAGTGCCTTCTGCCACTTGTACAATTTTGCTGCGAAACGGTTCATCTCGGAAATGCTTTGCGCTACATTCGTAACACACTTCGCTCAATTTACCACAATAATGCTCTTCTATTAAATTTTCGTTTTCTATAGCCATGTCGGCAGTTTCTTTTAATGTAAGCATTTGACTTTGTCGTCTCTGTTGTACACCATTTTTTTGTTTTTCTTTGCGCGCGCGAGACTCATCTGAGGTCTCATATGCTCGCTTTGATTTTTTCTGAGCCGAATCTTGACTTCTCCTAATTTCGCGTTGTTCCTCTGTTACATTTTCAATTCTATTTCTTTGGTTAGCAGCGATGCTGCTTCTGTGAGCAGCCAAATCAGACTCGGTTAGATTGGCGATCCTGTTTCTTTCGTTAGCAGCATTCTTACTTCTATGAGCAGCTAATTCAGTCTCAGTTAAATTCTCAATTCTTTTTCTTTGATTTACAGCATGCTTGCTTCTATGAGCAGCTACATCAGTCTCATTAAGATTCTGAATTCTTATCCGCTCATTAGCAGCATTCTTACTTCTATGAGCAGCTAATTCAGTTTCAGTTAAATTCTCGATTCGCTTTCCTTGATTTGCAGCATGTTTGCTTCTGTGAGCAGCTACATCAGTCTCATTAAGATTCTGAATTCTTTTCCTCTCATTAGCAGCATTTTTGTTTCTGTGATCAGCTAATTCTGTCTCTGAGAGATTCTGCATCCTTTTTCTCTTATTGGCAGCATGTTTGCTTCTCTCAGCAGCTATCTCAGCTTCGCTTTGCATTGCTTTCTTGGCTCGTTTGCGGGCCATGTCAGCATCCAATCGCTCTCTACGTTGCTCTTCAGTTTCGTTCGCTCGACTATTTCTTTTAGCTGCCGCAGCTGTGGCACGTCTCTGTGCATCATTTACATCTTGTAAACCGCTCATTTTTCTTCAATCACGGTTCCGTAATCCAGAACTCAACCAACTTCAATCTCGGTTCTGTATTCCAGAACTCAACCAACTTCAATCTCGGTTCCGTATTCCAGAACTCAACCAACTTCAATCTCGGTTCCGTATTCCAGAACTCAACCAACTTCAATCTCGGTTCCGTATTCCAGAACTCAACCAACTTCAATCTCGGTTCCGTATTCCAGAACTCAACCAACTTCAATCTCGGTTCCGTATTCCAGAACTCAACCAACTTCAATCTCGGTTCCGTATTCCAGAACTCAACCAACTTCAATCTCGGTTCCGTATTCCAGAACTCAACCAACTTCAATCTCGGTTCCGTATTCCAGAACTCAACCAACTTCAATCTCGGTTCCGTATTCCAGAACTCAACCAACTTCAATCTCGGTTCCGTATTCCAGAACTCAACCAACTTCAATCTCGGTTCCGTATTCCAGAACTCAACCAACTTCAATCTCGGTTCCGTATTCCTGAACTCAATCTCTTTTTATTTAAAAAACGCTGGTTACCTTCTTGGTTACCAAACCTCTCATCAATCTAAAAAGGGCAACCTTCCTGGTTGGCCAGTCACTTATTAGTTTTTAAAAGTTTGGCCTTCTTGGCCTATTACCTTCCTGGTTCACCGAAATTACCAATACCCAATAAAACTTACCAATTACCAAAGCAGTACCCAAAGTCCCTTACCGGTTTGGTAAGTGTTAAGCCCAACCAAAACCCCACCCACAATCAATTAACCATAAACCTTCTTTATTTAAAAAACGGGAGCATAAATTTTTAATTAAAGTAGGCAGCACCTTTTACTTTTTATTCAAAAATGACAGCAGCGTAGTTTTTTAATATAAAAGTCAACAGTAGCGTTATTTTAAAATAATGAGCAGTTAATATTTTTAAACAAAAGTTTTTAAAGCAGCACAACAGCAGCCCAAAACACGAATGAATAAAAAAAGATGATAGGAGACGGCAGAGTCCAAGTCGAGATCAGATGTGTTCGCTGCTGCTGCTGCTTGAAACAAACGGCGCTTGAAGTTATGGGGCGTACTGAGATGTTGCAAAGCAATGAAACGTCATGGCACAACAAACATGATGAAAAGTAGCATAGCACATAGCAGCGCCACTGTGAGTGATAGTGAGCCAGCAAGAAGGCTGCTTAGACAGAATCACCCAGGCAGCCAGGCAGCCAGTAGCGACATGCGTTCTAAAATGTATAGTCTAATAATATTGCAGTCTTTGATATTTACGTCAATGATTTATTATTTCTGACTAAAAACGATCATGTGTGCTAAGCATAAATATATTTTTCTTAGTATCACTGCTAACGTAAGCGTTTTAAATTGCAATGTGACGTAGGTTTCTATTTACATAGCATTTAAATATGCTAAGTAGTAAACAATTTGAATGTTTTCATTTTGTTTGACATGCATTATCCAGATATTATATATGTTTGATTTCAACTCATAAGCAATGTTTAGTCAAATCCACTAACCATCCATACGAAGTCTGCGCTTATGAATGATAACTTCAGTAAATAAGATAATAAATATTCTCTGAATATTATACTGGAACTGTTTATATCTAGATCAGATAGAAAACTTTTCAGACTGCCGCATTACCAGTATATGGTAGGCCAGATTCATATTAAAATTTATGACTTTTTATTTTTTCCTGTTACGTAGGTACATTAGGCTGATGCACTATATAAAGACAACCAAAGGGTTTACATTTGCAATCAAAGTGTTTGGTAACCACACTGTGTCTGTGTATCACTTCTTGCACTATTCAAAAAACCCGAAAGCATTTCAGCTTAGAAATGGGAAACTTTAACCAGCTTTTGACATTTAGTACGTTAGCGTTGATTTCATGCATCATTTTTGTGGCACGTAAGTTTTCTGTCAATACTCATTTTGAAACAAAATTTTACTTGGTGTTAATTGATATACACACTTACAGAAACTGTAAATGCACTAGACTGCGTAGGCAGCGGTTACAATTGTGTGAGGTATCTATTTCAACGGTGCCCACTTGGATATACTATTGGAGATCGCTCAGAATTATAAACATGCCCAGCAGATCAGAAATGCTGCAATGTCCAGATTACATAATGATAACAAACAAAACTTTATTTTTGCTTATTTTAGAGAAAGGTTTTGAAGTTGTTAAATCTGTACACTATAAAGTGCTGTAACTAATTCAGGTAAAAATTACATTGAAAGAACAACTGGTGTTAAACATAAATAGCCTACAATGTAAACATTATCCTAGCTGATTTTCACTTTTAATTCTATGTTACTAGAATAATATTTACGGTGTAGTTTACAATGTTAAAGTAGAAATTGGTCTTTGTTTCCTTGTCATAAACAGCTTATCCATAATAAAACTTGATTGGTCGTTGCGCGGCTATCTTCCTTTTCCAAATTCTTTTTTTTTGCTTCTTTTCATTTGTTGGCATTAAGCTAGTGTTGCAGTATTCTGTTATCTGCATAGGCCATACTGACCGAAGTAGCCTTACACTTATCTCGTTGTTTTTCACAATATAAGGAATGGTTTGTCCAATCACAATATATGTAATAAATGTGCATATCGAAAATACTGCAGTAATTTTTAGAGGTAGTACCTTCCATCCCTTTAGTAATATCTAGGTACCTACCGTTGCCAGCACAAAACCAATTCCCATAAATACGCCTGCCGCATTACGGAGGACATCCGTTCCCATTTGGGTAATGCACTGAAACTGCACATAGAGATGGACAGAATTTTTAGTTGGCGGAAGTGAGCCAATGTTTGTCAAGCAACTTAAATAAATGTGGAACAAGGAGATTGCTGGTAGCAAAAATATGGCAAACGTTCTGTTCACTTCTAATATGCACCATTGTGTAATTAAAAATCTTAGAGCAATCAATATGTAGCTGAAATCGGCTATGCATGAAATTTCTAACAATGCCGCATACAAGGGATCAAGGTTACAATATACCAAAACTGCTGCTCTTACCAGAGAACAGTTTAGCTCTAAAATAACCAACTCGTTCATAAAAAGTCCACAAATATCCGCTGGTTGTTGACTCGTGATTACCATTTTGATTTCTTCAACAGCATAAATCATTATTTTTTTAACATTGTTCAACATACGTGACCACTCCAGTTTTCAAAATTACCTTGAAGTATCAGGGACAAATGAGAAATCATTGAAGTGTATCCAGGTTTTCTTTGGTCATTTCTTATCCTTCTGTCAAACGCAAGAAGTCTGTTTAAAAATGCATCAAACAACTCATATCCTTGTTTTACCAGTAAAGCAATACGAGCAATGGTAAGTACAAACAAGTAAACTAGTTGCAAATTAAACAAAGATTTAAAAAGTGAAAGGACTATGCAACCTAAGGGCAAAAATTTTGACCTCCCAGTTTGTTGTCGATTCTGATAGAGCGTTAAAAGCTCTACAATTTTGCAAGATAAGGTATGTCCTTATTTCTTAACGTTGTTGAGATATGAAGGAGTTTGCAATTTTTGCTCCCATAAGGTCCCATAGTAAACACCCTTTTTTCAAACTAGGAGCTACTCATCGCGCCCACTTTCGATTTTCAATTTTGATAGCATTTTTAAAAGAGCGTTAAATGAGGATGTTTTTCAGAGGTTACTGGAGTGGTCTTCTTGCAAACGTCGAAGTTGTGGTAGGTCAAACTTGGAGGTGTATTTTCGGAACAACTTTTTTCCAAATCGTTATAGCTTCCACCACACGCCTCCGATTTTCAATGTTAATATCAATTTTAAAAGCGGATTTTTATAGATTTTACTGTAGAAAAAATCAGGACAAAATGTTTGTATTTGCAAAAGGTATGAAGCTTTTACCTTGGATGGGCTGTTCGAGAACCCTCAAAAACAGCCCTAATTCACGGCAACGTTTGACCCCCGGGCCCACCTTTGATTTTGGATGTTGATAGCAATTTTGAAAGCGCTTGTTCAGGAGATAAAACTGAGGAAAAACTGGAGTGGTTTATTAAAAATAAGCTTGATTATTAGCAACGTATTTAAGACGTTACAGATAAAAAGAGGACTATAAGTTATCGGTCGGTTTTTAACTAACTTTGTTTCTCAAATTATTTTTGCATAAAGTAAGAATCGATTTTATTATAGACAAGAAGTTAAGTGAACAAGGAAGAAGTAAAAAGTACGAGTAAACCTAGATTAAATTGTTGATTGTTACGTTGCTTATGATTCATAAACTATGAATAAGCTTTCTGAATGACATATTTTTATTTAAATTACACAGTTTAATCTGTTTTGGAAATGTTTAGCTTTCTCTCTATGTCGGAAATCACTCTATGTGGCTTATTGTGTCACCTCTGAGCTACTTCTTATAGTGACAAGGCGAAATGAACAAGTAGAAAAATGAAAACCTATACATAATTTCATTCATCATAAGCAATATTAATCATCGATTATCAAGAAGAATTATTTTATTTCCATGATTCTTAATCAATAAAATTGAATTATGAACTGAATGCAAAATATCACTTACTTCAACAATTTTTTGTAAAGACAGCAAGAATTACAACTGCCAATTTGAAAGGTCAGGTAGCAAGGGAAATTTAATTAGGTACAATTATTTTGCAAAAGCTGTATGAGCAATATACATACTGATAGTACAATGTAATGTAGTGTAGTACATGAATCAGAAAAATTGAGCCGGAATGCTAGAAAACGGAGCTAATTAGTGCTGGATTCGTAACATAGTGTGCGCTGAGGTTACATCAGAAAATGTTTGAAATGAGATGCATTGGCTGATCATCAGCCGCTGATGTATAGGGGTAGTATTCTGTAATGCTCAACAGTTCAATAGAAAGAAAGCAAAAAGATAGGGGTAATGCGCAACTGGCAAACGATTTTTTAGTGTTTAGGTTAATTTTTTTTAGATGTGACTAGATATTACTTTCTGTGTATCGTGTACGTGATACAAAGCTGTCCCATTGACTTTGAACACACAGGAATTTTAAGCTCAAGTACTTGTTATTTCTCATAAGATTTTGTATGAGGCTTCCCAGCATATTGGCTAAAGCGCTGACTTTTTGTATCGAACGGCACAAGTTCAAATTCATGCCAATTAGTTTAATTGTTTTGCTTACAGACACGTGGGTGTGCAAGATATGGACACTGTGTATTTGAGTAATAAAATATTATTTTAGTTATCAGCAAAAGGTAACCCAGTTGGCATAAGTTTGAACTGGTGCCTTTCGATGCAAAAAGTCAGCGCTTCAACCAATCGGCTAAGAAGTCTCATACAAAATCTTATGACAAATAACAAGTACTTGTGTGTGTGTATCCTGTGTGTTTAACGTCAATCGGACAGCCTAATATCACTTACACAACATTTTGAATAATCGGAACTAGTACCTCAGGTCATAGTCTTGAACTGGAAATGACATTTTAGAAAAGGTGACGAGAGTTTGCGTAGCAGGGTTATCTAAAAACACCTCTAGCACCCAGGGAAGATGAAGTATGTTATAAATTATGTTGGGAAATGATTTTGGCTCATGAGTGCCAATTTTGCACCACATAAATGTCCACAGAAAGGAAATAGGTTGGACATAAAATGTTTTAAATATTTTGGATTTTTTGGGATTAAAGCCTTTGGTGCAAAAATTTATAGTCTTCTGAAGTTTAAAAAACGTGTCTGTACATGGTTTTTGCTTTGTTTATTTAAATAATGTTTAATTACGTTTGTTTTTGTTATTTGAATACTTTGTTTATAGAAATACGATAAATATGTTTATTAATATTATTAAATGAAACAAACAGTGTTCAGAACACTGGTTTATTTAAAAATCAACTCCGAATTAAATTGCATTCCTAACTTCAAAACAAATGCTTACGAAAATAAACCATTTACTGCGTCAACACTTTTACATAATATATCCGTCGGGAATTATTCATTGATGTCAGCAAGAAATTTTTGTCGAACACGCCACGATACCGAGAAGAAAAAGTTTTTTCCACCGACGACTCTAAAACATTTACAGTATCCTAAATTGTTTTATTTTGATTTAGATACAACAGTGTCTACAATCCCAAGCTTGCCTGATATTCCAGGAGAGCTTTATGGTAAACTTAAAGAGGATGTTGGTAAATTTTACGAAAATATGATGAGGACACCAGTGGACACTCCTACCATTACTTTGAACAAAGAGTATATTTGTGCAGTTTTATGTAAACCAAACGACTACGAATGAGACATCAAAAATTAGCCATTTAGTTACCATAGCATTAGTAACATGGTTTATATACGTATAATATTATTCACATGATAATAACTTATTATAATACAAGAATAAAAGTACTTCATGTATTTAATAGCGCCTATGTGTTTCTTTTTCATCTATTCAACAGAATGTAAACAAAAACATCTTAGACCTCTACAAAGAAAAACTTTTCTACATTTATGTAAGCTTTTTGCGGAGATTTCCTTGACTTCTAGAGCTCGTCTTTAAACAATAAAGTACACACATATGAGATTTTTATATTATTGGTTATTAAGTACTAACAAAACTTAACTAGCGTAATGAAATAGCATAATATCACGGTTCAGACATTTTGCAAATTTTCACAGATAGGAAGTATGATTCAATGCCTCCGCATATATTCAATCTTATTAGGTCAGCCGAAACGACAGACTCATTTTGCTATCATATACACGTTAGGGGAATAAATAAAAGGATAGCTAATCAATTTAATTGACAACGCCGGCATTAAACGAATACGGAGCTAACAATGGCATGCATTGAAGAACATTTTAGCAAAGTATTTATGTTGGTTAGATGCATTCTATACCAATGATGAAATAACCAACGGAAAAATAACGTATTTTAACGCCTTTGACAACGTTTGTGCTGATTGGGTAGTGGTTTTATACTTATACAGATTTATGATTGATCATCTATTAAGGTTTAAGACCAGTTAAGCAACTGACCATAATTTTTTGACACTTTTGGTAATGCGAATGTTTACAAGAAATACTTAAAATACATTTTCCGAAAATACTTATTAGCAGTAATATACTTGTCTATATACTTGTTAAATATAATAATATCAATATGTCTTACACTTGCTTGAACAGAATACATGTGCCATTGTTTTGACTCTGTAGCTTATTGTTCAATAGTTCAATAGTGTAGTGGTTACAATTACTAACAGGCAAATACAAGTGGTTGAAATATCCAGCTTGAAACCCAGCATAAAATGCTAAAAGTTATTGAATATTGCATTTCTTTTTTAAAAATGTGTAAATGTCGTACAAGTGAGCAATAAGTAATTGCTACAGCAGACTGGAATATAATCACTTGCAATATTACTTGCTACGCAACTTTGAATAATCTCAATCAAGTTAAAAACTAATTCAGGTTTTTAAGTACATACCAGATACCTGTGTTCATTCAAATGATCAAATACGGTTCACCATTCACAATATGAATTTAGGTTTTTTTAAATTTTGACGATAATTCAAGGAACTGGAGCAACAAGAAGTATCTGATGTGTTTGGATAACGCTGCTACCCTCGTTGCGATTTCTAAATTGGTTATATCTAGTTCAAGGTCATGGCCTAAGATACTAGTTCCAATTATTTAAAGTACACAGAAAGTCATATCTATCACAAATTACTCATATCTAACGTTTTAAAAACTTAAAAACTAAAAAAAATCGTCTATAAGTTTCACATTACCCCAACTTTTTTACTTTCTTGCTATCAAACTGTTAAACATTACAGAGTACCCGTATAACAGCTAAAAATGTAATGCATCTCATCTCAAGCATTTTCTGATGCATCCTGAGCGCACATTATTTTACAATTCCACCAATAAATAGAACCGTTTTCCAGCATTCCGGTCCAGTTTTTTCTAACCCATGTACTACACTGCATTACATTGAACTATCAGCATGTTTATTGCTTACACAGCTTGTGCAAAATATGTATCGTACAAACGGGAATAACCAAACGGTAAAAATAATTTGTGCAACGAGTACGGAAACCCATTTCAATAACCCGTTATTTAGCAGTTAATCAAAATACATAAATATCCATGCTAAACCGTTAAAAGATGCTCGTTGCAAAACACAATATAAATGTAAACCGTGCCTACACCAAGACTCCAAAACATACCTGCAATGATACATTTCTTCTGCAGAAGCTGCGAGCTAATAACAGCAGTAAATCAGTTTTGGATCAAAAACAAATTTTAAAGCACTGTTCCTTGTTCTGGAGACATTTATGGAAATAGAGATAAAATGCAAATGAAGGCAGGAGATAAAAAATTGAATGCATCATGTGATAGCTCATCCTATGGGGGTTATATGATGCATTTTTCGGTTTTCCAAAATAAACGCATCGTGATGATTTCCCGGGAGAAAGAGGCGTTTGTAAAACGGGTTATATCCTACTTCGAAAATTTCGCTAAAAGGTCAAAGATTAAAGCAGTGAAACACTTTGTAGAAGAAGGTACACAAGACAAGTATATACAAAATAATTCAGGGATATTAAACTACAAACACATCAGGGTTCAGGTTCTCATAAGGACGTATTGTAACGGTGGCTTTCATAGGAAGCTTGAAGACGACATCAAAGTTGTTCGACGAGGAGCCTTCCACCTCAATTAGTGCTGCAGCCAACAAACTCAACATTAGTCCACAAACGCTAGGTCAAACGAAAGCTCAGAAATTGGGCATCAAAGCCTGCACTAAGCCGGAAGTACCAACCAGCAGTCAATCATCAGGAGCAGCGAGCAAAATCTAGACCCCGATTTGTTTACAAAAATAACTTTTTAAGATCTAGACCAAAATCAAAACATGCTCCAAATATTCCACTGGCAAGAGACATCAAAACTTTTTGGGATTCATGTAATGCAGGGTAGTCCAATCTACAAAACCCACACAGTTTACCCCAAGGTTTCAATACTATTTGGAAAAATATTACCACTAAAGTGGCAGCATGATCGGGAAAATCGCGATATGGGGTTCGAGCATAAGCCGAACAAGAACTTTGCAGCATTGGATACAAAGGCACCTATGAATCTTAGTTTATGTGAATATTGTTAAGTATTAGTTGTACCAAATGTTAAATAATACTGTAGCTCAATAAAGCCTAAATGTTCCGAGATATCGCAATTTAAAAAATGTCTCCAGAACAAGGAACAACCCTTTATGTCTAAAATATGACGTTTTCTAAAAAAATTCGGCGAAACTGTAAAATGTGCTAAAAACACATCGAACACATCGGATATGGATTCCGCTAAAATGCAGACGGCATCTAAAGAGAATTTCATAAAAATGCATAGATCTTTGCATGTACGCTTGTCTTTGTTCACTTTCGCAGCTTAGGAAAAACTTCACATGAACACATTATCAGCCATAGAATTTACAGCAGAAGCACAGAAAGCCCGTGGGGTTCAACCGACCCAAAATTTTATTTCTACTGAGAAATGAGAAACAAACACATTGACAAATGGGCTTGCTAATCCCTCCAAAAAAAATAAACAAATTAGCCATTGTTCAAGTGATTTAATCAGTTAATCAATCAGTGCAGAAGACTGGGACGAGGGAGGAATAGGACGAAACATGTGAGATTTGTTAAAGTATTAGTTAAAAAATTGTTCTTGCTTTTTGAACTTTATAAATTGTTGTTTCTTTTTCTAGGATGATTTGGCAAGGAAGAATGATTGACATTGACGTCAGAATTCGCCTGGCTTTGATTCCCGAATGGCAAGTGGGCAAAACCAGGCGGTTAAGGAGGAGAGGTAAACCCAGGAATTAATTATGAGTGCTACCGGAACAGCAAATGCAGAGTAAATTGTGGGTAACTAAATCTTGGTTTGGAGGTTTGGAGGGGATTAGATTGGAGGAGGGTTTATTTAACTGGGTTTCGATGATTTAGGTTTTGAAGAGAAGACGTATCTTTACTGGATTCATTTGGAGGAGCACTTTGGCGCACAAGTTCATGTTGGTAGTGCAGGAGGGATGCGGAGGGTGATGTTGGACGAGGTGCATTAGCCCTTTGCCTTTTGAACGTATCACAAAAGCTTATCGGTTATGTAGGTAAGCTTGTTGATCATTTAAAACTCTTTTAGTAAAATCTGGTTGCTGTAGAATGTTTGAAGGGCGAAAGTTAATTCAGTTTTAGGTACTAAAGTAGCCGCACCGGAGCAGCATTTCAACTGCAGAGCCAGAAGGAAAACTCAGAGCTGAAGAGCGGGGAATAGCTCGGTTTTGTGAAAAGTAAGCAGTGAAAAATGTGACACTCCGGGACAGGAAGAAAGAGCGGGAGGATAAGTGGCAGATTACTAGACTAAGTGATAGTGCTCTGACTAGGTAATTTTAAGTTTTTTCATTTTATGATAAAAAGTACTAGTATTAACTATAGCAAGATTTTTTAAACCCCCCCCCCACCGTTACCTAGTTTGAAATTGAGCATTTTGATAGTACGTTTACTGTAGTCATCAAATAATGAAGTCACTAAAAATTGCTATTTTTCAGACCACCGTCTGTCGTCTCTCATGGATGCATTTAATGCAAAAAATATTTTCTTGAATACCTTTAAGCCTGATTAGTCTTTTTTCTAAAAATCAGTAAAAATGTCAATTGTGTGTGTTTTGAAAGTTTATCAGAGAGTCTTGTAGCATCAAAAATGATTTTCTGGTTGTTTGCTGCCATTTATTAACGGTTGTCAAACTGAGGCTATAATTCTGTTACTTTATAATCCTTAAATTTAAAATTGACGCAAATACTAGATAAGAGAACTGAAAATAAACTGTTGTGAAGCTATACAAGAAGGCCTACAACAGCAGAAACTTTACTTACAACGGTACGGTAAGAAGTACGGTGTTGACGTTATTTTGTCCCTTACTAAACGCACCCATTCATGTCAGCAAGCGTCAAAGTCACTGAAAGACCACTGGCTGACCTAAAACGTGGCGTGAGTAGTGGATGACCCGTTCTGCTGTGCAATTAAACTTTACAGTGTGATTATGATTGCCAAATTTTTGTGACGTTTGGGAGATGTGGAGTCAAGCAATTTGTGATATACTGGTCGTACTGTAGACGTAGAGCAAAATGGTTCTAAAAATGCGCAGTGAAATGGGACATTAAAAATTCCTGCTTCTAGGTTGCTGAATCGGATTTTTCATTTTTTGCGTTTTCTGCAGAGATTTTGATCCAGCTGCCAGAAGTGGGTACATGTCCATGTTTTTGGTCAGCTTGATGATGAGCCCGGCTTCAGAAATGCAGAAAGTATGCATCCCAAATATTCCAACTATTTCTCTTATATTTTCTTCATATTGCTAATTGTCTTACCTAACATGATTTATAATTTTTCAGACTTTTTTATCAAAATATTTTATTTATAATTCACCAGTCTATTGTACATTTATATGATATTTTTCTTTATCTGCAATCTTTTAGGAGGAACCTTGTCATCTTCCCAGGATAACCTATACTACAAAAAAGTGACTGTCTAAAAGATATAATATACCCTTTGAAATAACTGAAAACTTCAAAGCCGCAAAGACAAAGACGATCTTCATATTTTTAAGGAAACTGATTGAGGCATGAGAATATCCAGCAGAAATAATACATGTCAAAGCGTTATTACGTTTGTTTTATGGTTTTTATGTTCCAATATAATATTATGTATAAATAGACATACATACAATTTCCCTGACATACAGTATCAGGAAAATGAATTTATGTAAATATTTTAGGTACCATGTATGAAAAGTTGTAGTGTTGTAAAGATTATTATTTACCTCAAATCTTGAACGATAAAAGAATAGGGAAAACAATGTATCTGTACTGCATACTTATTTATAGGCATAAACAACTCCGCTGAGTAAGCTGGCTGAGCTTTTTGTAAAAGTCAGGCATGTAGTAGTGGTGGTACTAAAACAACCAGCAATCATTTTTCTGAGGGTTTTATGCAGTTTATGAATACCACCAGTTCACCAGTTCCTCCCCCGGAAACCGATTTTCACACATATCAAAAGGAATCAAGCTGACATCCGACCCAGGATCCAACTTGAACTCTTGTGCCTGTCCGTTAACCATCACGTCCTCCTTCCAACGTGTTTTTCGCTCACCAGCAACTGATACTTGGAAAATAAACCTATCATCCTCATCGTCCTCCTCAGCTGATGAATAGGACACCTTCTTGACATCTTTGCTCTTACAGCACCGCTCGTAATGGCCCTTCCTTTTGCACTTTCTGCATGTCACCTTTGCCGCTGGACACTTGTCCACGTCCTTGGAAATATGGCCTTCTTTCCCACAGTTCCAACAAGTGACACCCTCTTGATCTCCAATGTCCTCCCGCCGTCTTCCTCGCTTCCCTAGCTTCTGAGCGACGCGGTCCACATCTTTGCAAAAATCCCCGTTCAACTCTGCAGTCTCGCGCTTCACAGTTTCCCACTGCCTGGCCAGCCTAACTGCTTTCTCCAATGTCAATCCCTCCATCAACATTAGCTTTTCTGACAATTTCCTGTCCTTTACCCCCAACACCAGTCGATCCCTCACAAGTTCTTCCCTCAACTTGTCGTATTCACAAGTGTTGGACAATGTGTGCAGCTCTCGCACAAAATCCTCGACAGACTCGCCATCCTTCTGACTCCGTGACCAAAACATTGCTCGCTCGTAGACCACATTCTTTTTCCCATTGAAATGTGCCTCGAACGCCTTCAGAACCTCCTTGTACTTCTTCTTGTCATCGTCTTCCTCGAACTTGAGGGTCTCCAACACGTCGTCTGCTTTCTCGCCCATGCAGAACAGCAACGCACGAATCTGGTAGTCCTCCTTCTCCTTGTCCAACTTCGAAAGCTGAAAGTAGTGTTCGAATCTCCTCTTCCAGGTAGGCCAATCCTTCGGCTGGAACGAGAAGGCTGCAGGCTGCGCAAATTCCGATTTCGACATTTTCGATCTCACCGTTGCCACCATGTAATGTTATGCTTCTCAACAAGATAACACGATGCTGGATACTAAGCTTATCCACAATCTAACAAATGACGAACACTACTACAGTTAGTTAACGACAATTGACAAGAGACTTTATTCCGTAAAACGATACAAGGTACAGTACAACTAGAATCAGACAGCTAGACGACGACTGACTGACTAAATGCACGCTTGTTGCGTGTTGACCTCGGCGAACGTTCCGTTGCTTTCAAACGGAACGCAACAAACAATTTGTAACATAGCAACCCATCACAGGTTGTTTGACAAATTGAGTGTTTTCAAATATGAGAACAATATGTAGCAATTAAAACAGCCATTTGTGCAAAATACAACCGTTTTGAACAAGTAGTTAATCGCGTCTGTAATTAGCATTATATAACTTTCAAAAAATTTAAAGAGAAATTCTAATTAAATCCACAACAGGAAATAACTGTTTTTAGCTCAAACGAGGTACCGTTGTAATTATCACTAGTGTCGATGGTGAATACTTGTATTGCAGAGAATTCAAAAGTCAACTTAGCTTTTTTGCCGTAAGTTACACATATACTTGGTTTACGATCTATCGAATGTCTCAGTAATTGAAAAGAATGAACTAGCGATGGAAGGCTGGTTACTTCCATACAGAGATAATAGTTATATTTGTGTACCATTAGTTAATTCGAGTGTTTGTATATAAAATCAATCTACCATGATTATTTAAAAATAAATCCTCGATAAATTTTGTGACCTAAAATATGCGTAGTATATTCATTTCTTAGATGCATAATAAGTACCAAAGAAGCAAAATATTAGCGCATAATATATGCAAATTGCTAATGCGGTTTATGGGCAGATTATATGTATTTTCCGAACGTATTTGTTTACGCGTGTTTTACGCGTTTTTCACACTCGATTACACAACATTTACGCGGTCATTTGCTACTTGTTTTATGCTGTTCGTATTGTGCGCATTTTGACGGACTTAATGTAGGTGATTATTTCAATGAAGTCGTGTAGGCAGAGTCCCAAATATCATAGCAGCTGTACGAAATTTAGAGAATAATTTTGTGAAGACTGTATCTAGTAATGCACTGATTAATGCGATTCGTGTGCATCAAAACATTACTGAAAACACCAATAATATTACATGGTATATTTGCGACAATGAATTTAATAACCTTCGACTGTTTAACAATATCAATTTGAAGCATAGAGTTGCACAGTAATCAACCTCTTCTGACATGGTTTCGGAGATGGTTTTGCTTTTGTTGGATAGCCGATAATTAAAAGCAAATTCCAAACCGCCAAACGCACAAGTATTACTCCATTTGTTTAGTAACCATTTACATACAAATATTTGAAATTGTTCAGTAATAAAATTTTGTGACCAAACCAGATTCATGATGATAAAGGATTCCTCCTAATGACTGCAACCAAACTTTATGCTACGATATTCAGTGGGCGATTATTCATATGGACCTATGGGTTATATATATTTTCTGATTTTCCATGTCTTTCTGAATACGTGTGTGTATTTTGACAAATATATCATGAAAACAACCGACACAATTGGTATCAAAATAAAGTTTGGTACGAGCAAGAAAATTGCTGCACCGAAAATTCGACAATTTTTTGTTGAAATTTTTTGATAAATTCTTTGAGTTGGAGTAAATAAATAAGTATTTGGTAGTAAATGAAAGGCCGGTTTGTGTTCGTCAAAAATCATTAAGAATTGAATATGAAGTACATAATAGCTGTACCATTAGCAGCTTGAACTGTTTGGATACACTTGTCGTGCAACGTTAAAACTAAAGCACTTATATTTCACACTTCCTTTATGTTAAACATCAACTTGATACCACGTTTGATTGCACATTTTATGGGCTTTCAAACAAGTATTCAAGCATACAATTTGCATTTTCTATAGAGGAACAAGAATACACACACTTTAGTACACTTGCAACACATTGAAAAAATGCTTGTAACTGAAATCTTCAAAATGTTACAAATTTGTTAATCCACATAACTTCTGTTATAGTTTGTCAATTAGTGTATTCAGTATGTCGTTTTGATGCATAGATTTTGAGGATTCTTCAGAGGGTTTTGATTTAGTAAACTGTTCCTTTGTAAAAAAGTTGTGCAAACCTAAATGTATAGTAGACTTTTGAAAACAGGAAAAATGCCATTCTGATTCAGGGTTTTCATTTTTTTCAAATATACCACAACATATTTTTGCAGTAAGTTTACGCGCGGGTTATGTAGACAAAACTTTTGTCACAAAAGCTTGCTCTACAAGGACGTTATACCACCTGACCATCAACTGCTTATTCAGCCTTCAAAAGTCATTAGCCAATTTGGGTGCAGTCATTTGGAGGAACCATTTATTATCAGAGGCGTTGTGTCATAACTGTAGGAATTCACTAAAAGTTTTAGTAGTTCAAGGTGGAATCGAGAATCAATGTATGTCTTATATTAAAATTCGATCAAGTCAGATATGAATGCTGATTAAAAGGGAAGGTTCTCTAGCAAACGGTAAAATGGCGGTGCTACAGGCAAACAAATACCCAAGTACACATTAAATTACAGCTATATTAATTAAAGTGACAGTGTTTTTGCGTACGTAGCAGTAAAAGTATTTTATTATTTCATTATAGTACGATCCATCATTATTTTATTATTTTATTAGATTATATTATAAACATAGCACGACTGGAGCAAATTTGTATCTGAACAAGTATCACTTAATCCAATCAATTTTAATAATGTTAACTGTCATGCAAAATGTGAAAAAAAAGTTTAATACGTGCTATATTAGAAGTCCCGTCAAGAATAGTTTACTGAGTGAAGTAACATTGGCACTGTTATGAATGCAGGTGCAAAGTTATCCTAAATGTGAACGCAATGAGTTTAGTTAGTTGTCAATGTAGCAAGTTAGAAACGCGTGGTCGTCATCGTCAAATAAACAACTCCATGCGTTCGGTAGTAAATGCACTCAAGCAGGTATGCTATGCGTTTTTTTTTTTTCATTTGTGGACTTTTAGAAAATTGTTCTTGGTAGATTTCTAAAAATTGACGCGTATTTTTTTATAACCTTTTCGCATGGCAATTAAATACTAATATTTTGTAGCTAAAGTGGCGTTAAAATTATCTTGTTATCAAAGCCCACATGGCAATTAAATTGGGGAAGCCAATTAGTCAAAGTGGGAATTCTGTTGGAGCAGGTATCAGTTGGAATGGGAATTTCAAAAATATGCTTCAACCCTTGACGTGGGAATTGTTTGTAATACAAGGGAAACGAACGTAATATTACGTTCTCCCACCGGCACGCAACGGCATGCGAGAACGGATAAATCCGTTTCACCGCTCAGCTGATTGAATAGGGGATACGGATAAACACGTTTTTCCGCTCGTAAAACGTTTTTGACCAGACGTAATAATACGTTTTACCACTCAGCCAATCAGATTAAATCAGAACGGAATTTTCCGTTTTCCCGCGTTAGAAAACGTACTCGATGAACGTATTATTACGTTTTACCAAACGTAAACAATAAAATTGACAACATGTAGTACAAGTGGCTCAATATTAATTATAATGTGTTTAACTGTCATACTAGATTGCCAGATTACCCTACAAGCTTCTAGTTTAAGAAATACCGGCTTCGAGAGTTGATTCATCTGGAGTGCGGCACCCTCTGTAGAACATACAATTTAGATTGCATCTGTGCTAAAAGATTGGAAAAATATTGGACGCGCTAACTATTGTTAATCTTCTAAGAAATATTTCGTTGACTGGCTGACTCATATATGAGATCATTATTTTATTTGTATGATCTCGAGTTTCAAATTGTGTGCAACGGTTTGAAAAGTGCTTTCTTGTAGAACAGGCAGTTCTGATTCTAGCGGTGGGAAACGTTTTAAAAATATTGGACGCGGAAACGTCTGTAAAACTAAAAAACAACCGACCAGCTAACTTAATCATATATGAGATCTTTGTTTTATTTGTAATATCTCGAGTTTGAAATGATGCGCAACCGTTTGGAATGCGTTTTCTGGTAGAAATAACAATTTTATTTCCAGCTGTTTTAAAAGTTTGAAAAATAATGGACGCACAAACTTCTGTAAATCTTCTAAGAAGCAACTCATTGACTGACTGACTCATATATGAGATATTTGTTTTATTTGTGATATCTCGAGTTAGGAATAGTGCGCAATGGTTTGAAAGGTGTTTTCCGGTAGAACAGGCAACATTCAATCATATAGTTTTTACAAAATTAAAACATATTGAACGCGCAAAGTTCTATAAAGTATCTAAGAAATAACTTACTGATATATGTATTGTTTGTTTCACGTGGAATACCTCAAAATAGTATTGGTACGCAAAGACTTGAAAACTGTTTTTAAATCATTAATCATTAAATTAAATAGACAAAGGTGATTCTAGCAATAAAATCATTTTGACAAAATCATAAACGTTGGAAGTTCTGTAAAGAATTAAATATATACCTGTTACATTACTTACTGGAGAAGGAGTGCTGTCTGATTCTGATTTTGAATATTTCCGGTTATACATGAACTGGGTTTAGGTTTATTTGAAAGTGGTGTTTTCCCAGGCGGACAAAACTCCGGGAACAAAAAACAGGTTGTTACGAAACACAGGCGAGGACAAAACGCAGGCAGGAATTTGTACAGGTTGCAAGTAAAACAGGCGACTATTTTACAGGTGAATGAATCTCCATGTTTTTCGAAATGCTTATAGTACATATGCGACATCTATTCTCCATAACATTTCCAAATGCTAACTTCTACGACCACTTCTCACAGTTACAATATCATACCTTGAAATTGTCCCTTTTCACAGCAATTATAACAAAATTTACATTGCATAATGTTTGGAAAATAATTGAGTCTTCAGTATCGTTACAAACCTTTATACTCATGTATTTATTGTTCTTAGTCAGCAATCTTAAAAAGCAATCCTACAAGTTCGTATTCCATGCTCCTGAAAATACCCAGGACGGAATAAAATTATCTCCAAAGACAATATTAATGGATTTAAAGAATAGACTGATGAATGCATCAGTGGCGGCTTTTCCATCGACTACTTTGCAAGCTTGCAACTTTCATCGAAAGAGCGATCAAGTAATTTGAGGAAACATCTTGTTGATGTTTCAAGTAGGGCACGGTGTGCTATGGTGTGAGTAATTAGCTTAAACCCGCAAAAATGGCACTTTTTTTAAATAAAAGTATTTTTATTGGTAAAGGGTGGACGATTAAGGCATAACCAATGTCATATTTGAATTAAGCATGCTCTTCTACCCCTGCATCCGTTGAATGTATTGCCTTATTTATCCACATTTCGGACTTAAACCGTTTTGAAAATGACAACATGAAGATAGCATATGTCCAGTTGATATGTGTCCTAAATAGAAAATGTCAAATGATAACAAAATTTGCAAATTTGTTGCGGAAAATGTTCACACTTATTCAAAATGACACCTTTGAGGCTTCATCGTCTACGTGGTTAAATATTAAGAGATGCACAACATATCGACTGGACGGCCCCCTAAGCCATCTTCAAGTTGTCATTTTCAAAACGATTTTACTCCGAAATGCGGATGAATAAGGCAATACATTTAATGGCAATAATTTTGGCGCACCTGTAATTACCGAGCAATCGCCTGTGCATTTGACTACGTGTGCAAATTACCACCTGCGTTTTGTCCTCACCTGTGTTTCGTAACAACTTGTTTTTTGTTCCCGGTGTTTTGTCCGCCTGGGGAAACACCACCTTCAAGTTAACCGCGACCCACATGAACTATGAGGTGTTTAATTTTTGATGAAAGTTCTCTAATCTACGGATAATTGTAAAGCAGTTTAAACTACTAAAGTACTGAAAATGCTTGTGGAAGATCAATATCGTTATTACGTATAGAAAAATATCATAAAAACAAAATTTCTGTTTCCGCCTACCAAGTACATTTGGCTGAAAACGATGTTGCCATTTGCACCGTTTGCCATAAAGTACGTTGCCTACCTTGTATGTTGTATACCTCCGTTTTGCCCGTGTAGAATGAGCCCGAAGGTAAATTTTTTTTATAATACTATCCAACATGGATATATGCATAAATGATGGTTCAAGGCAACTAACATTGAAATTTTTATATTTCCAGGAAAAACATGGGAACAAGTTCATAAAGCAAAACATAACTATTCTGAGTGACCTTCAAGCTATACTTGTAATTTTATAGAGTGTAAATCAAGTTGTATTTTAAGTTCACTGAGCAATAATAATATCAAGTCAAACATTGATTAGCAAATTCCTGAAAAAATGTTTAAATCATCATTCAATGCTTTCTGAAGAAAAGAGCTCCATTAAGTCGAATTTAGTAAAACCCGCTTATATCGTCTAACCACGAAAAATATATAGAACAGCTTTGGGAAAACCGAGGAAATTCAATGTAAAAACAATTTGCGCAGGCTACAATGGTACAAATATAATCAGAGAGCTTTTATAAAAAAAATACAGAGAACGGAAAAGAACATTTTGTGACATGATTTTTATATATGGTGTACCTTTATCTGGCACTGCGCTGGCTTCGTATAAAACCGATTTATTTACAAAAGTTTTGCTTTACACACAATCGGTAAAATTATTATAGGCCGTCTTAACAGGATTTTTCCTTCATTTGCTTTTAATATATTGTTTTTCAATAGAAGTTGCAATATGTGCGTATTCAGTTTGTAAAGTATTGATATTAAATTTGCTGCTGCTACGATGTTCTAATAAAGATACAAGTGTACACGAGCAAGCTTTAAAATACATAATTCGTTGATACTGCATGTTTTGTTCAATAAACGTTTTCTTCATGGTCTAGCTTTGAAAGAGCAGCGTTTACTATAAATGGGTCATGAATGATATTTTTGATGATCAATAAACCCCAGTTCGTGGTTTGTGAATTTCTCCACATATTTATAGAGCTATTTAGACGATACCGAAATAATTGTTTAACGTATTCTTATTCCAAAAGTTACTCCTAGCAAGTCCACCAGGCAGAAATATGACAGAGAAGATATTATTAAATTAAGTAGTACATTTGTGAAAAGGGTTGATAACATTTAAAGCTGCCAAAAAATGCACCAAACACTGCCTGCATTTTATTTTCCATTTAACATACTTGTAGCTGTAATCCTTACTCTAATTGTATCACTAGGTTATTGCTTTTGTGCAATTGTGATATATATTCCATTGTACATCTTCAGAAAACTAATACTAATCACCGCACACATACTAGATCCTGATATAGCAAATCTAACAAACCTTACAAATCGTGATTTTGAACAATGGAATAGTTCATCCTCTCATGCAATCACAGTGGCTAAGTGAGCCAAGTCCCGGCCCCCGTGAAATAAATTTCGTTTTTCATACTTGCATTTTTATTCCATAAAACTACTTTTAGCAAGTTCAGGGAACATCAAATTCAGGCTTACATCACTTTTTACATGGTTTATTTGCAGTTTACATTAAGTGGTTATATCAATAGTCGGATTGAAGATCTTTTTATATCGACCAAAACGGCTTTGACTTTATTAGCGTTTGACATCTGTATGTTTCGACATCAAGAGTAAGTCGCAGTTGGCAGTTATACACTGCATTTGATTGGAAACATGGAATGATATAAATATGAAAACCTTTCGTAATATTGACGGAAGAGTAAAATTGATTATTCAACATTATGCATGTTCTGTTACGCTCTCAATTTAAGATTTTTAGCTTCTTTAATTATGCATACGCACAAAGTTGTTTATACAATATAAGTATTTATTGACTCAAGTATAATCTTGTAACAACATACATTCCAGCATTGTGAAAAAATTGTTGTAGAAGAGCAGATTATATATCAGACTTTTAAATATATAAAAACGTATATAAAATACAAAAGGTTTAGAGTAAAGTTTGTGTTATGATATGTAGACATTTACGAAAGCAGTTTTTGTCCTTAACAAGATCTCCAATCACCAACCAGGGGAAATGTTAATGGCTTTATGAATTAGCAGCCATAAAGCACTGTTAAGAACATCCATTTTAATTCAAGTAGCAAAACTTGTCATTCAAGGGACGTATAAATTTTTTCTGAATACGGGTTTAAATTAATCTTGTCTAATTTAAAATTCAATCCAAATTCCGTATATTCGAGGCCAATCTTGCGTATAAGTGCGAATAAATTTAATCCGATATTTAAAGGCAAACGTAAATTGGCTTACGACCCCTCCTGGTCGAAGTTTGGAATTAATCTCAGTTTAGAGTGTCGGATTGCATAACTTGAGTTTTTCTTGCTGAAATAATCTTTAAAGATTAACTTGAGTTAAATGCAAGTTATATAATTAGAATAACTCTGAAACAGATTTAAACCCTGAATTAGAATTACGCCCCTAAAGAATTAACTGGTATTTAATTTCAATTAGCATTCTTTGCTCTTCTGGGTGGTTAGAAATGAGCTGTTCGTCAAGACTTTCATAAGCTGTTGTGTATTCAAAATTAATATGTGAAAGGAGTGGAGATTTTCTTCGTATTACAGCAAAAACTTAAAGCATTCAAATAATTCCACATTTAATTCTTCAGTGACATTTACGATTAAACAGTAAAACATTTTTTATCGCGCTATAATTTTGAAACCCTCAAGTCGTTTTCACTTGTTCAAACACAATGTAATACAGCCAGGACCAATCAACATATTTGTCTAACGATTGGGCTTGATACTTCATTGATATTGATCCTTTCATTAGGAAGAAACTTTACTTGCACACTCATGCACTTTATGGAACATTTATAAAAACGCCGTAAAAGTGTCTCGTAGATAGTGCATACATGCATTGTTCATTTGTAGTAACAGCGTGAGTACTGGGCATGCAATTTTCCTGTATCTAATTTTTTTTCTCTCGATCTTGAAAATTACCCGGCCCCCGTGACGATCACGGGCTGGCACGGGCGTCACTTAGCGCCTGTGCAATCACAGTTGTTCTAGGCTTCCAGGGAACAGTCGAAGTTAGCAAAGTATCCCAATTTGTTCTAAAATGCTAATACACAAGTTTAGCAGCATACACCAACACAGAACTGAATACCCCGTTGCAATAAAAAGTTTTGTTGCAAAGTTGCAATAAAAAGTTTTGTTGCAAAGTTGCAACAAAATTTTACAAAACGACTTGGTTTCCTCTTTTTAAAATTGGATAGAAAATTCACTATAGCAAACCACTTCAGTGTTTATTTATACAAAATACCCTACCTATCCTTTTTCCATGGATAAGTGAGTATTCTACCATTTTTGTACAACAAAACTTTTGTCCCAGTATGGACCTTTTAGAGTAAATACAGCTACAGCAAAAATCGCCGTGTCAGTATCACACTTAAAAGCAACCAGAAAGAATATGTGAATACTACTTTGTTAATGGCAACAATAGAAGGCAAAGCTCAAAAATCGAAAAGCATCACATGAAGTGTCAGTATAGGTATTTGAGTTTGACCTTATGCCACGAGTGACTGATTTGAAACACACGGGACTTCAGACTCATTTTCTTTAAGGTATTGGCTTGTTGTATAGTGTAAATGGACGTCAAGCATGGCCTAATCGAAGCCATTGAGTTCCCGCGAACCCGTTTAGCAAATAAAAGTTAAATATAATGATTTTGTGTTATCTTTTTTGAAATTTCTCTATGTACCTTAATAGTTTGGCTAACGGCGAATTCGTTGGTACCAAACTCTGCAAATTTTTAGGTTGTTTAGCATGCTAGATCGTGCTTCAAAGGTTTCAAAATGAAGTTTACCCTACTGCATCACTTTAAAATTTACAGATTTTAGTACCAACAAACTCACCGTTAACCAAACTATTAAGGTACATAGAGAAATTTCAAAAAAGATAACACAAAATCATTATATTTAACTTTTATTTGCTAAACGGGTTCGCGGGAACTCAATGGTAGCAATCCGTGCATGCTTAACGTCCATTTACACTATATAACAAGCGATATCCTTAAGTGCTTCCGTCAAGAACACCATATTTTGTGGAATAGAAAAAGATAACACTGTTGCATTGTTCTTACATTTATTTTACCGCTTATTGCATGTCATCGTATAGATGAGAGCTTGCAGTGGCGGAAATAATTGACTACTGCTTTTCAAGCTTAGTGAATTCAGTATGAATTTGGGAAAATTTAAAATCCTGATTCGTGCATTTCAAATGCACTAAGCAATTGTTATGTAATATTACCTAACTTTACCTTTGCCTTGTGGAACAATCACAATGACTCTAATCAAATGAATTTTAGCTTTGGTTTAACCAATGAGCAGAATGAGCTGGATTTGGAATGTGGTGCTAGTGAAGTCACAAACCCAACAAACATTCTAATGACTTATTAGGCCTGTTTGTCTTGTCTATTTGTAATTAGGCTTACCTTCTACAGTGAGTTTAGTTTAGTTTTGGAATTGATAAAAGGCGTAATTAGGAAAAAATTGTGAACATAGCTTGACTTAGCTGGCGTTACACAGTATTCGCCTTTGTGAGCAACTGAAATACTTCTTACAATGAAACCTGCATGTAATTTATTTCAATCTGCTACAAAAATGTGTATTATGGAATTTAAATGAAATAGTGAGTGCAATTCGCAATACAGAAACATATGGCTGACAAGTTATAATAGAGCGTTTATTATTTACATCGCGCCAATACACTTGCGTAAAACCATTTGTATTCTTTACTTACTTTTCTCGGTTCTCATTTACGTCGGGGAAATTTTCTTCAATAATTACTACCATCCTATTGCCAATACATCATCTGGGTGTAATCGGTAGCCAATTTATTTGCCTTTTTGTTATTTACTGGAGTTTTGAATATGATCAATAATTACTAACGACCTATTGCAATCAACTTAAGACATTAGTCTTTTCGTTATGTTTGTAGCGAATTTCACTTTTTTGTTTTCATTCTTAAGAATCGTTCTGCAATTCCATTGCTGTAAGCGAACACCACAATTGTTGATAATGGATTTTCTTAACAAAAAGTGTTCCTTTGTTACCTTTGACTTGTCGCGAATAATGGGCTTTTGGAGACAAACGTTTGAAATATTTGTTACGAAAACTAGCCACATTATGAGTTATTTGAAATTCGAAACTACCTTTTTAAACAAATAACGGCAATGTACAATGGCTTAGTTTGTAAAATGTATAAAATTTGTGCAAATCTAAAATGCTAGTTCGGTTTTACTTCGTTCGTTCGTTCGTCTACTAGAGTTAACTTTTCCAAAATTTCAGAGCATAATATTCCAAATGCTTACTTACTATAAATTTTCCAAGCTGTTGCCATTATTCCTGGTTTCAAATTACTTTATATTGTTTGGTAATATTCTAATTCCGCTATTATCTCTATTTGTAGGTGCTACTGAAATACGTAATGACAACTCTACTTTTGCAATTTACGAAGCTCTTGTTATTCCAATAACAATACAGTACTTCATTGCAAATCTCAGGTAAAACTCAAAATTATTAGTATTGCTAAAAATAATAGATTTTTGTAGCAAAACTTTTAATTAAAAATTTTAATTTAGATTGTTTGTGAATTTGCAGGCTTTTTAGAGCAAGAAATAAGACACCAAATCAAGTAGGAAGCTTTAAAGTTTGCTGCTCTTATCAAACGTTACAAGTGTATGCTCAACTATGTAACGATTGTTATCGACAATTTCTTTGGTCACAGATGGAGTTCATTGAATCCATTCTGATAATACTTCTTTTGTGGAACGTACTTCTGTTTTTTGGAAACGAGTCTTTGTCCATGTTTTGTTTTATGTTGGATTTTTTCGTGTTTTTAACGTTATTTGTCACAAATAATTTGTGTTTGTTGCTTTTACCACTTCAATTCTTCTGAAAGTTCATTCATTAAAGAATTCGGCACAAAATAAAGTTTTTCCACTGCATGCGAATTTTCAAAAATTTTTAAAAGATGTTCCCGAATCAGTTTCAAATTGGCCCATTTCATGCCATAGGGAGAAAAAATTCTTCTAAAAACCGTTTTGTTTTACAAAGGAAGTTTACGCTTGCAGTGTAAATTAAATTAACATTCAATACAACTGTAAAAAAAATTCTGGAAACTAAATTTCTGAATTCCATTCAAAATCATGCACAAGTACAACAGTAAAAAACTGTGGATTCAAGTTGTACACGTACGACATACTTCAAGGTGCCGATCAATAATTTCATCAAGCTCAAAGTCATCAACGTCAGTTCCAAATGGGTTGCTCAGAGACTCCGCAACTTTCAGTCAACACGAACTGGAGTTTTGAAATTCAAAATATATGTTGCTTTTGCTATTTTTTAAAATATTTTATTTTGTACCTGAAGTATCGTCATGAACGGGAAATACAAGTCCAAATCCGCATGCTAGTTGAGATGTTGACACTCCGTTGTTACAGTTCCATTTTCAATTTCCTGCTGAGCTTCCCTATCTGGTACAATATCTCACTGACTTGCCAAAAGTGCCAGAAAATAGCAATACACGCAAAATCGCCATTTGAATATATAGCGGTGGCAAAAATACTTACTCATATTCCAGCAGAATCGGACAAATGCGGGTATGGTGGTACCCGCGGTTTTTTCTATAAAAACCCGTGGGCTGGGTAAAAACGGGTTTTATGGGTAATATTCGGGTGTTTTGGGTTTTAATGGGTAAAAATGGGATTTCCTATATAAATACATGTAATATCTTTATACTATTGAGGAATCTCACATACGACTAGAGTTGTCCATGTATTGTTCGGCATTTTGATTTAGACAAGCTGAAAGCAAGGCCAGCGTTCAATTAAACTGCTGTGCTTTCCAGATGATGTCCACAGCATCTTATTTTTTCAAATAAGTAATTGATTCTTTTCGCTAGTTCTACTCAGTCTTTCTTCAAGAAACTACCCAACAAAATCCACAGAATACTACTCAAAAACGCATTTCTAAAATACTCCTTAAATACAGTGTGGACGTGTGCCCATTACCCACGGGTTGGGTGACCCAGTAAAACCCGGGTTTTTGGGTACCCAGCCCACCTTGTTTTGAGAGTGGGTTTCGGGTAAAAGTGGGTTTTTGAAATTTTGTTGTTGGAAAAGTACTATTTTTGTAAATAATTGACCTTTTTGCTGAATATAATATCTAGATTTTTCAAACTATTCATAGTTTTTGCTTTCCCGAATCATTTATTACCTGATATTCTTGCTGAGCTACTACCTTTTGGGGGGCCATATTCTTGGCGGGTGCAGATTTTATTGCATGGTATTGCAATACCCACCCATACCCAGAAATACCCACTTTTACCCAAAAACCCAGATAAACCCGGGTGGGTTGGGTTTTTGTCAAAAACCCGCGGGTTTCGTCCACTCTGCTTAAATATAACACCAGAAAAAGTCTTCTAAATGAATGCCAGAACTGATTGCCATAAATGACTGCCTAAAACTGCCCAAAATGATAAAATGTAGTAACTAGATGTATTAAGACGAACAACAAACATAATAATATCATGTTGTTTGTTTCTCTCGTTTGATTTCTTTTTTAATAAATGATATTGCCTCCAGCTGAGTATTATTAATGTATGTTTTATGTAACATTTTACCCGAGCATTTAGTTTTTGTGTATCAATTTACCCCAGTATTTATTTTACCCATTTTGCACAAAAACCCACATAAATTTTTGCTAAGTGGGCATGGGCAAAAACTGGTAAAATGGGCATACCCACCCCGTTAATAAAACCCACCACCATGCCTGGACAAATCCATCCATTATCTTTGAGCAACCTGCTTCACTCATTATTCTACCTTGCATGCTAGACTTCATTAGTAGCTCAATAACCGATTTTATAGGAACCCAGTGAGCACAATGAGTCGTTTGCTTTCAGCTTTCTCCGAGAGTATTTTCTCGTCTTCTGTGAGCATCCTAGCTTTTACCAAGTCAGAGAGATAAAGATACTTTTGTTTGAGTGCTGGATTGATTCTTGAAATATTTGAGTCTTTCTGATGTGTTTGATGTCTTCGTTCTTAAATTGTAAAATATGGAAGCAATGAATTGAAATAAATTTGGCATTAAAAGTTTTTAAATTTATCAATGTACATCTTCAGATACGGAAGTGCTGACTAAAATTGCTAGAGTATTAGTTCGCGGTATGAGGTTCTGAAGCTTCCACCAATTGCACACAATGCTATTTAGAAAGAATCACAAGACAAATGACATTCTTACAAATGATCTAGTAGATTGGTGAATATGGTTTACCAGTTTTTCAAAGAATCTGCAAAATAAATTATCGTTATGATAATTTAAGAAAAATATAAAGCTTATATCTTAATTATAAAAACATTTACCGTTGTGGACATGATCCAAGTGCAAATCGATATATAAATGAAATTAAGAAGTAGAGACTAATGGAGATTAAGTATTCTCTCCGAATTAGTTTGTATACGCTTCCTGGCCACCTAAACACATTTAGTAATTTGCAGATGAAATTACCAATTCTAAATTTTAAATTTGGTTTACCGAATTAGTAGTTTAGTAAAACTGCCCCAAGCAGATTTTGTAGCAAACCGAGATGGAAATTTTACAGTTATCTGGAAATGTTATTTATTACTCAAGCATTTTCTCTTAGAAGAAATTCGACTACATACCCACGTCAACTTCTTCTGCTTTTTATTCTCGACGTATTACAAAACGCTTATGTGAAACTCAAATAAGCTTGAATACAATAATAAATATAATTTTAAAATATATATTCTAAACTATGGTGTTTAGTTGCATATTCTGTATTTTTACATGTATTGCTGTGAAGCATAAATATGTGCACTAGATTGGAAGAATTTAGCAAAGTTGAACACCTACCGGACACGATAAAGGAAATAAATACTTTGGTAGTTGTCTTATAATTAGAAAATAAAATAGATTTTTTGTCCCGCAAAGTGCTCATTGCCAACACTTTAAAATATAGTCAAATATACAAGTATTTATCTGGGCATAATTTTGGCTTTGATTGCGTGATTGTCCATTTAGATTGCTTGGATAAATATCAATTAATTAATGTATGATTTAGGTTGCTTCTCATATACATTATTTAAGTGAATACACATTGAAAAAAACATGTATAAATGTAATATGTATAATGTGGGAAAATGTCCGTTTTCAGACAACGAGGATGCGTGTTTACTACAAAAAACGTTTCACAATATTCCCTTGTGTGCACAAATCTAATTATAAGGCAAAGTTTTTCTGCCACCCGCATATATTATCTTCGGTTAAGATTAAACACAAAAGCTTTTATTACAATTTCTACAAACAGTTATCTTAGTGATATCCAGTATATTATTTAAAAACATAAAGTCTATGGAGTCTAACATTTATAATGTACCAGTCTTAGATTGGCAATCTACAACTCCATCAGACAATTCTGTAATTTTGATTTTGTAAGTAATCATGTAGTTTTGTAAAGTAAGTAAGTTTGGCATAATTTTGAATAAGAAGGGATTAAGTGATCGTGTATATTAAATTTAACAAGAAAACACCATAAAATCTACAAATTCCGTTAGAGAATGACCATTAAAACTCATGGGGGAGTAACCCATATGGCAATGAACTCGTAGTCAATAATCCGGCAAGACGTTGTTGTTGGCACCAGAGTATTGTCCGGTGCCCATTATTGACGTAGTATTATTCACCTAGGATATGTCTGTGTGGGGGTGGGTAAATTTAGTTGTTTGTGGCTTCGGTCCGTCGACTTCACGTTCAATGCTGTCATCAGCTGCGTGTTTGCAACTTTTGAACTTGCAAAATATCAATTTCATATATTTCCTCGTATATTATGCAGCATGTTTCCGTTTTTTATGAATATATAGTGATCGAGGTTGTTTGTAACGCAATTTGCATATTTGACATTCAAATGATTTTTCATTTTGATGGGAGTAAGCATGAAGCTTCAATTCGCCATTTGTCACAAAGGCCTTTCCACAAATGTTACACTTATGAGATTTCTCTTGAAGATGAATTTTTACATGCTTGCCCATCATTCCTTTAGTAATGCGCTTTCCACACAATTCGCAGCTGGCAATATTTTTGCCAGTGTGAATATTTTTGTGCGCAATTAACCCAGGTTTTGTTTTAAAAGTTTTCAAACAAACGTTGCACTTATATGGTCGATGTTCCGAATGTGTGAGATTATGAGACTTCAACCCTTTTTTCGACCCAAAATATTTGCTGCATATCTCGCATTTGTAAGGCTTTTCGTTCGTATGCGTTTTGATATGATTATTTAATCCTGTCTTTGTGGTAAGGCTTTTCAAGCAAAGACTACATTGCCATGGCTTGATTTTTTTATGTACGCTCTGATCATGTACTGTGAGACATGACTTTGTCCGAAACGCCTTTTGACATTCAGTGCACTCATAAGGTTTTGGTTTATTATTATGAACAGAATTTTTATGCTGCTTAATGTTACTTTTGTATTTAAAAGTTTTGTCACAAATGCAGCACTTGAATGGTCGTTTGTCACTGTGAACGGATTTATGCATATTTAATTCACTTGTCCTTTTGAATTTCTGGTTACAGATTTCACAACGATGCGGCTTCTCTTGTAGGTGCACAGCAATGTGTAATTTTAGGTTGCTTCGTCTTGTAAATATTTTGTTGCAAAACTCGCAAGAAAACGTTGGCAAGGTGCCTTGATGTTGTTGTGTGTGATACCTAAGACTACCCAAAGTGGAAAATTCTCTCTGGCAAAACTTACAAATATAAATTTTCTCCTGAGTATGACTTCGAAAATGTGCGTTTAATGCAAAAGTGCGTATAAACACTTTGCCGCAAAATATACAGGAGTGTTGTTTTTCCGGTTGGTGTCTACGAGAATGCATTTCTAGCGCGCATTCAGTTTTGAACTTTTCATTACAAACCGAGCAGTCATAATCAAATACATTGAAATGTACTTTTTCATGATTACGTAGACAATACATGGAGGATAACTTGTTACCGCAAATACTACAAAAAAAAGATCGCTCTCCGATATGGGCCCGTAAATGGTTACTCAAAGTTTCGTAGGATTTTAGGATTTTGTTGCAGAAAACGCAGGAAAATTGTTGCCCGGGAATAACTGTAATATACAAGAGAAAGGAAGTCCCATGTCAGATTTTAAATTATCATTAGTATTAAAGTTGTGATAATGTTTGAGGTCTGTAAAATCTTTGCGTTTTGTACTCACATTTTCTTTGTTCCATAGTTATGGCCTTGATGGAGTATTTAGTATCTATGCACGACATCAAAACTAGCAGTTTGTTTTGTGGTTTTCAAACATTCTAACTTTAAAAGATATATTTGTTGTGTTTCGCCACGCAAAAACGAACTACTTAATTTCCTTTTTCAACAAGCACAAACATCATAAGGTTTGCTTTTCGATGTATACAAACTAGTTAGAATGGCAAACTGAGCAACTCTTTAAAAAGCATTTGGTGTAAATATTTTCAATAAAAATTTTGAACATATTTACAGGAAAGTTTTTTTGGTAAGTCGTACATAAACAATTTGTCTGTTGTGCATTATGAACTTGACAAAATGTTTGGCTGCGTTTAAATTTATTTTGCACACAATTTCTTCAGTAGGGCAAATATTCCTGGTTTATTAACTGTTGGCGTTTGGGTACTAAATATTAAAATTAGGTTAGGAAATGTTTGAACATCGTTCATTCAAAACACCCTCTGATTCGTTATTCAAAAAACAAAAATCCATAAAATGCTGAGAAAGATCGAGCTCTTGCCTTAATAATCACCAAATACCAAATTGTAATGTTGATTGCAAAGGAGTTAAACTCAACAAACGAGTATGCAGGGATGCAAAATCTTCCGGGACCTTAGAATTTCCCGGCATCCGGAGGCAAATTTCCCTTAAATTTTACCACTACTACTACTACTTCTAGTACTAGTTTGTTAAAATTTCCCCAATTTTGGCATATTTTTCAAAATTTCCCGGCAGGCAGGATGCCAGGATGTTCAGATTTTGCATCCCTGCGAGTATGTAAGCTACAAAACATACACAATAACACACTTAGGAGAATAAATAATGAGGAATTTAGGCAAAACTTATACAAAAACAGATCTGCACTGAACAAATTGATGCGCTCTGTATAAGCCGTCATCCCTGTCTGATCGGCAACACAAAAATCGCCCTGTTCATACCACCCAAAATAAAATATGTTTAAAATATATGCGAATTTGTTATATTGAGTAATCTTTCCTTTTAAAAATGTTGGCACTTTGACATATTAGAAGAATACAATTTGAAATAACGGTTAATGGAGCCTTGTCTACTGTCCATAACTGATGTGTTACAAGATTAGAATTATCAAGATGCCAGACAAACTTTAATAATGCAACTGGTGCAAACGTGACCAGGTAAGTGCATGCTGGGATTAAACATTTTTAGTGGTTCCTACAATGCCGTTTTGATATTATGCTTTTTTCTTTTCAAAACAATATGAACATACATTTTAAGCGTAGCACAAGTCTACTAAGCACGATTTGGTCAACTCTGACCAATATGATAAATGAATAAACCTCTTGTTCATACCACTCAACCAAAGACGACACCTCGGATTATTTCTGAATTCTAGCTCTTTGCATATAGTGATACCAAATGTTGTTTTATTGATCATGCATTTAAAATAGAACCGGTTGTTTAGGTGGCTCGTTTTTAGTATTATTTCAACAATTGTCTTACATAATCAAGTATGCATGCGTTTAAAAATTGTGTTAACAGAATTTTATACTGTAATAAAATGTCTGTTAAAACTTTCTTTTTATTTGCCGTGGTCTTTTATCACACTTTTGCTTACTTTAAAATATTTATTTCCCATTCCCAGTTGGCCTCGTTTTGTAAATATTATTAGTTGCATGGTCTAGATTGTATACACTAGATAAGTAAAAAATTCTTTTGAAAACCTCATGCATGCAGTGAATAAATAAATAATCAGTGAATACTAAACTCTTTTACGTTGACACGTTAAGTCATGATCCGATCTGCATTCCGACCGATCGGCTAGAATGTATCGAATATAAAATGATATTGTGTCTCACTTCTGTGTTGGGAAAGCTGTTTGCTGTTCTTAATTCTTAAACTGCTTCTATGCTACACAAAACAAATATTTAAACGAAAAGGTTTATTGACTGCACTAATTTTAGGACATTTCAATCTCACTACAAGTTACTAAAACACAGTGAAATTGGTTTTTAAATTTAAATGTTAACAAGTAACACTGCATTTGTTTTATTTGTACCTAGAACGCTCAAGCAGTTCATAACAAAATCCCTATTAAAATGATAATGACTGTCATTATATACTTCACATATTTTATTGGCATGGTTTGTTGAGGCATCTACATTCAAGAAACTTTCTCAATTGTTCTAAATTTTTGCAAATTTGAGAAAATTAAGTCCTTGCTATGATATTTTATAACTTCATAAAGAGGAACTACTAGTCCATTTTTTGAAATTACATAAAATAAAACAGTTAAAAAGCCAGGAAACAGCTTTTTGCAGTTAACCGGAAACCAAAATAAATAGGATAATTAGAGTGAATTGACTACAGGCAACAACGTACTTCACAATTTCACAGTAAATTTCTACCATTTGTTGAAACTATATTCTAAGTCTAATAAAATTACTAAATACAACTGCTGAATTAATTTGGGAAATATTGTTGTTTGCTAAGCCTCTATGATGTCATCGAGTGAACAACAGAAATGAAAAGTAAAAAAAAGCGCAGCCACAATGTCTCCATTGGAATTTATTGGAATCAAATAAATCCAAGGCATACAAAACAAACAAAAATATCGATCCAGCAGCATTGGTATTCATTTAGCCAAAAATCATATAAAAGATGTAATACCGCTCGCCTGTTTTCAAATATCGTACACCAAAAATTCAACAATGTTAATAGTATATACGGCACATAAAAACTTAAAAACTCATGCAAATGGTTTGTGCTGCTCTGACTTTTTTTCCCAAGCCAGACCCAAAGTTTTTATCATGTTTGAACCAAAGACAATTGATTTGGGAAAAAAGCAATTAGGTGTTGACCTTTGTCTGTCTTCTCATGCATCAATAATTTGCAAGGAGATTAAATCCCCGTAGTAGTTGGTGCTCACCACAGCACGTTTCTTTTATTGGTGTCTAGATAGAGCATTACGACGTTTATACCACAAGTTGCTTAGTTGACATTCAAATGACTTATATGTTTGATGAGTGGATGCGTGAAGTTTCAAAACCCTGTTTTGCACAAAAGCCACTTGACATATGTTGCACTTATATGGTTTCTCTTTTAAATGGATTTTTAAATGATTCCGCATAGATTTTTTAGAAATTCGTTTTCCACACACGTCACAAGAAGCATAACTGTCGCTGTGAGTTTGCTTGTGTTGATTTAATCCACTACTTGTCTTAAATGTTTTAACGCAAGTTGCATTGATTAGCTCGATAATCAGATTGCTAATGTATATTTTAAACCTTCAGGGCACTTCTAATTGCAAAATTACTACACCTTATAGGGTTTTTCATGTGTATGAACAGATGTGTGTTGATTTAACTCGTGCCTGGTATAGAGTCCCTTGTTTTATAAAGCACATTACGCTTGATTTTCTCGTATACACGCCTTTTGTGAAAAGTTGGATATGGTTTTGACAAAAATGGCTGGTGGCAATCGTTGCACCTCTTATGCTCCCAAGGGCATTGTTTTCACTCAAAGCACTTTCCACAAATTTTACACGAGAAATCTGTTGTTTTATTTTGAACGATTGTTGTGCTGATGTGAATTGTCTTCAGTTTTAAATCATTTGTTGCAAATGTCACATTGGTGCAGTCATTTCTGCGTGTGTACGGTAGTATGTCTTGTCCAATGTTGTTTTTTAAAAATGTTTTGTCACAAAATTCACATGGATACAAAGGTAGAGCGCCTTTATGTTCATGTATTGTTGTCTCTCCAAGTTTTGCACAAATCGAGTATGACCTCGTAGCGTGCGCTGATCCTTAAGTTTGTACTACAAACTGAACAACCTTATTTCTGGACGTTAGACTGTGAGGCATGATGTTTTTTCAGTGAAAGCTTAGATGCAAAGCTTTTGTTGCTAACTTTGCAAGAATAAGGACCCTCTTGAAGGTGTGTTGAAAAATGGTATGTAGAGTTTTCCCTGGCTTTAACTAATTCGTCACTAATTACGCAACAAAAGCTTCTTGTGGAATGAATGTTAGCCATAGGGGAAAATATTAGAAAACTCTATATTATTTGTAATGTTTGGTTTTCACAAATATGCACTAAAAGTAGGTTTTGCAAACTATGTACTAACTATGGTTTTAAGAGCTTACCGCTTTCAAGTTCCATCGATACTGGTATTTGGTTTTAAAGAAAGCAAATTAGGGTACGTTTTTTATTTAAGATCCACTAAAGTGTGCGTTGTTGCTTGAGTCGTTTTTGCAGGGTGACTTAAAAGCTGGCTGATGCAATGGAGCTATCATAATCAAAACAGAACCTATCATTACTCTTATTGCCTGCAGATGTTCAGTGTTTGTTCTGGTTTTATTTGTACAAGGGATATCTTAGTAACAAAAGCTCTTAAAAATGCTTCTTGCTTGCTTAATTCCTAAAAATGTTTTAATTTTTTAGTTTTTGAATACGCCGTTAGAATCTGAGTCTTCCTGCTACTCACGACACTTTCCTTTTTGCACTTTTCCTGACCCAGCTCTGTATTAAAACAGGTTTCAGAAATTGTTAGGAATATAAAAATCATGTTCACTTGCGCAACACAAGTTGAGCGTACCAAACACGGTAAGAATCTTGCCATACCTTACCGTATGATCCAAAAGCATCTGCATGCATTCCGTATATAAACACGACCCTCTTTCGTGATGTGTCAATAAGAATTCAGTCCTGTTCTCTTGTGGGGCGTGTCCGTCAAAGGGTGGATGAGGCAAAAAAAAACATGCGATGATGTTTTTCGAAAAGCAGCTTGTTTGCTTGATAATATATTACTGCTTCATTCGCTTTCTAACTGTCTCTCTCACATACTGATATCGATCTCAGCGATCGATCTCAGAGATCGATCCCTTTCTACTTGTTAAGAAGTGTAAGACCAGCTTATTTGGCATAGCAAATACAACTTTGAACGAAATGAGTGTTTTATGTAAGACTCAACGAATGTTTTTCTAAGCTTTGAAAAATAATATATTTTTGTAGAACACAGACAGTTTTGTTTCACTTCTACATTACTTTAAATTAACAACAAAGCTTACCTAAATTTATTTTAAACATCAAATAACTAATTTGAAATTCTTCTGGGCCTATTGTTTTATTGTATGTAACCTGCTGATAAATTTTTCTGATTAAAAGATTCAGAGACGATATTAGTTTACGATTGAGTTCATTGTATAAAACGTATACTTGAAATTTGCATTTATTTTGCACTTGAATTTGTATTGAGTGTTTTGCTGTGTTTTGGTGTATTTTGAGGAAATCTAAATACACATATCAAATTGTACTTCTAAAAAATCCACATTGATACAATGTTCGTGCCGCAAGCATAAACAATTTCAAAATGAAATTTCTTCTGCCATGAACCTATTTAGTCCAAGTTTTTTTTGTGTACGTAGGCTACAAAACAAATGCGGCAACAGTTGGGGAAATGAAAAATGAGAAGCGTTCTTTGATGCAACAATGGACAAAAGCAGATGTGAAAGGAAAAAACCCTTGCGTGTTGTCTGGGCTTTCTTCTGCATTATTGAAAACGCAACAACACCTTGTTTGCACCACCTAGAATTGTTTTTATTTTGTACAATTTGTATTTGTTACAAAACCGCGTGATGACACGTGAAAAAGTTTTCTGTTCCACTTCGCAATTGAATTTCCGTTATACATATATGCTTATTTCGTCATTAAATACGTAGCATGCGGATATGTGCATCAGGATACTTACTAAACAAATTTTGTATGATTCAAACACACGCAATAAGTAAATAGGTAATACCGTCTTTTTTTGTCACGTCATCAAATATTCATAAATGATGCCTGGCTTAACTGCATGTGAGAAAAATGCAGTTCATCACGTAATAATTTTTCTTTCTTTGAAAACTTTGCTTGCTGGTTTAGAAATAAATCATAAACTGCCCTATTTCTATCCCAATTGAAGCATATTTCTGCTATCCGTATATACATGTTAATATGAGCAACGCAAGCCCTAATCAATAAAGTTAGCCAAATCAATGAGCTTCAATGTCTCTTTCTTGACACGTTATACGCACTCCAATTTTTTTATTCAATTTACATAATCTCAAATAACACATAGTTAGTTTAAATAGTTATAATAATCGAATGATGCATAAAGGGTGCATAAAAATTTAGAATTTTCAGATAAACCATTTTTTCCTGAAAAGCATGATCAGATTCATCATAGAATGTGTAAGGTTAAATTACATTTCTATATTTTTTAAATTCCTTGTTTGCAACTTGCGACAATCAATAAATTGTTTAGGTAGGTATAGTTGTAAGTAAATTCGAAAAGTACGTTTATTTATTGTTGATATTGTTTGTATTGTCTTTATGCATATATTGTTTTCGCACATAATATGTCAATAAAGCGTACAATATTTCTTATTCAGAACATTTTACAGAATGACTATTATTGTGTTATATATACTGCTTTACTGGACTTGCGTTTAAAAAATATTTTGCTTCATTTGTAATTTCTTAGTCAATATTTCATATACCTAAATTAGTAAAAGTGGCTAAATCAAGAAGACTATGCGGCAGGAAAGAAAGAAAGCAATGTAATTTGAGAAGTTTTGTTGGGAGTAACTACAGCGTAATGGTAAAACCGTGAACAAAGTAAAAACTGCAACAAACCAGGAACGCGCACAAACTAAATAAAAAGTATCTTCAACAGTCTTGTGGCTGATTTTATTAAGAATAAGCTTCTGCTACACACTTGATTTTTTTTACAAAACCGTATATTGCATAAACGGTTTATCACACAAGATTCATAAGAAGGCGTCGCTGTTTTGAAACTCTTATTAAGTCAGGTACACAATCTGAATATTATGACTTTCAATACTACAGTTTTGAAGAATTAGACCTCTGGAAATCAAACAGGTTTACCGCAAATAAATCTCAACAAAAACCGGAATGATACGCTTAATTCCATTTTGTGTTAGTAAAGTGTCAATATGCGAAATGGTTGTAATAAAAAAAGTTTATCTATTTGTAAAGTCTTTGAATATGTGTGCATTCGTTTTCAGAAACCCAGTTTATGTACTTTCTAATAACTGAGCTCATTTTTAAACATCAAACTTTCCGCGCATGTATTGCAATTAACTTCTCTTGTATGTTCACATCAACTGGCTCCAAATGAAAATAATACAAACGTTTCACTACGAATCAACCAGAGAAAAAATATGCGAGTAGGTAAGACGGTTATTGTTCAACTGCGTGTATGTATGCTTTGTGATTTAGAAGTCCGGAAGCCTAGCTTACGTTAATTTTTCGTCGCCAAACGTGTCATAGTCAGACCTCATATACCTAAATAAACATTAGTAGACTTATATCGAGAAATTCTTTTATACTGTTGCATGGGCATAGCAGTAGAAGTTAGGCGAAGAAAAAAGGATATCCTTGGTATGGTCGAGCATATAAAATTTAGAAAATGGCATTTTTGTATACTAGACACATAATGCATCTTTCATGAGCTGCTCGGAAATTCTTTATATTATGGAGAATAGTCATTCTATCAAGTCACTAATAACACTTGGGTCATCTCATTTGTTGAATAGCCTCCGCCACTTTAGAAGAGGCTTGACGCTTACATAGAACATATCCGAACAATAACAATATAATTTGCTAGAATGTGCAAAGGTACTTATATAAATGGGAAGAAAATTTTATGATATATCTTGTCGCAAGTTTTTAGTTCTAGAAAAACTATTTCTACCACTTGAGTGCCATGCAAAAATAATTTTACAGAATCTTCTATCTAAAAATACACTAAACTTCCTAAACCCAAATTTAAAAAAACGTTGAGTTTGCGTAAGGTTTAGTACCAGTTTCCAATTTTTAGCACACTTCAAAAATTCTGTGTTAGAGGCAAAGTAATCAATAGTGTGTAATACATAAGTAAAACCCAGAAAAATTTTCTGAAATTAGAGTAGTGTTCGAGTTTTATTTATGTATTCAAAAGTGAATTTGAATGGTATTTCTGATATTGAAAATAATTCAAATATCAATAAACTATATAACCCAGTAAACATTTTTTCGTCTAAATGATATCGTTTCGACGTCTGAAAAAGCCCGTCTATTTGACGTCTGAATGCAACGCTTTCTCGCGCGAAAACGATGCCTACTGCTAGATACTACAAGATACATAATAAACGTCTACGATTCGACGTCAAAACGACAGGCATCGATGTGGTATCGAAGTAGCGTCTATAAATATGTACCTATGTGCACTTGATAGACGACGCTTAGATAACTATAATTATGCATCTACAAACTGTCTAATTTTAGTTGCTAAGATTAATGCATAAAACAATTAATAAAATGTCATTAATTCATCCATTAAATTACGCTGTAAGAAATGCATTTAGTGACGGGTCGTACATTACTATTTAAAGTACACAACGAACACAAATTGCAAAAAAAACACTGAGCCAGCACCAAAACCAGTGTGGTACTGCATTGCACTCACTTCTATGTTGTAACACTTACAACATGGTAGCTTCTTATAAACTAACAAGGGAACCGTCCCAGTGGGTACACTCAAAAATGGGTGAAATGTACCCATTTTCATGTTTTTCGATGCGTAGATTACGAATATGATAGTCATTCGTGTGAATGGGCCTTTACGAAAAAATCCCAGTTGAAGGACTGTATTATCACACATGTAATTTTCGTAACTACAAGTAAAGGCAGGTATTGGTCACCTGCCAATTTCAAGGCAGATTGTGTTTTCTATACTTCTATTTAGCGCAGATTACGAATATAATGTCGATAATCCAGATTGCGCAAACCCAGAGATGATACTTAGCTTTTAAATGTGCTTACACTTTGCTTATAAGAAGTACGCCACATGATCTTTGACCAGATTCTGTCCTCAAGGGATCAACGAATCCTAATAAAAATCAAGAGCGTTCTTTCACTTATAGTAAGTAGGCTTTGTACGAAGCTTGAAGAAAACTTGTTTAGCCATTTGCGAGATACTAGCGTGACAAGAAGACAACCGAACAGACAGACAGACTGCCGGCTTGAGAAAAACGACAGTCGTCCCTAATGCCATTTAAAAAGAAATTCACAGATTGCAGTAAACTAACAAGTTCAGGCATTTTTCTTCAAAGGATTTTTAAAAATTCATAAGTAGTATGTTTTTTACTCAAGTTCCTATTCACTTTTTAGACAGCATCTTTAAAATAGGCATTTTCGTGTTATAAAGTACTTTATAAATACAGTCTTTCAGTTGACTTTTTTGTAAAGGCCCATTCACACAAACAACTATTATATTCTTAATCTACGCATCGAAAAACATAGAAATTGGTACATTTCACATATTTTTGAGTGTACCCACTGGGACGGTTCCCTTGTAAGTACAATTTTGGTGGTCGTGCACTATTCAGTGTAGTGTACCTACTTCCTTCATTGTAACTCCCTTTCCAGATAACAAAGTGCAAAATTAAATGGAAATTTAAAAACAACTTGATTGCTGAAAAGTTAATAAAAAACAACAACAGAGTAACAAGATCTGAATGAATCTGGATCTAATGAATAATGAAAATCATCTGGTCAAAGTTGTTAACAAAAATAAAGAGATTGACGTATTTTAGATACTATAAAGATGCCTTTTCGACACCACCAATTTTGAGAGTTGCGTTTGTGCAACCGTCTTCTTTTCGATGCGTTTAAGGCGTTTTTTCGACACTACATTACAGTCGTTGAAAATTAGCTAATTCATAAGTACATAATATGCATTGATTTAGCAACTAATTTTACTCGCTAATACTGGACATAATACACATGCCCGTTCGTCGTCGTTTTGGTATCCAAAAATCGATGGAACATTTCCGTCGATTTACGGGTATCACTTAGACATTATTACAATGTCTAAAAATTAGCTTCTTGTATTATCTAGTTATGGATACCTACTACGTACCGACTAGATACCAGTTTTAGACGATTCAACATAAAAATATAAAAGTAGACGCCAAATGTTTATTGGGAAGTTATTGACGGAAGGTCCTCCATCAAATGGTAATAGAATTCTCAGGTACGAACAACCAAATTTTAATTTACTGCACAGAATTTGAGTTGGAGAAGCAAAGTCATGTATTCTTCTACTTTTTTTATTATAAGATGGCATAAAATCTTAACCGTTGATAATTTTTACTTACAATGACTTGCAGTCTTAAAAATAATGGGAATATGCCGCGAATTTATATGCTCCACTAAGTCATTTTCAACAAATTTTGTTTTTCAGGAACATGTCAAGTACCATGGCAAAAATACACACCAGCAAGTTATCTAAGGGCTTTGGAAATCGAAATCTCCACTGCAATACGTCCCATGGGTTTTTGATACTGGTAAGTATTTTCAACCATGTTTACTCCTCTTCAACAACTTACTTCTGTACTAAAATTCTATGTTGTCTTGCCCCAAATTGTTGATTTGGTCTCAGCAGCAGCTTTGCGCTGGAAACCTAAATGTTGGCTTAAACAGAGCAGAGCATTTGGGTTTTTATGGAAGTTCAAACTATTAACTTAGATGTCCGGGTAGGTAGACAATAGCAATGTAGGCAACACCTTAAATGCCAAATTGTGCATGTTAAGCAATTTTTTTATTTTCGTTTCTAACGGTATAAAATACATAAGTAAAAACATACCTACTTGCTAGTTTTCATGCCAAAAATTACACAGTTTATTATGTACAGGTATGTGAGTAAAATGGCTCGCAGCGAGAGAAGTAAGGTTAGTAAGATTGCAATTACGACTGGTCATTTGCATATGCATAATATTTAAATACTGCAAATTATTTTAATATTTTGAATGCGTGTAAATGATTAATATTGTTAAAACGCATAGTAAATTATCGTTGTAAATGCAGCATTTCAATGTTTGCTATATTTGCTAAAAAATCATTCATTCAACCATTCATTTTCAACTGTATCAAAAATAAAGAGACGACTTCAGATGTTGTCATTTTAGTCCACAAAAGCCTTCAAAGTTCTAACAAAAAACAGTTTTAGTAATGGTAACAGGTCGAATAATTCTAATAAACCTGGAATAAATTCCCGTTTTAAGATTTTTTAGAACTTTCCTTGACACTTTGAAAATTACCTTACATTCTTAATACAAATACGGAATTTTTTAGATTTAAAAGTTTGTGAATTGGAATTTTATCATTTAATTTTACTTGAATCAGCTTTAATTACGATAAAACTTGATTTTGTACCAAAAACGATATAGAAAAATAAGTTCTGCCATATTCTATGACACATAAAGTATTCATTACAACTTAATCTGGATTACATAGCTAGGCTATATTTGTACTTTTTAACTTGGAATCTCAGCAATTACATTGATTTACAAAGAAAATCCTCAAATATATGCTAATTAATGATTTTTAATAAATTTGTTGACCTAGATGTCTTAATAGATGGAATAAAGTTAACGTTCGCAAATAAGTACAAGGGGAGCAAAATTAGTCATTTCAATATTTTATCTAATATTTTGGTATGGCCATAGTCTGGCTTATATATGGACTATTTCCTTTATTTCTTATGTAACTTTTTTTAATAAATACACATATTTTGATCGGAACGCTTTCTTATACGTACTATGGTACATCTAAGTCGATAGCCCATGGCAACAACAAAACATTATTTTGTCATTCCAGGTTTTGTAGACCAAAAACCTTAAAACTTCTGAAACAACTAACGAAGATTTATGGTTCTGCATTTTCGGTAACCGGTTTTTCAGTTTAGTTTAAATTTTACCTAAATACTGGACAAAATATATGAACTATGTGAAAACGACAATACAAAAATTCACCTAGTGCTTGGTTCAGCAATCCCCCTCATCATATATGTTTCAGTAAAATGTGATAAACTGCTTAAAATCAGTGTATAAAATCATGTTTTATCGTAATTAAAGCTGATTCAAGTAAAATTAAATGATAAAATTCCAATTCACAAACTTTTAAATCTAAAAAATTCCGTATTTGTATTAAGAATGTAAGGTGATTTTCAAAGTGTCAAGGAAAGTTCTAAAAAATCTTAAAACGGGAATTTATTCCAGGTTTATTAGAATTATTTGACCTGTTACCATTACTAAAACTGTTTTTTGTTAGAACTTTGAAGGCTTTTGTGGACTAAAATGACAACATCTGAAGTCGTCTCTTTATTTTTGATACAGTTGAAAATGAATGGTTTTGGTAAATTGTTCATAACTTCAATATACAGCAACGGAGCAATCTGAAACTTTGTACCGGTAACATACATAAATTGCCTAATATGCATGCTAAATATCTAGAAAATGAGTTGAGTCCTTGTAAAGTTGTGTTGAAATAGTAGGTCGTCTCCTTAATAAGTTTACGTGGTGTATAACTTTAATGAAAACTTAGCGGGTAGTGTTAGATTAGCATTTAACCACACTCTTATGATTTATGAACAAAACGGAAAAAATACATGAAATTAGGAGCTCGCCATGTACAAATTCGGCAAGAAGAGACAGCGTTTTGTTAGAATTTGCTTCTTCTCACCTTGAAAATACATATTCAAAAAGAAAATGACTGCCATTTCAATTGTTACTGAGAAACCACAGCAGTGCAAAATACAAGTAAATTATACGTTGTCACATAGAAAGTGCGTGCGTAATCACGTTAGTATTGAATGACTAACTCCTCTGGTGACTCACATTACAATACGTACTTGATATTATATTTGACGATGTACACTTATATGTGACAACGTCCCTTGCATTTTAGCAGTTCAGTTGAATATTCAGCTTATAAAAATATGCAGCGAAAGAAATTTATTAAATAGTGTCACATTCCATGTTTTCTTTAGTTTTGAGGTGATATATTATATGTATATATTATATGTATTATATTTTATTTATGCGTGCGTGTGTATCATTTTAAATTGCGTGATTACTTGTTTGAAACCTGAGTATATGATGTTAGTAATATGGGCACTCCTTATATCCAGTGTTCCTTTTTTTAGTCTTCTTGTTTAACCCTAGGTCAAATTGCTACTTACGGATAAGACCCTAGGCATCATGCATGTGAAACATTTTAAAACAAGCAGTATTAAATTTGAAATAATCTCACCACTTTGTGCACCAGCATCATTGCACAGTTACCATATTAATCACGCATGAACTTTATATGTGGTTTTTCTTGGATTTGATATTTATGAGAACTTTTATTATGTCTGGACGCATTACTTGATGAGAAAAGAGCTGCAACGACTGATAAACATTTTTATATGCTTGAAGCTTATGTGATTATACCTGATACAATGTTAGACTTGAACCTTATTCCATGTTTTTTCTTCAGCTGGCGCCTACGTAAATCCACACTATGTATTGAGTTTCAGACGCAAAACGAGTGAAATATGCACTTAACGCACATTGCAGTCTCATTCTTTTACATGACTTGTGACAACGTTTTTACATGACTCAAAATGTTTTCCACATGAATACCAAATCCACAATGAACTGTTATCATTTACATAACATCGCATATCGTGGCTCGACCTTCCCACGACCTATAGAATACGATTTTGTTTGCAAACTTCCTGAAGCGTCAGCTACTTGACCAAGCCAAAGTAATGTTTCGTACTTCTTGGTCCAGCTCTAGCATTTAAGTATTATTTTCAAAATTGCGGTAGTACTACCCATTGTTGTTGTTGGAGAAGTACGACTTTAATATTGTTCAGTATTCAGCATATAGTCTAGTTCATATGAAACATTGAGTTGCACACTAAAACCCATTTTCAAATCCCCTGTGAAATTTACATGACCTTACCAAAAGCCATGTTGTTAGGTAGAAATCTGCTAAAGGACTCAAAAACTGTAAATTCAAAAAAAGATACGAAAAGACTTCTTGAAGCTGTGTGTTTGAAATGCAGATAGTTATCAATTATATGTAGTAATATAGTAGCAGTGATGTAGAAGGTTTCAGCTAGAGTTATAACCGAATCTGCTTAGCTTGTAGCATTTTAAGAAGAATAGTTTAGTCGGAAGTATTATGAGTATCATGATAAATACAAGTTGGAGTATGGGCTTATGATGTATAATACAACCTTCGAGAAACGTGTATGTTTGTACTCCACGAGTTGATATTGTAAATTTTTGCGACTTTGTACGCATATTGGATTACCTATGCTTTGCATAAATCAAATATTGTACTTTGTTTTTATGACATTTCATGTTTTCCTTTGAGAAAGTAGTCAAAAACGCGCATTTGGTTACAGCCCAGGAAGCGCAGCTTGCAGAACAAATTTTTTTGTCATCATTCACGTGTTCTATAGTCAAATTCTATAAGTGTTTGCAAACTTTCTTTCCTAAAACGTTTCTGAAGGCCTGGCATCTTTTTAGAACCCATATTTAAGGTTACATATTGAACTAAAATTCATATTTTTGACAATTGTGACCATTTTTGTTTTTATGTTGATGCAGACGTTATGATGTCATACCTTCCTGGACGATAAGTTTGAGTGTTACAAATTCAAAATAAAGGATGCAATATGGTCCAAAACGTAAGGATTTAATATAAAAACCAAATATAAAATAGTAGTAGAAACCAATGCGAAATTTACATGTAAACATTTGATTTACTTAGATGAACCAATTGTTTTTGCCTTTTTGCTGACGACCTTTAACAATGGCTTTCAAATAAAACATTTTAAAGCGTCTTAATGCTTGCCAACAAGAAACAACAAACAGGTAAGAACTGGAATGGTATCATGAAGTATTTTAAAATAAAATCTTGCTAAAGCTACGCCTAAACATGACATAATATGTTTTAGTATTTTATGTTACATCACCACCACCGGATCTGCACCATACTTGTCAACACCATCAGAAGGAAAATGTGGAAAAAGTGCATACTTAAGACAACTGTGATTTCGTCAGGTTTTCCTGTTTGTTGTCCACAATTTATGGAAGGTTTACTAGTGGATTGAAGTAGTTGCGTATTGCACCGTAAGAAAACTTGACCGGATTGGTGAAAGTTTTGAACTAGAAGATATTGAATTATATTAGTCGTATTTTGTATGTAGGATATAAAATTGTAGAAAGTATTCGCTTCGCAAAATGACCGATATAAGTTGTTAGCATGGCGCAAAGATTACCAAGTTCTCGGCATACGGAGTAAATTGTGTCATTTGCACTAGATTGCTGTTAGGTACTCGTTTTAGGTCGTTTTTTGTACGCTGGCCGCATCATCATAAATAAGTGAGTGGTTTGCATTAAACTTAACGTCCATTGCATTGCATTGATTAGATTTAAATTACGTCCACAAAGCTATGCATAGACGCTCCTAAATCTGTAAGTTTTGTTTGGAAAAAGACAAAATAAAATTGGAGATTTTCAACAAGAAGACAATCATAGAAAATTAAACGCAGTGTTTGGGGTGGTTTTTGGTGTTTATTAAGTCAAACTATGCTATATATGTATAAGGAAATAAGAGAGTTTTCAAACAAGCCAAAAAATGTTAACATACATGTGTGCAAACTTAGGCTTCCAGTAACAAGATTTTTATCGTAGTAGCCCAGAAAAATTTTCAGTTTGTTTTGCTAAAGCTGGGAAAAATGTAAAACTTGCACATGTACAGCAGGCTTGCATCAAACAATTTTAAAACGTGAGTAACCTACAAAGTATAAATAGTATAACGACGAAACAAAATGACGACGTTACTGCATGTTTTAACAAATACGCAAATTCAAAATTTGAACGGGCACCGTTAGATTTTCCTTCTCTTGTTTTTCTTTCTTCTTTTTTGGATTGCAGAAAAAAATATACCTTTAGATTTGTCAAGCAGGTTGTAGCAAAGCCGTCTTTCAAGCTGAAGAAACAAAGAAAAACATTTGCTGAAAACGACATTTTGAAGACGTTACTGTTTTCTGATGAAAGGGGATTAATACATACTAGAGGTTAGCCCGTTAAAAACTTTAACGGCAATCTAGAATGATCGGGAATATTTTTATATTACCATAGTAGCAGTGTGCAGTAAGTGTAAATATCTGTTTAAAAATTAAGAATTTTGGCTGAGGCCTAAAAAAATTTTTGGCTGATTTTAACTTTTCTAAAATGAATTAACTGAAAGCTAAATGAAGGCTTAGAAATGGGTGTCTTTATTAAAGTTATCGAGATTCACATCAACTTTAATATCTGACATTGGACTTCAGTGAATTGCTTTCAACTTAAGCTTCTTTCTTAGGATTTTTCGACTGTGCCTTCTTGTCAACACCCAGCTCCTTGGCTTCCTGCTGAGGTTGTTCGGCCTCTGGAGACTTAAGAAAGGCTTCCTCATCATCATCTAGGAGAATGTCTTCGGTAATACCATTTATATGCGCCTCATCTTGATTTTTCACGTCTTCGTTAAGCTTCTTGTGTTCCGTCCTTTCTTTCTTCAAAGCCATCTGCAGTTCTCGGATCTGTAAATTCTTGTTCAATTTCTCCTTTTCTTCTCTCCAAGACCAACTCGCCAGCAATCCTTCAGTCAATCGGGAATAACGGCAAATTTTTGCTCCTCCTATACTGGAAGAAAGTAAACGGCCAAGTTAGTTTTGACGGATTTCACATTTTTTCATCATATAAAATTTGGGTGCGTAGATTAATGGAATAGTTATCCATCTTAAGCAACGTACTTACTTTAAAATCCTTCAAAACCCAATCTGGACTCTGATCCCTGTGTTGAGAATCCTGAAGACGAAGTTGCCAGCACTCCTTCAAAGAATCGGGTAGAACAGTAAATTATTATTCTGCTATCACCTATAATAATGTAAACGGTTGACTCAATTTGTAAAGGATTTAACCATTTTCCGCCAACACACACGTGCACTAAACGGGTGATGATCAACGATACAGTTAACCATCACAAATTAAGTACTTACCTAATTATCCGTCAAACCCCGATTTAAACTCCGTGTTGAACACTTGACTCGCTTTGAATTCACTCACACAATCACACAGTATTCCAGTAAATTAGTAGTTTGTTTCAAGAAATTATTAATTCTTTCCAAAGAAAAAAACTCTAATTTTCTGCGTCAGCAACAAATGTTGTACACGAACAGCACAAAAGAATGATCATCGAAAGGAATGGATGATAGTAGTTTATTATGATCAGCACCTGAGCAGCTCAGAAGCCAACGTGCAGTTGAGTAGTGCGCCACGGCCATGAGGTAATGGAATACTCGATGGCATGAGGTGAGTGAAAGAGAAGGTCAGTAGGTGGCGCGGTAATATGCATTTGGTTTGTTGTGCTGCTTCAAGCATTGCATTGCAAGCATTGCATTGCAAAGAGGAAAAGGAATAGGCCGCTTGAACGTAAGCGGAACGTAAGCAGCCAGCGAACCATGTTCAATCCTGCTCAAAAGTGCATACACACGTTACATTTCTTATCATTTTAGAGTTATAAATATGGAAATGTTTTTCACTTTTTTTAGTAAGTAGGTGTTCACATTTTACAAAAATAGTAAAGAATATACAAACATTAAAATTGTAATGTTAATGAAGTCGTTCGTTGATGTTTTCTGATATACCTTTCAAGTCAAATACCAATTTACGATGAAAAAACAAACAAAATTGGGTTATAAAAAGAGCATACAAACAGGTATACTGGTAAGTATCTTATGACTGCAAAGAACCAATTGTAGAATAAAAGGAAAAATGATTCTTTGGAATATGTATTGTTTCATAATATTGATTTTTGCTACGCCAATCTGTCCAATTGGTTGAGGTTCATCCGCCTGATTGGCATCTGATACAGTAAATATCATCATTATACAAGTAAATTCCATACAAGCAATCATTCTGGTATCATCGTAACATTGATGCTCAGGAAACCTGGTGTGGTTTGCTCCTGAACTGAGCACCACAAATTTTATGCATTTCCATTAATGTCTTTGGAATCGCAATTTCTACCAAGAACATATATTATCGGGTTTTTGATTTCAACCCAGCAAAAAATCTTTTTATCTATAGAGATTAACCATGTACTTTTTACAGATAATACAGATTAGTAGTATTGATATTACAGTAATACTTATCGATAAAAATGCCTTAAACAGAACTGTGCTGAACACGGATACACTTATTTTTTTCGAACTAGTAGGCTTAAAATTGGTAACAAACCAACATCAAACAATTGAAGTTTCCTTGCAATTAAATTGTTTACTTACTCCTAAATTATATGCAGCGCTAATTTCAAAATGATTATTGCCTCGGAAAACTAAATATTGGAACACCAAACTCAGCAAATCTGTTGATGTTTATGTAGAATAAATATTTTGCCATAAATATCAAAAATTAAATTGTACTCAAAATTTGCAACTAAATATTTACACTTCTCCAAAGAACTACATTTACTATCTTGATATGTTTTAGTCAAGCCTGTAAAAACCTCATAAATGGAGTTTCATTATGAGTTATTTTTATGTAATTTCTATTTGTTTGTAAAAATGAGAGGTAAGCAAGACTTGATAAATTCTGCACCCAAATACTAAAGCCTTTATTAGTAAACAAAATAGAGGATATAAAAAGTTATCAAGTACAAACAGTTACCCGAACAGTTGAATTCGTGTTCAGAAACTACAGCTACATAACCACTTCTGAAAAAGGGTGTATTTCGGGAAGTCTAAAACCACCTATACAACTGCTAAACACTTGTATTTTGTATGTGAAGGTTTTTATTGAGCCAGGAAATTATGTCAATCACATACCCATATCTAGAGTTGAAAGGTTGATACCTTGAGTGCGTTACGTTTTCTTTCTTGTAGTAAAAGAGGCTGGAAATACGGTTTACAAAGTTACAAGGAATTAGTTTGAAAGTATTTGTTGTAGCCTACGAACCTGTAATGAGCGCATGGAATGGTGTGGAGGTGGCTTTTGGTTTGGCTAGTCTAGGTGGTAGTCTGGGTTGGGCTGGGATTAAGAAAATTTTGGTGGAAAACCTATTTTTATGCACATTTTGTGCCATCATGCCAAACTGAAATAAACTCCAGGTCCAAAATGCATTATGTATGTAATGTGTGTGGGAGCTTATGGGTAGGGTATTTTGGTACATAGTGCTTTTACTTGTTACTTACAATTAGTTTGGATTGCTAAGGAAATATGATTGTTTACGAGAACGTGCAGTAGGCTGCACGCTTGGGTGTCAAGGTCAAGATGTCAAGGAAGAAAGGATAATCCGTGCTTTATAAGCAAGTGCCAAACTGCGGATCTGGGTCATTCGTTCGTAGTCATTTGTCGTTCGTTCTGAGACATTCGTCACTTTGTCATTTATACTTTGTCTCTATTTCTTGTCAATTGTCTCTTGTCATTGAAGTTAAATTGTAGTAAAGTTGTAATGCTAAATAGAACTGCTCTAGTCTTGTCATTTTAAAATACGTCGCATAACCCTGCACCTCATATTGTACTGAGCTTCAAGCATTTACGTTGTTATTTTACATGAGAATAACTAAATCCTCTTTAACAGCATAATATCCTTTTGTTCAAAGCATTTTTGCAAACAGGCTTAGTTAAACAATATTTTGTAAAGACACATATTGTATACTGAAATTTAGTAACTGAATGTTTTCTTACAAAACGTTTTTAGAAGTGTGTGCTCTGTAAAAAGTTAGGTTTAGATTAGATAAATCGAAGAATGCATTGTTTAAAATAAATTTAACTTGCATGAAGCTAAGATGCATAGATGGAGGTTTTGAAGTTTGCAAAAAACATAACCCCACAAAAGTTGCAGCATAAAAAATGTTAACACTTCTTTTTTGTATCAGGTGTAAACAAAATTGTCATAAATGTCAATATGCTTGTTATGTTTGAGATAAAATCATGAACAAATAGACGACACTTTGCTTTGAAGTGTTAATCGAAATCCATAAAGAACCTTACGAATGAAGTACTCAAACAAAAGATCGAGAGTGCGCTTGGATGTAGCTGGTATTCTACAATTTGTATTAACAATATGCATACAAAAGGTTTTTTGGTTCCCATCTAAAATTCCTAAGGCTCATTTACTTTTATTGATTTACCTTAAAGCTTTTCTGTAATCAACTGGTAACAGTTCCATTACTTTAAGTGAAACTTTTCTAATTTCTTTTACATCCAGTCGTCCACAAGACAGTTGCAAGTTATTCTTCTAAAATATTGCTTACAACTAGCTTCATAAACAATGTTCAATTGGCGATTAAAGGTCCTACAATGTTTTTTATACTTTCATAGTATTTACAAAAGTTGTGGTAAACCATTTTCATAAGAAATTTACCAGAGCAGCGAGCTACTGCGGCACCACTGGAAAATATTCGATATCTTTAGCAACTGTAGTTTATTATACGTAGAAATGAAATAAAAGAAAACTGTAGTTTAATTTTTCAGCATACATTTTTAGACAGTCAAATAGGAAGTTCTTCAGAATCATTAAGAGTTGCTTTTTTGTATTGGTGCATGTTGACAAATGTATGTCTAAATCTTCACGTTCGTGAACTAGTTCCAAACTCACACGATTGCCTGCAACAAAACTACTACATACAATACTGGCAATCTGAAGAAATTCAGTTTTGTACAATATCTTCAACAAAACATTTACAACACCTAAGCACAATCCAATTTGTAGAGTTAACTTGCCTGTTATTGTTCTCCACAATGATCGGGTTATTTTTAGTGACATTGACAATTTGTGGTATACAGCTTCATATAATTATTTACTTCACCGATGGTTTTTAACTAGACCAAGATGGGATTATTTGATCATACCGTTTGCTGCATCAGAATCGCATGCTAGTATCACAATTACTGCGGGTTTACTCGCACCATATAATTTGATTTGTCTGAATTTGAATACTACCAATGTTTTTATAGGATACCAAATTTGCACTGGATCAAAATTTAAAGTTAGTAAAATCAACCAAGGTACTACTATGCTTTATGAGCAGTTCAACTTTAGTGCTATCAAAATTCACCTCCCATTTGCAACAAAGGACTTTGGTACCATGTGGAATGATCTTTTGAGTAACCAAGAGTTTCGGTTAAAGCAAGTACCCTATACAAATCCCTATACATTTCAAAATAGGTTCATTCGCAATAAATGTGGGCTAAATTCCTATGGTTATTCATATGGTTGTACGCAGTATGAAATATTGGAAAGGCTTTATCTATCCTTTCAAAGCACATCGATCGGCTTTAGCAAACCTTGGTCCGGATTTCACAGCTGTTACGGTTTTGCATACCAAGATCAAGGAATGAGGTATACAGTAATAGTCCGAAAGCAAAACTTGGTGTTAAAAGGGGCCACCAAGTTTAAGTCGCTTGTGTATCCTCTTTCAACAAATGTTTGGTTTGGGATCCTGGTTAGCTCCCTCACAATTTCATTATGACTTTATATGAGAAACCCGGAACCTGGATTATGTGGGATCATTTACTGGGTAATTGCAGTGTTATTGGAACAAGCCAATGCAAGTCTAACTTCAAATAAATGGTCTACATTGTTTATAATAATTGCATGGCTTCACGCAACTGTGCTGCTAAGAAGTATCTACATCTTGTCTACTTATATGTTAGTTACATCTGAACTTGTGCCTGAATACATACCGAAGTCATTTGAAGAGCTTCTGTCAGGTAGTAAAGAAATACAGGTTGTTTTCCCAATATGCACGTTCTACGCAGTTCGAGGCGGACCCATCGACCTTTTGCCAAATGGTATGCCGGTAGTGTTGAATATGTCTCGTTACAATGTTCAAAAAATGATTTTTTGGAGCGGACTTAAAAATGTCACAGGGACCAGGTTTAACCATGATAACAATTTTGCCTTTGTCTATGACGATAATTCTTGCAGTCAAAACAAGTTTTTGAGAACTAAATTTATTGAATTTGATACGGTGCAAAAATATGATAACAGTCACCCTCCAGAGCACGCAAATGTAAAAACGATAAATTGGGTAAAATATTCTTACTACACAGATTTGTTTTTACGAGCCGTGGCACAATTCTACCATTCGGGCATTTACCAGCGGATTGAATTTATTCAGAGTGTTTATCAATATTTTAAGCATTTAAATGGTGTTCATATAAATAGTGTTGCAACAGCGTACTATTTTGCTAGGGTAGATAAACGCTTAGAAGGAATGCAGCAAAATACAAGATTTGAACAGTTTCTTATTGGTAGAGATGATAGCGGGCCAAAATCAGCAACAGTGATTGATTTATTGGCAGTTTGGGTAGTCTACACTGGATTTATGTTAGCAGCATTGTTTCTGTTTGTTGCTGAACATTGTTACTGTAACAAATGAACTTTTAAAAATCATACGTTTGATTGGCTACACAAAAGTTAAATCGGGATCTGGCATGATAATTATTCTTTTAGAATTTAAAAACATAAAAATAAATCATTATGCAAGTGTTTGAAAGGAACGTAAAGAGGAACCATTTTTATTAATATTTTCATGAGAAATGATTACGGGTTTCACGGATGCAGGGAATTAGTGGTAACTCAAGCTTTCGAAATTTTACTAATTTCTTCGTCAGGAGTAAATGACAGAACAAAAGAGAAAACGGAGTAACGCGTAACATACTTTTTCAAAAAATATTATAGAGTATTCTGAATATAATTATTGGTTTTGCATTGCCATCCTTGGAAACGTGTCCACGTTGGGAATAAGCTTTTGGAGAAAAGTTGAGACGATGGAGTTAAGGGTTTTTCCGTTGTTCTTATTTTATTAATATCTTGCTTTCATTCACAGACTTTGATCATTTTAACGACAAATTTTGAAATGGTTTACACCATCAAATTTCACATTACTGCGGAATAAAAGTTGTGAAGGTGAAAGTAGTAGTAGTTCTGCATAATGTTTAAAACACCATAACGCTTATTACGTCTGATCACATTTTATCAAGTGTTTTGTTTAAAAAATAGGTGTAAGTCCATCAGCATCGTTGAATAATATTGTATTAAAACTATGCCGTTTTTTCTTAAAAGATAGGGTTAATGATTCTGATAGCATGAATTTTGACATTGACATGCATGAGATATAATATAGTAGTTTAAGAGAAACGCAAAATCACACTTCACAAATACCTACACTTCCATTTGAATATACATTTTGATTATAAGTTTATCCAATTACAATAAGCAATAAGCATCCTTTGGGCGTAGAATAAAATTTTACAACATTTATTATTGCCACTGACAACCAACGCCACGTCAACTCTCGACTGCCATGCTCTGAAATTGGCAGAAACATGATAATGTGTGCATTAGTGGATAACTAGTGTCAAGCCAACAGTGCTACAAAAATCACGGTTAATAAAGCTAGTGCACCGAAGTCATGGAAGCTTGAAGTTTAAGTCAGAACATTTAGCAAGTAAAACAACGCAATAACGACGAATCAAAAAATTTAGCTATTTTCAACTTTTCGTATACAAGTAGAGGAACAATTTGTGCATCAAAGAGGTTAATTAGAATTTTAATTCCTCCGTTTAACTTAACTGCACTTATTACATTTGTGTCACCATTACACGGCCCGGTTTTTTCTGGTTCTGAATGCCACCGGTATTGCAGACATTGCTATGTATTTCGTTTGGTTTTGGTGGCAGAAAGTTCATAATCACAAGTAAATTTAATAGAGCATTTAAAATTATAGTAAAATTTTAGATGTTATTATATTACAAATTGTTCCTCTACTTGTATCTGCTTATTTTAAAGGGGTCAAATCTTTTAATTTGTTGTTATTGCAAGCCAGCCACTGAATATACAAGCAAGTTCATGAAACACGAATATGCTAACTTCGGTTTTTGTCGGGAGTTGGCTTGATATCTACCTTTACAACCTGACAATCAAGTTCTTGATTTAAACAAAGTGGGCATTTGATATAAATAAATAAGGTGCTTCAATTAGTGTGCTCCATCAACGCTTGTTTTATCAAAATACTTGTAGATGTACATCGTAGAGCAATAAAGCATTATATTTTGTTTTAAACTGATTCAAAATTTTCCAGATACTGACACTTAGGAATGACAGCACTTATTTTGAAGATTCCTATGAATTCTAGATTTTAATATATTTGCAATGAAGTCAAAGCAGTTTTATGCGAAGATCCCGTATGTCTAGCAGTGTAGTCAACACTACAGAACTTCAAACTTCTGTTAGTATATTTAGCTGATAGGTAAAAGTGAGATAAATAAAATTTCAGAAACTAGTCACGTTTGAATACGCATATATACATGAAAAATTCATGAATTTTTGTACAAATTACTTCTTTCTACTTCAAGTGGTATTCTCTAAAATGGTATTTTTTTTGCTAGTAAGTTGCCAGTTCACGCAATCATTTACACTGAAAGCGGGCATTAATGCAGATGAGATTTTCAGCCAACACCTGGACACATTTAAGTTGTTCACTTCGTGTACTATTCATTTTTCCCATTCAAATTGTAACAAAAATGCATCAGCGCAATTCCCAAATAACCTTGTCAATGCAATTCTGGAAATGTGTATAAGGCAGCCGACATGTGTGAGTCTGCATACTGCCATATCAGCTTTCATGCGAACTTTTTACAACACCAATTGCGATTTTTGGGCTAAAATAGAGGAATACGATATTCTTCGTGAAGTCAATGAGAGAGTATCCTTTGCCTTAAAGTTTCATAGTATGTGCAGGGTTCGTATGCCTTTTGTTACTCAACTTGCCAGTTACGTAAATATTAGTGCTGACGATAACAACAGTTTTGCAAAAGATTCACTTCTAAGGCCAGAATGGGACCATGTTTTGATACCATATTTTGGGAAACCAGTTGACATAAATGAATTAACTGTGTTTGTAGTTTCAAATGCCCCGTTTAGGTTAATTTTGTTTCATTCTGAAACTAGACATGTGGCTACCGGGTGTGCTAAATGCACAATGACTTCTATAAAACCGCAAAAATGGAAATTTGAACATGCTATAAATAGAAAAAGAGTAGTTTTTGAATTCTTGAATTTACATGTTGCTTTAATTGATCCATTTCAATCATTGAAAAAGTTAAGCTCGATTTGGCTTTTTTATAAAAAAACCTTACAAACACGTACAAATGAAGGCGAAATTCACGCGTGTTTAAACAACATTAACAGAATAGCCCATCATTGCGTTTCCTTGGAAATACGGTCAATCCTCCTGAATAAATCCATTCCTTTTCTATTACCAGTACTCCACGATCCTAACACTACCAATTTTAAGGGAATTAAAACATACTCGTATGATCCACGTTCGTTTCTCCTGAATCACGACGGTACAAAATATTTTCTTGTTATAAGAAAAATGAATTTAAGAAGCAAACAATTCGAAAAGATAGCATCGTTATTAGCTCCATTTTCACCAACCACGTGGCTTGTGTTTTTATTTTGCTTCTTTGGAGTGGCCACAGCGCAAACCTTCCCATCACGCGAAACTAAACATTTATTGTGGAACTTTTTCCTTGCGTATGCCATATTTTTTGAGCATGACACAAAGCAAAGTCGAGAGAATTACGTATTTGTAATTGGAATCTGGATGTTGACATGCATTTTGTTAAGGAACTTCTATACTGCATTTTTGTACACTCTGATTTCCGCTGGACCTAAGCCAGATTTTTTACCTAATACGTTTGAGGAGCTTACAGTAAACGAAAGCATCTTTAGATTTGTAGTGCCTAGTTGCTCCTATGCCACTGTGATCGGTGATTTTATAAGATATTGTGAGGATAGATTTTTGTTAAACCTTAATGGAGGAAAACTTTATAATCATTCACTAAAAATAAAATTTACAAGCGTATCCTTTAAGCATTTACTGGTTGACAAAACCGACGTAGATTGCACACCCCTTGGTAAATTAAAGAGGGAAGAAGATTTTGCAATCGTCTACAAAACGCTTGGTTGTAATGAAGACAAATACCTTAAAGTAATTCTTGCTACATCTTCAACATTAATTGTTTACAATAACAACAACCCGCCAATGTTTGGAAATTCTCTGGTGTTAGCATGGAGTTCGTATACATATATCGAGTACATACCTGTGGGCGCTAAAGTCTTACATTGAATCAGGAATATACCAGCGCATAGAATTTCAAATGAGTCTAAACGGATATCTCAAGGTTCTTAAGACTAACAATAATAAGAACAATTTTAGCTGCTTTACTCTAGCGTATCAGTTTGCAACTATGGATACGCGGTTAGAATTTATGCAGAATATTGGGCAATATAAACACGTTTTGTTAGAAGGAAACACAGATGAACTCGAGTTAGAAAAATGTGGTGTTAAACAATTATTTGTTGTGTGGGTAATATACAGCTTTTCTGTGTTTCTGGCAATAGTTTCATTTATTGTTGAAAACGCAGTTTCTAACATTGAGTCCTACAGTACAGAAATCCAAAGTTTATTTTGTATATAAATTAAAAAACCTAATGAAAACGTAAATAGAATTACTTGAAAACATAAGATATTACTCATGAAATAATTAATCATTTCAAACACCTTCAAAAGAATTGGCATTGGCATTCAAATGGTTTTGATATTACTATCAAATAGGCAATTAATTTCCGTATTACTTAAAACTTTGTTGGTGTGATGGATGACTAAAGTTTTCCAGAGACTTTCTCTAGGGGTTTTTACAAACAAAGTTCGTCTAAAAAAGTATTACAATTATAATTGCATTGTAAAATAAATTGACTTTAATTGTTCTCTATTTGACATACACCTTATTTATAACAAAAAATAAATTAAGCTTTATTACCTGTCAGTGCAAGTACTTTTTGTTGACAATGCTTTGCCATTATTAATATTTGAGTTTTTTCTTATACCAGTAATTTCTTAATAACTTTAAAATTGTTAAGTTTAACCTTCAAAATATACAAGCGTTCCGCCAAATCAACCTGCAAAAACAATGTTAGTTCGCTAACTTACGACAAAGGCGTTGTTAGTGTATTTCTGTGGCAATTATTGTAAGTAATTAATACATCCATGTACTTGTATAATAATAAAAAAGTCGCCTGTGTTTTTACTAATTACTCTAAAATGGTATGCATTTTCAATAAGCATAAACAAAAATGTAAGCGTACCTATGAACCAACATTGGGAAACACTGCAATTATTTACCATCTGTACCATTAATTTTTCAAACTCCAATCGCAACAACAAACACTCACCAGAAAAATTTTCAAACAGTCTGATCAATGTATTTCGAGCTATTTGTATACAACATTCAAACTGTGTAAGCTTACACACTACCATACCAATCTTCATTCAGAAGACGTATAACAGTACTTGTGACCTTTGGACTAAAGTTTGGGAATATGAGCGTCTACACGAAGCCTACAAGAAGGTCTTTTACTCAAAGTTTAACAGCGTATGTCGAGTGCGTATGCCTCGAGTAAGTCATCTTGGAAATTATGTAAACATCATTGCAGAAGATAATTACAGTTTTGACACTAGATCTATACTTAGACCAGATTGGGACTACGTTTTAATACCATTTCAAAGAAAATCAACGGACACGGATAAAATAACCGTATCGGTGGATACAAGAGTTCCGTGTAAATTGATAATGTTTCACTATAGGACTAAACATTTAGCTGTTGGGTGTAGGCTTTGCACAAACAATCCGGACAAAACACGCTCACATCTTGTTGTACAAGGAAACAAAAGAGCTAGATATTCTTTCTGGAATATAAATATCGCCGAGATCAAACCCTTGGCCTTCCAAACATTGGAACAACTACACACAGTTTGGTACTCTCAGCAAAGTTCCAAGCAAACTCAGATGAGCATAAACAAAGAGCTTACATGCCTAAGTAAGGAAAACGCCCTAGCTATTGGATGCTTTGGGAGTGAAATTAAGTTCATTTTTAATACCACGGTCCAGATTCCTGGTATGAAAGATCCAAAAACTTTTGCCAATTATTTTGCTCCATATCATCAGCAATTTGGAGGTTACAGGCTACCGCCAGCCCAAAACAGGAATTTTTTCGAAGTCATAATTTTTCGAAATTTCCGAAAACAAGAATTTGTATGCGTATAAAGATAACTAGTGTCAGGTTCATAGTATTTGTAAAAAAAAATTGAACTAAATGAAGTATCGTAAGGAAGTTATGGGCATTTACAATTTAAATGATTTTGAACATTTAGTGCTGTAAAAGTGCAATTTCGAAGAAACAAAAATTTTGGCTATCTTCAAATGACATAATAGAGGTAGCCGAAATTTTTCTGACCAATAATTTTTCAAAAAGTTAATTATAATTTTAATTGCCCTGTTAACTTAACCCGCAATTATCTTCTTTCCGCCTCCAGTACTAAACCCAATTACAACTGCGTTTGGTACATTTAAAGGTGCTGATTCTAATGACGTGCCTATTAGGTCTAGTACTGGAAGCGGAAGGAAGATAATTGCGGTTAAAGTTAACAGGGCAATTAAAATTATAATTAACTTTTTGATAATTTTTTGGTCAGAAATTGTTCGGCTACCATTATTATGTCATTTGAAGATAGCCGAAATTTTTATTTCATCCAAATTGCACTTTTACAGCACTAAATCTTCAAAACGCAGTTAAACTTCAAACGCCCATAACTTTCTTACGTTAGATTTATTTCGCACCAAATTTTTTGCTTTAGTATCAGCTTGACATTAGCTATCAACACACGTATGCAAATTAATGTTTTGGGGAATTTCGAAATATGTCGATCTTGAGTTGGCGTGGCGGTAGCCACAGGTATTTTGTTGTCATTCGAAAAACAAATTTACAAACCCAAAGGTTTCAAAACATTGCTTCGTTGTTGGCACCTTTTTCACTACAAACTTGGATTGCCTTTTTGCTGAGTTTCTTTGGTGTGGCCGCAGCACAAAAATGTTCTAAATATACAACTAGTTTATTTTATAACAGTTTGTTAATATTTGGAATACTTCTAGAGCAGGACACAAAGACAGATAATGAGACGTACGTTTTTGTAGCCGCTGTTTGGATGTTGATAGCTATTTTATTACGCAATTTTTACACGGCATTTCTGTACACACTTATATCAGCTGGACCTACGCCAAAATTCATACCAAAAACTGTTGACGAGTTGGTGGTCAATGAGAGCAGCATTAAAGTTATAGTGCCTTTTTGTTCCTATACAGTTCTAAGTCAGGATTCCATCGCAGCTTTGCTTAAACCTTAGAGTGTTCCGCATTACGCTATAAAATTCTACAAATATGTGTTTAAACCAGCTATTCAAATGGACTTTTCAAAATTATCTAAGAAAGCGTTATCATTTGATGGAACTACTGATATCAATTGCTTCCCTTATGGCAAGTTAAAAAAAGATGAAGATTTTGTTGTTGTGACTAAGGATCATTATTGCCCCTTAGACAAACACTTGAGGATATTACTTGGCACATCTTTAGCTTTGCAGGTTTACAAAAACAACAACCCGCCAATACTAGTTGAGTCTAGAGTTTTGGGTTGGTCAGATTTTACATATTTCACGAGCACATACCTGAAGGCACTAGGATCCTACATTCATTCTGGAATTCTTCAGCTCAAAGAGTTTCAAATCAGTTACATCCGTTAATTGAAAGTGCTTAAGAGTACTGAACAGGATAATAAAGTCAGTGTAGTTACAGCAGCATATCAATTTGCAACTACGGATAAACGACTAGAATTCATGCAGAGTAATGAACAGTACAAGCAATTTCTATTACAAAAGAACGAGGAAAACGCGGATAGATGTACTGTACAAGATTTGTTTGTTGTGTGGGTAGTCTTTGTTAGTTTATTGTTTCTCGCACTAGTTTCATTTATTATAGAAAAGAGCACAGCTGGATATCCAAAACAACTAGAAGAAAGTGTTTAGATTTATACTTACGTATAGTAACCTTTAATGTAATTTAAGTCGGCGTAAGCCTCAACATGTGTAACATAACGTTGTACTTATAAGCATTTATTTACATGCATAAATAAATAAACTTTTAGATTATTAATTATTTATATAGCTTTTGAACATTGAACTTTTGGATATTTAGATATACTTATTAGGTCTACAGACACTTTCAGCTGCAAAAACCAAAAACGAGAGTCCAAGTGACGAAAGATATATAATCCATAGAATCAACAAATTTTTCAAGTTTGCTATTCTTTTTATCCCATGCTCCTTGACGACCAGGCTATGTCTTGTTTTGTTATTATAGTGCGTACTTTTCAGTCTTTCCTCTAACATAATTAATTGATAAGTTACTTCAGCTAAATTAATTTCACCACTAAGAACTTCCATTTTCTTCCAAGCATCCTTGAGATATTTTTGCATTTTTATTCTTTGTAAGGTAAGCAAAACTCTTTTGTAAATACCTGACTGGTACAGCGACGCTATACTGAACAGACACAAATCTGTGATATATGAATATTTCTGCCATCCAATTGGAAAATACTCCGGGAATGCCAAATATTCGCTATTCTCGTATACATTGAGTGTGTTGATTTGTGCAAGCAAAAGCTTTCAAACGTTGTCATAAAGGCAGTCAGGATCAAAAGATATCATTACCATATCATTGTTTGGATTAGCAAAATGTTTGGACGGTCTGTCACTTGCTTTGTTTATTTTCTTTCCCGTTTCTAAGTATTGAAAAAGTACCCTTGATGGGTTGATAATTAATCCGTTAAGTTTTATATGTGATGCAAAGCTCTGCATCTTAGAATCAAATAGGAATTGTTTGTAATCTTTGGCAAATTGCAAAATTGTAGATTGGCTACACTTTGAAACAAGAACTTGCACAGTATTATTTCGACTGAATAGCATATTAAAGGATTTTGGCAAAAGCATTGCTGAGTGTACAGCTGTCAGATAGTTGTACATTTTAAATTTGTACAGATTTCTTAAAAGGATAAGCGATATTAACCACACTGCAATTACTTGTACAGAGGAGTTGTTAACTGATTTAAACGAAGCTTGATCTTGCTCAAGTGCAACCTCGTAAACCCATTGAATAGTTTGCAACAAACTGTAACCAGAGTTTGCTTTTGACAAGATTAGAATGGTGCCAACAAAACTTATTAAAATAAAAACCCACACCAACAAAGGAAACGGAGAAATCAAAAACTCTTGATTGTTTAAATTTTGGTTTCGAACAATCATAAAGTATCGTACACTATTAACATTATATTCGAAAGCGTGAGGTGTAAAAAACCTTTTTGTAGGATTGCGGGACCATATTTACCACAGAAATTCGTTATTTACTAAATGATCAGAAACATTGAAATGATTCAAAATTATTTCTCTGATACAGTTGTACTCAATAGAATGCATTTCTGTACGATAAAAACAATCCATTTTGTGTGGCCGTAAAATTGAAGCTCTAGAAACTTGGTGAGGAGCACTGCTAAGTGGCCATTCCAGATTTTGTTTACTTCGATTAAACTTTTCGGAGATACAATTTCTACCAAAAACAACATTCGAGTTTTAAGTTTCATTTTGAATCCTGATAATTGAATGCTGTAATTTATATTTACTAGATTTCTCTATGTATTTTTTACAGATAATACAGCCCATTGATATTTTAGTAGTATTTGTATGAAAGAAAATTACCTTAAACGGAGCTGTGCTTATCACATCACAGAGACACTTATTTCTTTTGAATTTTTAAGGTCTACAATTGGTAACAAAATAAAGTCAAACATTGGACGGAGCCATGACCAGGACGTTTTCTTGGAATAAAATTGTGCACTGAGTCCTAAATTATCTGCAGTGCTAATTTCAAAATGATTATTGCCTCTAGAAACAAACGTTGGTAAAAGAACTCTGCAAATCTGATGATGTTTTTGTGTAATATATAATTTGTCGTAAATATCATAAATTAAATTATATTCCAATTTTGCAACGAAATATTTACACTGCCCTAAAGAACTACTATTACTAATGGTTTTATTCATTAAAGTATGCAAGGTAATGCAATGACTTAGAAATAAACACATACGAAACAATGCATTTCGTAATGATAATAATTCAGTATCAAACTCCAAATCAGTTAAACTTCCACCAAAATGAATGGTGCACGTTGAAAAAAGTTTAAGCGTCTGCCAATGCTGAAGCATCTTAATTCTTTTAAGTTCGGAAATTATTTGTTTTTGTTATGTTTCGACGCGTTTTAAAGCTAAAGTTTTAACTACGTAGCGTAGGCACTTTAGTAAAAATATTTAATGCCTAAATATTAAAACATATATACCTAGTTAACATACGCAACATGCCAATTGTTGTACTTAATTGTAACCCAATGCATTTGTTTAACTTACAAAAGATCACTCTCAATTCCTGTAGAATAGTAGAACACTCTTATAAAAATTCAACCTTAAACAACTACTTGTGTAAAAACAAAGTTAACTTTTCATATTCAAAAAGAAAAACACTGATGTGGAGAGATAACCATAGTTTGAATAAAAATTGATAATGAGGCTCAAGTTGTTTTTTTCTTTAAATATATTTATATATTTGTTGCTTGAATTATAAAGCAAATTGTCATCTTTAATACAATAAAACTAATACAAAACTAATTCAAACTATAAAGAAAGCAATGCCTTAAACAATTCAATGTAAACAAAAAATGCGGGGGCAACATAAAACGTTTACAAACTACTGAATATAACTCTTTTGTAAGACATTAGCAACGCAAATGTTAATGCCTAACAACGTATAGTAAAACGTACAACACATAAAATATAATACCGATCCTAATCGTATTACGGACATGAGCTTATCAGTTACCAAAACTACATTTTTGTAGTTATTTTCTAACATAGCGTTCGTTCTTAAAGATTTTTGTATAAAGCCTTGCTCATGTCTTTGTGTTTTCTCAAGATGAAGTCTTGATATGATTTAAGCATGCCTGTAAAATACCTGATATTTGGAGTTTCATTACGAGTTATTTTTATTTAACTTCTATTTGTTTGGAAAAATGAGAGGTTAGTAGAACGTTTTTGAGCAAACGCTTACAATACTAAAGTGTACATAATTACGTTTTACGGAATGCAGCCTTTAAATTTTTTAAACTATTCATTAGTGAATGCTTAAGAACGATAAATTTGTAAAGGTATTTTCACCAAATATTTATATACTCTTGCAAGTTCTCGTTTGAGTAGATATTTGCCATGTTTTCCTTTAGTTCTAAAAATGTCGAGTGTAACTCTGGGTCTAGTTGCCAACATTGTTGCATTATATTGTACATACCTGTGTCACAATACTTTGGCAAAGCGAGCTTTAAGCCTTCTTCCAATTTATTAGGGAAAGCAACGTCCCAAACCAGACCAGGATACGGCGTGTCACCAAGTGAGTACATCTCCCAAACAGTGACACCAAATGCCCATACATCTGTCTTTTCAGAAAACTCCATACGTTTAAGTGCTTCGGGAGCCATCCAGCGCCAAGGCAATGGGTCTTCACTCGTTTTCCCGTAATGAGTGTAGTCATAAAGGCGACGAGAAAGTCCAAAGTAAGCTGTTTTAGCAGTTTTGTTTGAATCCAGTAATATGTTTCTTGTTGCTAGATCTGCGTGAACCAGCTAGAGTTTGAAAAAATATGAAAAAGTTAGTACAATTATCCTTTGAAAAAACTTGTTTAAGTCAGCGTGCTAATTTAGCTAACAAGAGAATATTAAATGTCCGTTAAGGGTTCTATAACCTGTGTTTTAAGCGTAGCAATATATTACTAATATTTTATGCAATAAATTACTTGTTTAGAAGCAATGTACTCCATCCCACATACGATTTCTTCGCACCATTTGAACAAGTTGTTTTGTAATTCTTCCTTATTTACGTTTTCATTACATGTTGCCAGGGCATCTTCAGCTTGAGAGTCTTCATCTGAATCATCGCAAATCCTTAGATTCCGAAGAAAGCTTTCCAAACAGCCCAAAGGACATACTTCTAGAAACACTAACACGTTTCCAAATCTAATGTGTTCAGTATTTGCTCCATAAAATTTAATTATGTGACGGTGTTCACCAAGATATGATAAAATTTTTATTTCCGACAAAAGCCCTCTAACAGCTGGAAAGGATGATTTTTCTAAAACTCTTGAGCTCTTTTTGAGAGTTTTTACGGCAACATTAATGTTTCTCTCTTTTATGGTTGCCATATAAACAATACCAAACTCCCCGGAACCGAGACATTTGGACTTATCTAAAAATTACACACATATTTTTAACACAAAAGGTTAGCACGCAACATAGAAACTATAAAAATATTAGGACGAGAAGATAACTTATGTAAATAGTATCGTTACCTATTTCAAAAGCGGTATCAGAATGCTCGTATCGCTCTTTGTCGTACTTTAAAGACAACGCAAAGTTTGTTCCCGTAACTGCTAAATCAGTTGAGCTATTTCCATCGTGAAACGTTAGCATTTCTTCAATAGGGAAACCGCTTTTGGTCCTAAGCCTTATTACTATGTGTCAGGAATTCCGCCCACTTTGCCTAATTGTCCTTATCAACTTTATTTTAAATATTTCTGGGCTCTCCGAGCCAACAAGTTTGTTAAACTTTTTCCTTCTTTTTTGCTCGTACGAGCTCAATTTTTGTGAAGCCGAATGGCAAAGAGTTTAGGGTTCCTGTCCTCACAGCATTCAAGGTCACACAATTTGTCTGATGTGTGGCATTCTCCATAAGAAAAAAGTGAAGAAGACTCCTGGAGCCCACCTCATCAACTCTTAATTTACTTATCATTTCTTTGAACGAAAACGTCCTTTACCTATTGTAAACTGGCTAAAAACCAGTACTCTCTCTTTAGACTCTCTCTGAAGCACTCATGCGCTACAGAACTCTGTAAATTTGCTAAAAGTTGTATAAATTTCTCTCTGTGTCTTTTCGTAAATCCTGACGTTTCTGAAGTCCTTTTTCTGCATTGATTTTACAAACTGGCAGCATAAAAATAGGCATTTTGGTTGGGTAGAAGCAGTGGGAAAAAGGAGCAAAGCAGAGAATGAGAGCAAAAGCAGCATAATAAAACTTTGGGGATTTTGGGGGATTTTTTAGTTTTTTGGTTTTTTGGGGTATCCTGTGATCCGAACCTTCTGGAATTTTCTGGGGCAAAGTTGGGGGCCCTACGCAGTCTAATTTTGTGTCTAAACCCCACACTATGGTTGTTGCTAAAACGGATATAAATATGAGTCCTAAGACACCTGGAAGGAGTAGCCATAGCAAATAAGACTGAGGATGTTCGACAGCAGTTTCCACGACCGACTTTGTTTGCTTAGAACCAAGTAATCTGCGAGCAACTTTTCATGAATTTCATTTGTTGGCATAATTTTAAGTATTAAAACGTATGTTTTTAGATGGATACAAGGAACTTGTTTTAATATAAGCTTACTTGTTTTCTTGGACTCCACGCTTATATTTAAGGAGTCCGGATTTTGAGTAACTTTCCACCAGCCACAGATTTTACTGCTGTTGGTTGTGCTGTTATCTTTTTTCAAATTATATCCAAGTAAAGGGTCCATGTCTTCAAGCGTAGGAAAGTTGATATATTCAAATGCTGTGTTTATCATTGCTTGAATCCTCTCATCAACAACAAGGGAATTAATTTCGTCCATTAGCATCCCATAGTACATGTCATCTTTTGTCGTTATATTTTGAATCTTTTCGTTGCACGGGAAAATAGATAGTAAATAGATGAACTTGTTTTCATATTTTAAATCGTTGTCAAGAAAGAATTGTCTACACCTTGTCAAGCGCTGCAAAGCATGTAAACGATCATTTCCTCTTGGTTTGGGGAAGAAGCTTTCTTCAAGCCAAATTTGTATAGTCATTTGATACTTCTCTATAACATATACGTAGCTACCCAGAACAAATGGATTGCAAGAGTCAACGGTGAGCACAATTCCAAGTTTTGGGATGAACTCCTTGAATGCAAAATCATTTATTATTTAGAAAAAAGGGACTCAAAGTAAAATATATTCCTTCATGGGCATGATAAAATGCAGGTGTAAGAATGATTATTTGCGAACAAATAATTAAATACCACATATTATACATTATATACCATTTCAAATATGTGCGGATTTTCTATAGCTGCAAACTCCTCAAGCATATTCTTCCAGTCGATAAAGTTTGAGACAACAACGGCAACAACAGTTTTAACTGAAATTCTGTTCTTGTACACAGCCATACTATAAACTTCATGAAGTAAACGAATGAAGTTCGTGTCGGTGTTTATGTATTTGTTGTCAGATCTCAATAGTATTGACACTTCAATGGGTAATGTGCTACCCTTACCTAATTCAACAAAATTTGGAGTAGAGATCGTTGTCGTTTTGAATGCAATAATTTGTTCGAGAGTTGAGTTGATAAGTTCAATAATTTCGTTTGTGAGTTTATAGAAATTGGCTATTGTAAGCTTTGGTGTAGTACTCAGCAATATGGGTAACAACGCTGAGAGATTTTGTCCGGGTGTGTCAAAGTATATAGAGAATCCCAAAAAGTTTTTATTGAACTTTGTATCAGACTCAAGCCATTTTTCTTCATTTTCCTTGCTCACTGATAAAGGGTCAAATGTAGGATCGCTGTCAATAAAAATTTCTCCACGAGGAATATATGTAATCACAGTGGTATTCATTAGCTTATTAGTTTGGTTTCTGAAGTGTTCAAAAGAACCGCATGTATTGTTCGACTTCCAACTTCCTGTTCGGTTAGTTGGAAAATATACAATTCGATTCTCAACATATATGACTACAGGTGTCGCGTTCGGTGAAAGTATTGAACAGTTTTGAATCTCTTGAAGTGTCCGAGGTAACAGATTCTGTAAAGATTAAAGATTAAGCAAATAATTGTAAGTTTTTTTTACTTTAGCAATAATAACTGAAAATGTAGGTCAAATATAGTACGTGCTTTTATGCAATTTAACAAACTTTAAGCTGCATCCAGAATTTTAGCCTAACCTAGCATGTACTGAAAATATGATAAAAAAGTTTCTTACGTAAGAAGATGTAATCTCCTAACAGAATTGGGTGTCCCTTCGTAACACACTAAAGCTTCCATACGTTAAATTTAATTTAGATCGTAAAACACAGTCAGTGCTTGGAAATATAATCTCAAACGACAAATTGTGCTCCAATACTATCACTGCCACATTTTGCTGAATCATTTGAAGTGATTCATTTTTGTTTGGAATATAGTCTGGGTACATCACAAAACCAATTATTGTTCCAGGAAATATTGTGTTGATTGTCTGCACTAGCAAGCTGAAGGTTTCTGTTAGCTTACTAGTGTCTGTGAGATTGGCTACGTATGTGCTGATCCATAATTGTACCATTGGTATCGTGTTGGAATCCTTACGTTCTTTGTTGGTATAAGCCGCGTACTTAAATATGTACTCCTCACCCTTAGTAATTTCAACTTCATACAAAAATAGATAGATAATATTCTTTAAAGTATTGCTTTATCTTAATTTAGTCCTTTTGTAAGAATTTTAATGCCTTACCAGTGTACTCCATGTCGATAATCATTTTCGGAAACACATTAAATATACCACGCAAAGTGTTTGACAGATTTTCATCCTTGAATTCCGACGTGTCATACAACAAATGTTTTAAATTACTCCACTAGAAATGCACAGTATACACCTCAAACTTATTGCAATTAATAAATTTTAAAAGTGGATGACAAAACTGCATCACCGTGACACAAATAGCTAAATAAATAATATTACGCATTTTCATTTTGGCAAAAGTTTTAAAATGTTGCAAAGTACTATGAGTTTTTTGGAAATGCTTACACCACGAAACGAAAACATTTCAAACTGTTAAAATTTGCTGTATTCAATAATTAACTTATAGTTTGCAGCTGGGTATCTGTAATGGGTTTGAGTATATTGTATGGATTGGTTGCTAGATGTTTTATGATGGGCGTTTCACATTTACTACAGTGCAGTGTTAACTTTATCTGAAAATCTTTAAGTAAACTCGAGGTCAACATCAAACCAGCACAAGATAAAACTTCTGTTGCAAAGCGTGCATACTTACGTATTTTGCAAAGCAGATAAGCATACAAATATATTTAACAATTAGCAAACATTATTTGCATTTTGTTAAAGGTGGAACCTTCTGAGCATGGTAAACATCTTTGAACTCATCCGAGCAGCGAGAATGCCTCTAAAACTGTTTGCAGAAATAAATCACACAAACTGGGTTTAAATCACGGAAATCGGATCTAACTTACATAGACTATTTAGGTCAGATTTATAATTTTCTCTTAGAGAGTTTAAATGTTATGTTCATATTGTCTTCGACAGCGAGCATCCATTCGACGCTCAAAGTGTCTAACCTTCTAAACTAGAACACACAATCTTTTTATATCTCAGGAAGTACAAACCTTAAGCCACCAAACAGTTATCATCACGATGACGTAGTAAGGTGAAGTGAAACGGGATAACTCAGTGAAAATAGCAAATAAGCTGAGCAGACATAAAATAGAAATGTGTTTAAAGTTTTTATTAAACTGATTAGCATAAATAATTGATGTTGATAAACCTATTTCAAGGAAGAACTGTACTTGAAGTAACAGTGGCCATCAGTGATGGCCCATCACATTCTTTGCCAGTCGCAGTTGTAGGGTTTATTATACCATATATACTTAAAACTACAAGGTTAATATGGGCACTTAGTAACTGTTAACAATATTTTACAGTAATATGTTAAAGGTAAGTTTCAAATTATTAGGTAATGTAATGTTACATTATAAAATTTAAATACATATGTTTATATATATTTCAATTTGATTATGAAGTAATTTGGTTGGATGTTATACGTTGAAAAATGTTGTATAGCCAAAACGTTCAGCAAAGTCCATTGGGTTTAGTGTTACAGTCACAACAGTAGCAACGACCACCTCGTATGGACACAAAACTAAACCGTTGCATAGATAATTCACGGGTACTATTGCACCAAGCATCTCGACTTTCCCAGCTGTTATACCAACAGTTACATCGACAAGGATCAACTCCAAATCTTTCTAAACAAACACAGGCATAATTGTTCAAAAACGCCTGTAGAAAAGAATAGTATGTAAACAAAAATTGGTCTTACGAAGTTGACTGTTGCATGTGAACGGCATCGGGTCATGGCAGCCTTGTACCAGTTTCCATATAACACAAAATGAAATTACACAAAACAGTGCCAGAAACTTCATTATTAGCCGTTTTTCAACAAAAATATCTTGTTTTATTCGTTTCAAAATACTTAATGTCGTATGTCGGATTGCTAGAATTTATAAATACTAACAAAAATGTTTGTAAACAGGAAAAATTACTGAAACATTTTAAAGCAATGATTGCCAAAGGAACAAAGGATGTTGCAATGCAATTAATGCTAATATATGTATTGGAAATGCTTGGCTATGGTACACGCTGAATGTAGGTAATTTTGGACATATGAGACTTGAGACAAGAATTTAAACCCGGATATAATTACTTTGGATGAATTCATCGAATACGTATTTATACATTTAAAAGGTTTTAACGGTTTGTAAACAGGCGGAAACAAAACATTGGTAAACATGAACTGTTTGTGCGCAAGGGAGGACACCAAGCATAAAACCTATACGCACTTCTGTTGATTGAAACAGGAAATCACACCTATTTATGCAAATAAAATTAGATAGGATAACCTTAAAACGTAAAAAATGATAATGGTTGTGTCTTGGTATACTGCAGATTATCTTCAATACACGCTTTTAGAGACATTTTCGTCTCACAAAAGTCACAAAGGAAAATCCTGAACACGATGTTTACTGCCAGAATGCTACCAAGTGCAAGTGAACAAAACAAATCAAACAGACTAATCTTTGTTTTGACGCCGAAAACTGTTAATGGAACAAATATTATTTATTAAAGCTAGAGCTTTACATTGTATTCCAACTCCAAATGACGATATCCAAATAGGGCCATTTTTGGGCCAAAATTAAAAGTCGAGTTTTTGCTTTAGAATCATAAAACAACCAAAAGGAATCATTTCAGTGAAGGTTTCACGTTGATCTAACCAATATGTCAAAAGTTATGAAGTTTTGAAAATGACGTGTTTGGTGACCTGACTCCAGCTAAAGGTCAGCAACTGGATTTCCTTAAGTGGCCATAACTTTTACACTACAGAACTGTGCTAAAAGGTTTAGGGGTCATTCAAGAGACTAAATATCAGCAATTACCATCAGCATTTAGTTCTGTGAAAATACTGTTCTTTCCATGATTTATGGGTGACCCATTATACATGTACACCGAAAAAATGCAGGTGTATACATTAAAAATCAGTTTGCACCTAAACCGTAGAAGCCACATGTCAGCAAGGTACATCAAAATGAAACACTAAAGTGGGGCTATGAGAAACTTTGTACCCTTGACGAGACTTTTTATGCGTTAATAAATATGGAGGTTTTTGTGCAATATTGGCATAGTTTTTGAGTAAAACGGGACCGTTCTCTGTATTCCTAAGGAGTCTCATCAAGGGTACAGAGTTTCTAATAGCCCTACTTTAGTGTTTCATTTTGATGTACCTTGCTGACATATGTCTTCTACCGTTTAGGTGCAAACTGATTTTTAATGTATGCAACTGCATGTTTTCGGGGTACATGTATGATGACAACCAATTCTTCACTTGATGAGGAAGGGCTTGGATCAATCCGGTTTGATCTAAAAGACTATAACTTTCATAATTGCACTGTCTGTAATCTAAATTTAGGTTCAGTCAGATAGGTTCAGCAACTTAATAATATTTACAAGCGTACGCGCATGTGTTTTTAGTTTTTTACATAATTTGAATTTGAATTTGAATTTATTGATCTTTAGTCACATAAACTGATTTAGGTATTGCAATACAATGAAACCTCGCTAAGCGAGAAATTACTTCACTGTTATAAGGCCGTATTACAGTTATAAATAAACAACACAACAAAAGAATATAAAACAACAAGAAGTCACAAAACACTTAAACAATACAATTTAATTACATCAATCGTTCAGAATATTGTTTTAAAAGCACCTCTTTGAGTTTTAGTTTAAAAATATTGTATGAATCGATGCTTTTCAGGTCATCCGGAAGGGTATTCCACAAACACATGTTGCGATACATAAATGTTTCTTTCCCTGCTTCACGTTTTGGGTACAAGTTACAGTTAACATTTTTTGCTCTTCGCAAACCGGACGATCTGATGAAATAATTCATAAAGAAATGATTTTCTTCACTATTTACCATTTTGTACATGATGCATAGACTTTTATATGATAACAAATCAGTGGGCACAAGCCACTTCAGATCATCACATATCATCTTAGACACACTATCAAACTTCCTAAGACGTAGAATTAATCTGGCAAGAGTGCGCACAATTTTAACAATCAGCTTAAAATGGCAGTCTTTAGATACTCCATACACTGTAATCATATATCCTATTACTGAGTAGACAAAACTCTCACATAACAGCTTCATCTGACTTTTTTCCAAGTAGTTTCTAATTGAGTACAGAGCACGAGTCCTAATGTAAATTCTTACCACATGATCAATATGATTTTTCCAACTTAAACTACGGTCTAAAATAAGACCTAAACATTTCAAAGTTGTGCCATTCTTAACTTCAAAACCATCAATTTCAAAGGTAAAGTTGTCTAATAATGACATTTTTCTTCCTGAACTCAGAGTTAGCATTTTCGTTTTATCACTATTGATAACCAATGAGTTTAATTTAAAGTACTCGACTACCTTTTTCATATCTTCGTTAATAATATCCCGAGTTGACTCGAAGTCATTATACCTACCACAAAAGACAAAACTAGAATCATCCACAAACATTACAGTTATACCGTTTTTAACAATGGAAGGAAGGTCATTAAGATATAATGCAAATAATATGGGACTTAAAACTCCGCCAGCTGGAATACCGATTACAACTATACGTCTCTTTGACCTTTTGCCATTTATGACAACAAACTGCACTCGATCACTCAGATAATCGCGTAACCAGAAATCAGAGATTTTGTATTTCCTTTTCGCTTTTACTAATAACTTTTCTTTCTTGATACTATCATACGCCTTTCTTAAGTCTATCGTTACCACAACCGCAAATAGCCCCTTGTCAATATACTGCTTGGCTATGTCTGACACTGCAAGCTAACTCAGTTGAATGATTTTTTCGACACCCAAATTGGTTGTCAGAAAGCACACTATTTTAAGTCAAATGTTCTTTTACTTCGGAAAATAAATATTTTCCAAGAGAATTAGTAAATTTGAGGTTAACGCTATCGGGCGAAACTGGGACGGGCTAGATGCATTTTCTACTTTTGGTATCGGCACTATACGTGCAACTTTTAACTCCTTAGGTACAATACCACTAGAAAACGATGTATTGACGAAGTGTAATAAAATAGTTTGCATTGCTGGTAGACCAATTAGGTTATTTAAAAACATTTTTGAAAGCCCAGTAGTATCTTCCCTGTGAGACGTTTTCCTAACAAGCCTCCGCCACGCCTTGTAAAGTTCAGATTGTGATACAGATTTGACAAAAAACATACTATTGTCTAATGGTACCTGTGCAACTTTTGACTCGTCTAGTGTATTTACTACGGCCTCTCCATCAGGAAATCCCATTTCACAATAATAGTTATTTAATTCATCTGGACTTATACCACTAGGCATTGGAGCAGACTTCTCAAAGTTGAACTTTATTGATTTTTGTAGAAAATTCCACAGCGTCTTGTCCTGTATTTCTACCTGTGCAGCGTTCTTTGTGTCTTGAGTAACATTTAACTTAACTATCTTTTGGTAATACTTTTGCATTTCTTTATGCCATTCCAACCTTGTTTCTTTCCATTGCTTAAAATGAAAATTTCGTGTTTTCATAAATTGCATAGTTTTATGACTAAGCTTAACCTTGAAATGTTTCTGCTTGACTACTTTTGTGATAAGAGGAACATGCTCTTGATACGTTGACTCTAATAGTTGTAATAGCTTTTTAGAAAGTTCCGTCATATCTCCTATATTAAGTAGGTTGACTTCCGATTCAATGATTTTGTTTGCAATACTTTCCCAGTCTGCATCACACAAACTTTTAAAACTTTGGGTAGTCGTATAACAAACCTTTCTAGAAATCTCTGTATATAAGATCTGCATTAAATGGTCCGAGATACTTTCATTCACTATTTTGGTTACCATCTTTCTCTCCGCTGCCGTTTTTACAAAAATTAGATCTAATAGCCTTCACCTCTTGTAGCTTCTTTCACTAACTGGGAATAACCATTCCTGTCAAACACGTTACGCAACGCAATTGCATTGCTACTAGTCCCTAATAAATTGACATTAAAGTCCCCTACAATTATTACGTTATTATTATCTTTTCCCGTGTTAGCAAAAAATTGAAGGCATGACTCTAAATTAGAAAGATCATTATTAAAGTATTTTGTGCGGTAAACACATATTAATATAAATGACTTAGTTCTTCTCACTTGAACTGACACCGCCAATATTTCAAGAGATGACGGTGCCTCCCATGTATCTTTTACCAGTTTTATCTGTGACACTTTGATATTGGCTTTGTGTACAATAGCAACTCCTCCTCCTTTTGACGTTTCTCTATCTATCCTTAAAAACTTTGAATCTGATTATAGTTGGAAATAAATCATTTTCATTTAACCATGTCTCACTTAAACACATTATATCAATATTTAACCTATCTACTGATCCCAATACTTCCAAAAACTTGTTTTTCATAGACCTAACATTCTGATGCGCAATCGTTAAATTGTAGACACTCTTGCCTGTATCTCAATCTGTGTTCATTGCACCAACACTCTCCGATGTTGGAATAGGAACGGTGCTGGTATGAGCAGACTGATTTCCATCACTTCCTTCACTTGCTGTTGTGGAACTTGGTGCAGAATCCGATACTTGACCGACTTGTGTTGCAGGAATAGCTTCCGTCCTAGGAACAGCAGTTTCCTCGTTTCGAGGTCTTTTTGTTTCAGGGTCAAAGACTTCCTCCTCACTGTCCTCCTGAGTCCTATCTTTTTGGTGGCGCCGCTATAATAACTCCCTCCCAAGTGAGTTGGAGATGGTATTAAGCGAATAATAATGTGCGTACTAAAGTTCAAATTAATTTTTATCTGGATCTAAAATTTGACTGGATAATCGGTTGTTGTAAGAGAACTAATTGAACATTAAGTTGACGACTAGAAACAGAGAAAACAAGTTGACTATTAATTTTCCAAGCAAAGTAAATGAGCTTCAGCCTCTGATACTCAGCGTCAGATTACAATGGCGTGTTACCACCGATTGTCTGAGAAAGTGATTTTAGTCCCAAATAAAGTCATCAAAGACTACCCCAAAGAAGAACCCATGATTTTCATGTTAACCCACGCGAAGCTGAAGGCATTCCACCACAATTGCAAGAGATTCTGACTTGCACCATCTGCAAAAAATATCTTCTGGACAACTGTTGGAATGTAAGGACCCCACTTGATTTGTGAAGACTGCAACGGCCTTATCAACCCGGACGAATGATGCATTGTGGAAAATGACGGAAGGGAGTGGTGTAAGTTCCAGTGTCGCAGCATATTTTGGAACGAAATCCCCTCCGAAGCGCTAAACTCTGCGCTGCACTGATTGACTGCATAATGGAAAGGCTTGGAATGAACATTTACTAAACTGCTCGCAATTGCAAAAGTATATTCAGTGCCCATCTTGAAATGACAGACAGGGGTTCCGAAATACTTTGAAATTGTATTTCAAATACAAAGTACTTTCAAGTTTTGAAAGTATGAAGCTATTCCAGTATGAAGAGCACCTTATCTACATTGCCAGCAAAAATGCAAAGCCTTATCTTCGCTTGACATGGAACGGGATTATCAGGGGCTAGTAATGTCAAAGTGAAAATTACATGTCAGCAAAAAGGATCTAATAATATATCAGTGACAATGAAAATCAACCAGGTAGAAAGGGATTGGGAAGATGTAAAAAAATGTTGAGTGTTCACTAGCAAATCCTGAACAAGAAGGAAGAAGGAACAAGAACAATCGGGTTAATTAAAGTTTTCAGTGATTGATTAATTGGTGAACAGTTTAATTAATTGAGTGGCTATTTTACTCAGATAAGGAGGATGAAGGCCCTGCCAACACCAAACAAACTCTCGTCTACAACTTGGATCCGTAATCCGTACTCTGAAATCATAGACGCTTCAAGGCCAAAAGCGACAAAGACCAAAGCCATAGTCCACCTTACCCCGATGCTCCTGCGCCAAGCAAAATCTTGGCCGGTTTTTCAGGCTATGCAGCTGTTTCCTTTCTTTGTCAATTTCACATTCAGAATGCTGTCCGATAATCAGATTGTGATTTAAAGTTTGATTAGTTGATTAACTGTAATGATTTCTTAGTATTTTAAAGCAAGCAGTAATCATGGTGGCAATCAGTAATAAAAATGATTATACGCCGGATTGCCTCAGCTTCCTACTGCCCAGCTATTACGGACGAATCTTCCCTCCCAAGTTGATGTATCAGTGGTTATCTTACGGAAATGGTGAGTTGATTAGTTAATTAGCTTGATAGTAGAAACTGATCATGATTACTTTTAATTTAGTGTGATAATTTGGTGATTTATGATTGGTTTTTTGATTATTTCAGCGGATTTCTTCAGTCACCGTGAGTTCTCGTTTACCCTGGAGGGGGACATTTACCTGAGGTACCAGAGTTTTCGGGGTCAAGATGACTTTGTGGAGGCGCTGAGAAAACGGAAACCCCACAAGATTGATATTGGAGGGGTGTACAACCAGCGACCTTCCAAGAGGGATATCCAAGGGAATTTGTGCCGTTGCAAAAGGAGTAAGTTGGACAATTTTTAAGGATAATTCCTCTGGATTTGGACAGTGATTGATTAGTTGACTAATTACAGTTATTTTTAAAAGGTTTGTGCTGGACATTGACCTAACGGATTATGATGACGTTAGGAAGTGCTGTGAAGGGGCAAAAGTGTGTGAAAAGTGTTGGAAATTTATTGCTTTGGCAGTTAAAATTTTGGATGCGGCTTTAAAAGGTAAATGGACAGTTAAATTGGTTAATAGTTAGCGTTGAATGAATGATTACTTGATTGGAATGGTTTACAGCGGATTTTGGATTCAAGAACATTCTCTGGGTTTATTCTGGTCGTCGTGGGGTTCACTGTTGGATCTGTGATGAATTTGCCCAACCCTGCAGAATATCACCGATCCTACGTGCTATGCCCGCAGAACATAGGCGAAAAAACGATGATGATGATGATGATTTCCAGAACATGGGCCGAAGGCCCATGTTTTGGAAATTTCATCATAGGTATTTCAGCAACATATTATGTAATGGCAGACCAGAACAGAACAAAAGTAGGACAATTTTAAGAATGTTCTACTCAGCAGAATTTGTTAATGACTGATATTTGTAAGCAAGTTCAATTTAACTACAAATAGCGTGCTAAACTTCTGTACAGCAAGATTTAGACAACATTCCTATGGGAAAAATGCAAGTTGAGAGATTCTAATTATTTAAGAAGACAGCAAATATCTTTCTAAAACCTTGAATCTTTAATTTTTGTTGCAAGTGACAATATTACATGACCTGTGTATTTCTGCATCAAGAGGAAAATCATTTAAACTAGTTTTGTAAATATCAGTATCTAGTGTTTAAAAATTCTTTAATGTATATACATAGACACGTGATTGTATTACTAGAATTTCCAGAATGCTGTGGTGAGTCTTGATTGAAGTACGCCAAAATAATTTGTCGCTAAAACTGAAATAAGTAAAATGAGACAGGGCGAATTTTTTTTCCTGAGAAGGAGTTTTGGTGTTTTTACCATTTTTTTAGCATTTCGTCAAAATTTGTGTACATGTACACTTTTGGATTGTGAATTCAAAAATAGTATTCTTTTGGTCCCAGGGTGACGGTATCACTTTACAATTGATGACCGAATGTGACGATTTCATGATTTTTCACGAATACCAGGATTTTTGAAGTTTTTAGGACATAACTTTTGTATGCATCATAATCAGGGAAATCCCCGGGAGGGCCATCCTGATTTTTTTATTGCTTGTTTTAACAAAACAAACCACAAGACGAAATTCTGTTCCATGGTGGAGATATTTGGAAAAATGTATGGACAAGTATACCAAACCTGACAGAATCCATAGTGCCAAAAGTAATCGAATGCTGCTTCCGTCAGCGGCATTTAACCTGTCCAGCTGATATAGCAAATTAAAGCCGATGCAAAACTCTAGAATCGTATTTCCCAGTTTTTTGAAATACTAACTTGAAAGAAAGTTATGACCATTTTAGTCAAACGGTCCATTATTGGCAAAATTGCATCACTTTACAAATATGGTCGTAACTTTCTTTCAAGTTAGTATTTCAAAAAACTGAGAAATACGATCCTGGAAATTTGCATCGGCTTTAATTTGGTATACCAACTAAATAGTTTAGATGCAGCATACCGAAGCAGCATTCGATTACTTTTGGCACTATGGATTCTGTCAGGTTTGGTATACTTGTCCATACATTTTTGCAAATATCTCCACCATGGAACAGAATTTCGTCTTGTGGTTTGTTTTGTTAAAACAAGCAATAAAAAAATCAGGATGGCCCTCCCGGGGATTTTCCTGATTTTGATGCACACAAAAGTTATAACCAAAAACTTCAAAAATTCTAGGATTTCTCAAAAATTATGAAAATGGTCACATTTGGTCATGAATTTTACTTTGATATCGTCACCCTGGAACCAAAAGAATAGTATTTTTGAATTCGCAATTCTAAAGGGTACATATGTGCCAATTAAGAGAAAAATCAGAGTAGGTGCCCAAAAAAGGTAAAAACACCAAAACTCCTTCTCCCTAAGTTTATTCTCAGTACCATACTCTGAAAGCGCGAATAAGAAACAAAGTATCCTAAGATATTATCGAGTTACCGAGCATTTCAAATTTTATGACAATTAGTGAAACATATATAACTTTTTAAACACCTTTGGCTCTTAGGCTTTCTCCCTTAACCGCTGCAATATGCTTTGGCGATACGTACAACCGAAAACTTCTTAATAAAAAGCTTGGAACTAAATGCAATGTTAAATTAACATTGTTAATACTTTCCCTAATTATCTCGTTTCTCATCAAAATACTGGAATATTTTTTAACGAAAATGAAATCTCCAAAACACGCTCTAAGAATGGGCAAGGCATTTTTGGCACTCTAATGGGAAGCTAGAAGATTGGGGTAACATTTATCCCTGTAATTAACTCTATATAAAGTTTACTGCAAAAGGTAGATTTTTGTTCTTTAAATGAAGTTATCAAAACGTATTAAAGGTAGCTTAAGTTGTGAGTGAAGCCTAATTGTTGAAAAAATTAAGTAAATTTGTAGAGCTTTGGAAATTAGACGACGAAAAACGAAAGCATCACCTGATTCACCTGGTTCTGCTACGGAACTTCACGCGTTCTAAGCCTACGTTAAGACTTGATCTTGCTTAGATTATTAATCAAAAGCGACAAATAAGAAGGGAAACAGCACATGAAAGTTATAAAGGGCAAAGCTTGCAATTATTTAACCGCATCTAAAAGTTTGAAAGTGCTGGAGGCGCCGTTAGGCGCCGCCGCGCTCCAGAACATAGGGCAAAATGCTCGCAGAACATACTACAAGTTCTGCAAGGTTGGAATTTGCTCTTGGTCTGGACAGTTATGCACGGAGTGCTATTTTGGATTATCTGACGGTTATCAAGGGAGGGGCATACCAGGTGAAGAAGGTGAAGGTGCCAAATCTGGATAGGATTCATCCTTTTTTAAGGTAAAGCAGTTAAATTGTTAAGATTTGAAGAGTTAATGAATCTTTTTGAGGATGTGACATGTAAAAGGTTTATTTCCATGTAATTTTTATTTGCAGGCGTTTCCTGAACATAATTGAAGATGTGTTTGAGCCCATCTGCCACAAGGATCAGGAAATGCTGGTAAAGGAGGATAAGAACTTTGACATGTTGCCCCCAGAAGTTAAAAATACGACGGTGAATGCTTCAGATAGATTTGAAGCTGTGTTAAGTTATCTAGAGAATAATGTGAGCTGTCTATACATTATAGACAATAATAGTTCATTTTTAACAATTAAAGATTAATTGTTAGTGTGTAATTGTTATTTATTATTTTCAGAAAAGTACAAAACGATCCGCTAGAACGGCTATTGCTGACCTAAAGCTGCAGTTGTGCTTTCCCCGGTTGGATGTCAACGTTTCCAAAGATCTTAATCATTTACTAAAGAGTCCTTTTTGTATACATCCTAAAACTGGTCAGGTTTGTATGCCTTTTGAAGCCGACAAGGCTTTTGAGTTCCAACCTACTCAAGTGCCAACTATACTGTAAGTTGACCAACTTTAATTAAAGTTGACGTTGACATAATGGCATATTATCGTTTTTAATTGTTATTCGGTTCACTTTCGATATTTCAGAACACTAATGGATGAACTACACGCTCTGGACAAAAACGCCTGAAGTCGGGAATCGGTTGACAGTTTCAAAAGTGAAAAGGTTGTCCTGGAAGCCTTAAGTGATTCAGACTATGAAAAGACTAGCCTTGCTCCGTACATGAAAGTTTTTAGAAGTTTTGTACACAAGCTAATGAAACAAAAGAAGGAAAGCTTGTCAAAGCTTGTCAAAGGTAACCTACTATAAATTAACAAAATTAGAAGCTATCAATTTTATCATGTGACTAAGGAACTAGCAATTGAAACTAATTGCGTTTGTTGACTATTAACAGGTCAAACTATATCGTCAGAGGCAAAACGAGCAAGGATGGAATTCTGAATGCGATAATGAAAGTGCCCCACAAAAAATCCAACCTTTACACTTCCATTTCCATCATTGCAGTGGTTAAAAATGTCACTCCAATAAGATATTTCATAATATTTGTAGTACTTTCATTGCTATAAGCTGAGTAGGTACTTGTTTTAAAAACTCGATGTTTTACAAATTTTGTACTACAAAATGATAATTTTCGTAGTAATTGTGATCTAGATAGTTGTAAATGAGTGCTGTAATGGTGTAAGTAATCAAGTCAAGGTTTTTATGTAGTATTCCTTCTGTCTCCTTCGTTTCTTTATATATGTTTTTGCAACTTTTTAAAACTTAAGAATTTTGTACATGCTCATTTTATTCAACAGATTAACCCACCTTGGGTGAATGAGTTTAGAATTAACTTTTATAATGATTTTTTCTGATAACAAAGTACACCTCTGTAGCGTATGGCGTATGATGAATACTCACACAATAATAACAATAATTGAAAACAATTATATCCAGGAGACTTTAACTTCACAATTTTTAAAGATTTTAATTCATAATTCAATTGTAATTCCGAACTGTAATCAGTAAAGTAATCCAGTATATTATGGAAAAATAGAAATAGCAAAGAATAGTGATCAAGTGTATTCAACTCATAATAGCCTAATTATTCTTATAGCATTAACTATTCTTGAAAACTTGTATAATATAATACTATATAGTAACACTTAGGCTACAGAAAAGCTACTTTTAAATTTCAACAAAATACAAAAAAAGACAATAACAGATTATGAGACTAGTAACATAATTATTAATCTCAGCTAACTTTAGTACCAACAAATCCATTCAATCAGTCTGATTGAATCAGATCCATCCCAATGATTCACATAACCAAACTCCGTCCATCTACCGAATCATCATTCCTGTTAATTTCAAATCCATAAAGTGGGGAAAACGCACAATCTCTAGCCACCGGAGGAAGTTCATCTTTAAACTTGACACACGGAAGATCCACCACAGTTCCGTTGGCCAGCTTAAAAGACAGGCATGTTTTTTGTAGTCATCCCCAACCCACTACAATGCAAATGACAATGAAAATGACACAATTTAAAGTTTATTATTCTTAAACTGCCACACATTTAGAAAGGTTAGATAATCGTGATAGTTTCTCAACTTACCCCAAGTCGCCTAAACGTTCCATAGTCAAACATCAAGCCTTGATGATCAAGGCTTCATAGTGTTCATTCTCCAGCACGTAAAAGTCACAGGTGAATTGAAGCTGTTCCGAAAAACGTAGTTGGAGCCCCTCCAAAACGCCCACAATGGGATACGTGTCCCGCATCATGCCCCAGCAGCTTCCGGTGACATTCTGGTTCAGTCTTCCTGTCAGATTGAGTTGTTTCATGGTCAAGGTGGTCATAAATGGTCCCGGGATTAACTGAAACAACACCAGAAAATCCCTTTCAGTTCGCCTAACAGTTTCATATAAAATTTAATTGCTAATTTGTTAAACTTACCGTTACTCGAAATAGCAATCAGATTATGCCCTTCAAGCTTGCACCTTAGAAAGGACCTATTTTCCAATACCCTTCCGGTGGCAGGGTCTACCTTCCCATAAATAAACTCCCCGTTGTACTCCTGCCTGTCATGTCATTGTCATCGTCATCGCCGCTTGCCCTACCTGGCCCAACTCCAACAATTGCAATTGCGGCATTTGTGCTCTGCCCACCTCCCCTTGGTGGTGGTGGAGGTCCTTGAGATCCAGACCCTCTTCCATGTCCACCCCGACCTTGATGATGACCTCTGCCTCGGTTTGGCATCTCTGTACAGGACCTTCACACAGGTTCAAGTTGAGGGGCCACAAACTTACTGATTATTTAATTAAAAAGTAACAATTAAATAAATTGACTTTTGCTGATTATCAGCTCACCTGTGGAAATCTTAAGAAAATAAATGCTTTGAGTGTTGCCACTGGACGATTGGGGCTAAGCCACACAATTAGGTACTGAACCTGAACCGGTTTAGCTTGCTGGCTTGCTTCTGACTGACTGGAATGGAGTTCGGCAGTTCAATATTAAGTGGGTTATTTTTAAAGCTGGCAAAGTATACTGTCAAGTTGGAATTATGCACAAGCCTATCTGAGGTTAATCGCATGAAATGGTTTTAATTAACGGAGTCTAAGTAATTTATAGTTATATTACATTTTTCAAGCATAATTTATTGATACATGTAAGGTTTATGAATTATGAGTGATTGTGGCACTTAATGGGGTATTGTGAGACCGGTGGCCGATCGAGACCTTTATGGATTGTTAGAGTTCCTTAACTAAAAAATCGCTAAATTTGTATATAAAGTTGAATTTATGTGAAACCTGCACCAAAAGAGTCTTCTATAGAGCTATCATTAAATTAGCTAATAAAGATTGTTTTAATTTGGATATGCCACCACCATAATATATTTTTATGCATTTTTATTAACTCCTTAGTCATTTTAAGAATATAGCAAAATTAACTGATTTCTTCGACATCATAATTGTGAAGCATTGTACAATTATACATTTTACAATAAAATGATTATAAGCTTGATAATTAGGAACATTACTTGACTTTTTTTACTTGAAAACTACAAACAAGCATCAGAAACATCCCTAATTCCAATTTACATGACCGCATCCTGTACAGCTGCCGTATTCAGTTTGTTTGTATCCAAAAAGCGGCGACATCGTTAGTGCTGGACTCATGTATCATGTACATGAAAACTCATGTCATGTATCTTGGTCATGTCATGGCATGCCAAATTACATGACATGACATGAAGGATTGCTACATGACCCATTACATGACATGAATACTAGTACATGACATGAAGTACATGCATGTACATGCATGTAAAAAAGGAAGAAATAATTGACAAATTTGCCATCAGTCACTAGTTTTCTAGATATTTTTCACGTAAAATCAGATAGAAATGATTCTTTTTTCCAAATTTTGTATTTAAATTCTAAAACTAAGAAGTAAGTTAGCTTTCACGATATTTTTATAACACTGGGCACCCATAAAACCTTCAAACATTTTAGGCTACTTAGATTTCAAAGAAATTTTAATACTTCATGTACATGACCCATGTACATGCATGTACATGATACATGACATGACATGAAGCTTTAGTACATGAAGTAGTACTTGACATGACATGGCATGGGGGTTTTGAAATGTACATGCCATGAATACGATTTTTGGTACATGACATGCCATGAGTCCAGCACTAGACATCGTACATCTTCTTGCCATCGTCGGAAGTTCATCTCTGAACTTAACACACGGAATGTCCACCACAGTTCCGTTGCCACGCTCAAACCGAAGCGAACGAGTTGTTGGGTCAGCAAAGCCAAAAGGATTTTTACACTAAAAACCTTATCAATCAATTCAACTTAATTTCACAATCATAACTATTAAATCAAACAGCCATACTGGCCATGATGAAGTTCTCAAGTTACCCCAAGTTGGATAAAAGTGGACATGTCAAACAGCAGGGCTTCATAGTGTTCATTCTCGGTCACATAAAAGTCACAAGTGAACTGAAGCTGATTCGAAAACCAGACCTTGAGTCCCTCCAAAACGCCAACAATGGGATAAGTGTCCCCAAAAGGACCCCAGCAGCTTCCGGTCACATTTTGGTTCAGTCTTCCAGTCAGATTGAGTTCCAACATGGTCTTGGTGGTCATAAAGGTTGCCGGAATCACTGAAAATCACAAATTATCCGGTTTTCCTTATAAAACTTGCTAAATTAATCGCAATTCTTTAAAAATCTAGTAATTTAACGTACCATTACTCATTATAGCAAACAGATCATGTCCTTCAAGCTTGCACCGTAGAAAAGGCCGCAGATTAAGTGTCCTTCCGGTCACTGGGTCAACCGGAGCCCCCCAAGTCTCCTCCTTCTCCTCTTGACCACTTGACTGAGCCGAACCACCTGAGGAACCTGGGTTCTCCTCTTGATCACCTCCATTTTGTGGAGGTCCTTGAGATCCAGACCGTTCCCCTTGTCCATGTCCACCCCGACCTCGACGATGACCTCTGCGTCGGTTTGGCATCTTTGAAGTATCTCCTTCTGTAAGTTCTGGGCCACAAGTTTAATAATTTAATTAGCAATTAAACACTTCTGGTGATTATAAGCTCAGCTGGAACAATCTGAAGAAAGTAAATGCTTTGAGTGCTGCCGCTGAAGGAGTGGGGGCTAGTGCAATTACGCCTTTTGCTATAGATTCCGAATGACTTTAGTTCAGTCTAGTACCAAGTAGGTTATTTAGTTCTGGAAAAGTTCCCATCGACTTTAATTACCGAGTCCCGAGGTTAGAAGTAATTTTGTAGTTAAGTCAGTTGACTTTTTAGCCGTACCTGATTTATATAGGTTTATGATTGATTATTAAGGGTCTTAATAGTTGACCGAAACCGGTGACCTAATTGGGAGAGATCTTAATGTCAGAGTTCATATTTCATAATCTTCAAATGCCCACAAGTAATATATAACTTCGTACAAAGTGGATTTTATAACTTGCACCAAAAGAAGTCGTTTAAGAAGACCTAGCTTCAACTTCAATAAATTAAATAATACAGATTTAGATTGTTTCAATTTGGACAAAAAAAGAACATTCTTTGTGCATTTTTATTAACTCATTGACTCATTAACCATTTTAAGAAAGTAGCAGAAACTGCATGGACATTAGTAGTCTTGAAGTATTGGACAATAATTTTTTAGTATATAATTATTATTAACTTTTAAGTTAAGTTAACCCCATCTTCAAAGATTAAGCTACACAATTAACAAAAATCCATTCACAAATCTATTCCAATTCACATAAGAACTTCCAGTCCATCTGCCGAGCTTTCGGTATTCAGTTGATATCCAAAAAGTGGTGACATTGCACATCTTCTCGCCACAGAAGGAAGTTCGTCTATGAAATAATACGATAAAAACGGGATTTTTAGTGGTAAAAACTTTATTCAAACGCCAAGCTTTCAACGACAAAAGGGCAATCTTCATCAGGGCAAAAGCATAACAAAGAAATGGATTCGGAGAGGGATACATACATTATTCGTCTATGAACTTAACAAACGGAATGTCCACCACAGTTCCATTGTCACGCTTAAATCGAACGCAGTTATTACTTCCATAAGTTTGACTTTGACACTAAAAATGATACCAATCGATTGAAGTTCATTTCACAATCATAATTGAACCACAGGCCATGAGAATCAAAAGGTAAATCGTTATTCCGTGTCAACTTACCCCATTTATGAAAAAAGTCGCCAAGTCAAACATCAGAGCTCCATACTGTTCATTTTTCTTCACATAAAAATCGCATGTAAACTGAAGCTGTTCCGAAAACCAGACATTGAGTCCCTCCAAAACGCCCACAATGGGGTATGTATCACCCACGGGGCCCCAGCAGCTTCCGGTGACATTCTGATTTAGTCTTCCCGTCAGATTGAGTTCTTCCATGGTCTTGGTGGTGATGAAGGGTGCGGGAATCACTGCAAAAGTGACAATATACCCACTTTAGACATTGTTCCCTTGTATCCTTATGAACAGTAAATCCCTTTAAAATAAAGCAATTTAATTTACCAGTAGTCATTATAGCAAACAGATCATGCCCTTCAAGCTTGCATCTTAGAAAGGGCCGCCGATTAAGTGTCTTTCCAGTTTCTGGATCAACCGGATCCCCAAAAGTGTACTCCTCTTCTTGTTGACCTGACTGAGTTGATTCCTCTGAGGCACCTGCGCCCTCCTGTTTACCACCTCTACTAGGCTGAGGTCCAAATCCACGTCCACGTCCACGTCCACCCCGACCTCGATTATGACCTCTGCCTCGACTCGGCATCTTTGCAACCTTTATATTCAACCAGTTGATAAATAATTACATAAACTCAATCTGAAATTAATTTCTCCTAATTTTTCTAAGTTTCTAGAAACTTACTTTGATTTCTTGCGTATTTGTGTAAATGTGGCAGAATTTATCAATTTGTTTTGGGTATTTATATTTCTAAACAAATTTAACTTATTTTGCTAAAATTATCAGAAACTTTAGGAATTGGTAGGGTGTGGTGTGGGAATAGCCAAAAACAAGCCAATATCTGGCTGCTTTTTTTTAAATAAAGGAGAGATCAAGTGAGAAATGAGGGTTGACTAAACTCCACCGGGTTTTCCAACCTATTCTCAAATGATAGGGTTTTCTTGACCAGTTTAGCCTTTATATATGGTTTCAAAGAATGCTGGTAATAAGCGCAAACACATTTTGACTATCATGCAGTTTTGGTAAATCGGCATTCTTTAGTAAATAGGTAATCTGTCTTTGCATTATGGTATATTTATATTCCATTCATTGAATTCACTGAATTCATTCAAAGACACCATATTCCAAACAAGCATTTATATATTTTTTTTAAAGTTCGGCAGTTGAACTCATTAAAACTTAATAGCTTGCGATAAGTCTAATTAAACACAACGTAAGCCTAAAAGGAGTAAATGTAATAGCACAGCTAAAATAGCCACCTAAATGTTATGGTGTCCGGTAAAGAAGTCGAAACATAGAAGTCGAATGGTATTAAAGTCGACGGTAAGAAAGGCGAAACCATTATGGGCGAATAGGTAAAAAAGTCGAAACCCATTTTGGTCGAACTGAAGTAGGTAAAAATGTCGAAAGCCTTTTTGGGCGAATAGAACCAAGAAGAAGTCAAATTTTTTTTGGGCGAATACATAAAAAGAGCTTCCACAGTGACAGTGTGTACTCTGATAGTTCAAAAAGTACACCACCATCTTTCTTTGAGTTCATTATGCATTGCTATATTACCTTTACATTAGCATAAATACGACTTTTGCGCAATAATTTCACAGTAATAGCTTATAACCGACAAAGCAAATCCTAAGAGCAGACCGGTAATTAATTCGTTAACGGAATCCACTTTTGATTGTAAATTATGATAAATATAAACAACGGTTTTTATATCGGATAACCCAATTTCATTTATTTGTGCTGTAAAATCTCTAGCCACTTGTAGCATGCTATATACCAAAGAAAACAGAAAACCGTGATTGGCAAAATAAAAACCTTGAACATGCATCTGCACTAATAACCATAAGAATTTAGTCAATGGCCATTGGGATAGATACAGGTACATTGCTGTGTACATTGTGAAATCTGAAACTGTTTGTGAAACTGGTTGACCCGTTGGAATATTTATGTACCCCGATATTACAAACCCAATGGTTGCTATAATCTGAAGTGGCCTGTAAACATATAGATTAGTACTAAAGGAAATTGTAGAGTCAGCCATGGCTTCAAGTTTAGCGTTTTTGGTTAACCATATCATTTTCAAAAATGATAAGCAGAACCAAAATTCACCTAGGCAACAGGCTAGATCAAATCCAGTGCTTACGTATGAGCCTCTTTGATCACCAAAACTGTTTATTTTGTCAACCAGGTTGAAGGCAAAGAATTGTAAAATAAAACAGTGTGCAATTGCACAGACCCCACGCTGAAACCTGTTGGTATGAATGATGTAGCGAGAACATATTGCATTACGCTTGATGTAAAATGGAACGTATTGAAAAATGTAACACAAGTTTAAAAAGTATACTGTTGGAGAATAGAATTTAAGTTTTGTGAAACTGAATGGAAGTTCAGACTGCGTTACTGCTGTGAAGAGTAAGAGTTCTTAGCTAGCTGCCAAACCATACGGACGGTATCTGTGTGTGTGCTCTGCACTAGTTTTTGTTTTTCGATTTTAAAATATTCTGAAGTGCACGGTCGAGCTCCAGACTACGGTTAAGGAACGTGAGTAGTTCCCCAAATTCCGGAGGTCGTGTTTTGTGCAAGGTGTGGAGGAGGTAAGTTATTTTTTCCCCCATTTCCCCAGGAGGACTGGCAAAGGTAAGTAAAATGCATTGCGAGGATAGACCTCATATGCTTTTTGTTTACCTTGGTTCTATATAGGTGGACAATGGAGCAACAACAAAAGGGAAAAGACTTGGGGGATGATGCCCTTCTTGATGAAGAGCTCTCTCCTGGGGATGATGAGGTCCATAATGTTGATGAGGCGATGATTCTGGAGGATCAGGAAATGAATGACGAGGTGGAGGTGGCGGAGGGGGATAAAGACAATGAGAGGATGCCACCACCGCCGCCACCACTACAGATTTCGTTACCTGGACCACTGGTCTTGTTGCCTCCGATTCCTACAAGGGCTCCCGGAGGGGGAGAGGGTGAGCAGGAGGAGTTTCGAGTGAGGAGAACCTCCATGTTCCCCGATCCTCCTCCGGTTGAACCTGAGAAGGTTGATAAGAGGAAGAAGAATAGGAGGAGGAGGAAGAATAGGAAGGCACAGGGCTCGAGTGTCACTGAGACTCGCCCAGTGCTAGTGACAACCGAAGCAATACCAATTGCCGGACAAAAGCGGATTGCTTCCTCACCAGCAGGAGCTGAGGTGCTTACCCCAAAGCGTGGGGGAGGAGTTTTGCGGGCTGGTGCGGGAGATGGGGCCTCCGTTAGGAAGGCACCCTCCAGCACTGCCAGTGAACCCTCCAGCATGCAATTTGGGAATGCCGAACCGGTCGTTGACGGTGTTGCTGGTAACAGTGACGCTTCCGCCAGGGGGGCAGGTGAGCCCCACAGCACGCGGGATAGGGAGGCATATGCTAAAAAGATTAGTGTCTTTCCTGTGTGGGTAACACACGGGGAAGATATTATGAAGGTTGTTGAGGAGGAAGAACACCTTCAATACGATAGAATGCTGGACGCAGAGGTGAGGAAAGAGTTGGTGAAGGAGAAAGTGCGCAGAGAGGAAATGATGAAGAAAAAGGAGAAAGGTGAAGTTGTGCACGATGATGGAATTTGTGTTCAGCATTTACGTTTTGAAGGTGTTCGGATTAAAGACGGACGGATCCTGGTCACATGTAGTAACTCAGCTACAAAAGACTGGGTAATTCGAATCACTCCTTCCATGACGAATGGCATGATGAAAGCTTGGGATCCAAAGGACTTCCCTGACTTGTTCAGGAGGAAGACCTATTTTACCTTTATTAATTTAAAGGAGGGTGAAAGGGTCCCAAGTAAAGATGAGTTACTACAGGAACTCGACTACCAGAACGGAGCGTCGTTCCGTGTTGACCTTTGGTTCGTCGAAGAACTAAAGGTAAATAGGGAACAGAGGGGGGATAACTGGGTGACTACGGGATGCTGGGTTTACCTCAGCATTCCGAACATTAGTGTCGACGCATTGCAGAGTGTGGAGTTTCGACTCTATCTCGGCACGCGTCGACTTCCTGCTTTGCGAAGGAGCACTCTTCCCTACAAGGGTAAGAAGGCTCCGGCTGCAACGACGGTGGTGAAGGAGTGGACGGATGGAGAGGGTGTGTGGTGAGTTACGTTGGCACATGGCAACGGGGGTCGGGTTTTATATCCTTCTCCCGAAGCCAAAGTGCAAAAGTAACTGCACCAGGACAAGTCAACGAGTGTACATTTCAATTGTGCACTTATGCAGTTCCTGGTGCTACATTACTACATTCTCTACAAACCACATTCTATGGTATGTACTTACTGGCATTGAAATACATACCAGTACTGTTCACTCTCAGAATGGAAGAACCCGGTCGGTCATAGTGATGACTTGCCTGGACTGTAGGGATCACCAGTCCAACCTGCAATCACATCGCACTGCGTATTGCAATTCATACGCATGGTGGTATGTGGTAGGGGCACCGGTGACGGGACTAGCTCACAAAGCTATTGACTTAACACAAATATATCCGAATGATTGAATGTGTTCAATTAAATATGCATCATGCAATTGCAGCTTCTGCGAATCTCTCCAAACTAGTTTTGGAGATGCATACGCAGGGCTATATATGCATGCTACAAGAACCCTACAGTCGGAACGGCCGATTGTGTGGACTGTCTGGCTTGGGTACTGTGGTGATGGATTCGAAGGAGGGTAGCCCACCCAGGGCTGCACTTCTTCTCTCGAGGAATCTCACAGTATGGCCACTGACAGAACTCTGTACCAGAGACTTGGCGGTGGCCACGGTCATGCTAGGCAAAGATGAATGGGTAGTGGCATCGGTGTACATGCCTCATGACACTGATACACACCCCCCGGCTGAGTTCCGCAAATTAGTGGAACTCTGTGACAACACGAAGCGACGACTTGTAGTGGGTGGTGATGTTAACTCGCATCACTCGCTATGGGGAAGCACGGACTGCAACGACAGGGGGGAAGAACTGGTAGACCTAATAACCTCCTCTAATTTGCATGTCATGAACCAAGGCCACAAGCCCACATTTGTAACAGCAACACGAAGAAAAGTTTTGGATGTGACTTTGGTCACTTCAAATGCTCTCTCAGCTATCAGTGATTGGAGAGTAGAAGAGGAAGACGCCCTCTCCGATCATAAAATGATAACCTTCAAAATAGGAGCTACTACAGACAAAGCTCTTTACAGAAACCGCAAGAAAACTGATTTTCTTGCATACAAGGAAAAAGTAGAGATTGCTTTGAGGACCATTAACTCAGACGAAATCACTAGTGTGGCTTCCCTGGATAAAATGGTGAACAGGGTAACCTCTGCAATCAAGACGTGCTACTATGCGTCCTGCCCTGTTAAACGGGTTAAACCAGGTAGCAAAACTAATCCTTGGTGGACGAAGGAGCTAAACGAACTGCGAAGTGAGGTTCGTAGGCTTCACCGCAGAGTTCTTAACTCTCATTCCGCCGAAGACTGGGAACTTTACAAATCAGTTCGGAATGCCTTTACTAATGCAGTAAGAGCGGCCAAACGGAAATCTTGGAGGGACTTCTGCAACTATGTTGAATCGATGCCGGAAGCTTCGCGCCTATATAAAATAATCAAGAATGACCCTACTTCGCGGCTGGGCACTCTTGAAAAAGATGATGGCAGTTTTACTAAAACTGCTGAAGACACTCTGGGCCTGCTTCTTACAAAGCACTTCTCTGCAGGTGAGGCCGTAGGTAGAGTTGAAGTCAATCCGGAAAGACTTCACGTGGCTGAAGGAGTTGTTACCGCTCATAAGATCAAGACGGCGTGGGCCTCCTTTGGTCCCTACAAGGCCCCAGGTCCAGATGAAATATTTCCTGCTTTGTTGACCGGAGCAGGTGAGCACTTGGCGAAAATTTTTGTGCCAATATACACGGCCTGCTTGGAGTTGGGATACACTCCAAAAGCATGGCGGGCCACAAAAGTTGTATTCCTGCCCAAGCCGGGCAAGGACAGCTCAGAAACCATCCTCATGGCGATCAATCTCGCTTACATCCTTCTTTCTTAAAGGACTGGAGAGGCTAGTAGATTGGAAGGTCAAGGATGACAATCTTATAACTGGGCTCAAACAAAATGGCCAGTTTGCGTACTTGCGGGGAGCGTCTACGGAGGCAGCTCTGCACCAAATAGTTACCTGCATAGAGAAGTCTTTGCACAGTAAGCAGATATCCCTAGGAGTCTTCCTTGACATTGAAGGTGCCTTTAATAGGGTTGCTTTTAAGGTGGTCAAGAAAGCCCTAGAAAGGAAATCAATCCCGCAAATTTACGTGCGATGGATTTACAACATGTTGCGCATGCGCATAGCAACAGCTGAGTTATCCGGCAGCAGCAGCTCTATTGTTGTTGATGCCGGTTGTCCTCAAGGAGGAGTGCTCTCACCGCTTCTATGGGATTGTGTGGTAGACGAGCTCCTGTGTGAGCTTAAGGAGAATTCCAAATCAACTCAATCCCAGGGTTTTGCGGATGATATAGCATTACACCAAGCAGGTATATGCTTCGCCACCGTGCAAAGCATAATGCAAAGGGCCCTAAATCTCGTACACTCATGGTGTACCAGGGTGGGTCTTTCGGTTAACGCTAGCAAGTCGGAAGCTGTAATATTTACAAACCGACAGAAGCTACAATGCATACAACAATTGACTTTTGGCGGGCAACCAATACCCTTCAAATCAAGTGTAAGATACTTGGGTGTCCATCTGGACAGCAAGTTAAACTGGCGAACTCATTTGCTAAAACGGGTGACACAAATGCGTGTTGCTCTAGCACAATGCAAGAGAGCTATTGCCAAAACCTGGGGACTTAAGCCCTGGGTGACACAATGGATCTATACAGCAGTCATTAGACCAGCCCTATTCTACGGAGTAGTTGTGTGGGTCCCATCAATGAAAGCTAATAGGAATGTGATGTTGCTAGCCCGGATTCAACGCCAGGCAATGCTATTAATCACAGGATGCATGCGTACAACGCCAACGGCTGCGTTGGAGTGCATGCTTGACTTAAAACCGGTGGATATACATGCCAAAATCATGGCTGTAAGAACGATGCACAGGCTGTATCATAACTCAACCTGGAAAGGTGTGGTGCCACAAGGTGCGTTCTCAAGGTTAACTCACTCCGGCGCTTCTCTGGGAGTGTGCAGGGAGATTCCTTTACTAGAGTGGCCTTGTGATCTTCGGAATAGTCGCCCACTGGTAGAAGGGGGCTTTAAAATGATCATTCCGTCAAGAGAATCGTGGGATAAGGGAGGTGAGCCAGAACACTCACCAAGCTCTGTGACGTGCTACACAGACGGCTCGAGGTTCCGCGAAAGTACAGGTGCGGCGTTCACGTACACCATTGATGGAAATACCGAGCATGAACTCATACCTCTGGGTAAGAGTGCTACGGTATTTCAAGCAGAAGTCCTGGCCATTTGAAACCTGGCGAGGAAACTATGTCTCCTCCTGAAAGGAAGGAGGACGATTTTTATCTACTCTGACAGTCGAAGTGCCATAGAAGCTCTCAGGAGCTGGTGGTACATGACTTCGTTGGTGGGAGAGTGCTTTGAGCGGCTGCGCAAACTGGCGCTGTTGCACGAGGTAACTCTCGCTTTGATTCCTGCACATAGTGGGTTTACCGGGAATGAAGCTGTGGACGCGTTGGCTAAGCAAGCCTCTGAGTTAACAGTGGAAGGCCCGGAACCGATTATTCCAGTTTCAATGAGCACAGTAAAGAGCGCTGTTAGAGATTGGGGTGACAGTCAGCACTCTAAGTTGTGGAAGAACAGGAATAACTGCTGCGTCACTAAGACGCTAATTAACTTGCCTTCGCGATCTGTGGGAGCTTTTGTAAGTTCCCTTGAGCGCGATGCACTGAGATCGTTTGTCCAGATCATGACTGGGCATTCGATATTAAAGGGTCATCTCCACAAGTTGGGATTAGAACCCTCGAACATCTGTCCCAATTGCGGGATGGAAGAAGAAACGAGCCTACATTTCTTAGGAAAATGTGATAGGTTCGTTGAGATGAGATGTGATGCGCTGGAGGGGCAAACCCTTGATGCTGAAGGTATTCGACAAGCTACTCCAGCCAGTCTTTTGCATTTTATCAAAAGCACTGGTCGGCTCAAAAGATCAATAGATCCGGCCAGAGCCGTGCGGAGAGCGAACAGGCCATAAAGTAAAGGTTTTGGTAACTAGTGTAAGAATCATGGGAGAGACTGCAAAAATTCCTTTAGGGATTAAGCGGCTGAAATTCTACTATTTATGTAGCTTTTCTTCCCAAATTACATACATACATACATACTGCTGAGAAGAATTTGAACTTTTGTACGCCCATAATTTTCACGAATGTAGTCTCGAACGAACAGCTACTTGCACAAAACCTTAATACTGGTTTTTCATGCAAATAAATATGGTTTATAGTATGTCTCTATTTCAAAAATGAGTAACTGAAAACACGGTGAAATATCTTTGTATATTTTTTGTTTTTTTCCTTTGCTATTTATTGTTGTAAATTTAACAGTTGCTATATTCGCAAAGTATTACCTCGGGATTTTATGCTCAGTGCTTTAAGAAAAATTTTATTTGTCACATCAAATACAATTTAATTTATTAATGAATATTGCTAAACAAATATGGGTGGTAGAACATTTCTGGGGGAGCGTAGAGCTGCAATTCGATTAGTTTTACATATAGGTTGACACGTTGTGGTAGATTGCTAATGTGAAATAACAAATTGTTTTCTATACATCATGATATTTTATATCTAACATATAAAATAGTAGGTATGTGTGCATATATCGTACTTAGAATATTTTAAATTTGTAATTGTTTTGGTTGGTTTTGCGACTTCAAAACAAATTTCACGAATCATGGCAACCGGTTACCCGAATAAATTTATCAACCGTCAAGTATATGCTAAACTATACAATATACTCTATGTTAGCCTACCAACTATGTGAACAAAAAAATTGTAAAAAATGGATTGATTTAAGTTAGTAGTTAGTGTTCTTGTGAAACATTTTTATAAATGGATACGTAAAGTAATATACATACAACTTATCGGAGAAAAATGTCAACTGAACAAAATTATAAGGGAAATTTGGTTTAGAAAATTGTTTGGATGACTTTTGTCGGTGGAAACGGAGTCCTGGTTTTTTAATGGAAGGCGTTGTAAAATTTCATTTATGCCCATATAATTCATAATCCAGAAATTTTAGTCATTTTTATGCCAAATTTCTTTAACCTTTAACTTAATATCACATCCGTAGTAAAAATTAAACGGTGGTATTTTGGTTGAGTGCATAAATTTTATTATTTTTTGTCATTGCTCGTATAAGATAATTTATGAAGGAAACCAAACTTAACATTTGGCTGCAGTAGTTTTGTTTTGCTTATTCAGTACTAAAGCTTGTCTTTCTATAACCTAGCTCGTAGGCAAGTTCAAAATGCCTTCCAATAAAACTTTACAAGCAATACAAATAAACCAAGTATTTAATAACTTTCTGCCCTTAAAATATCCAGTCAAATGGGTAAAATCTACAGAAAACTGGGAAATTGGCATGGACATTTATAGTCCTTCTTTTCAAAGATATTTAATTAAATCTCTTAGTTGGAAACTTTTGCTCACATTCATGATAATTCCTTTGACAGTTATAGCACTTGCTAATTATACTTTTCTATTTAAATTAGAACATGTTTTTACCTGCGCATACATAGCTCAACTTTTGGTAGCATCAGTTGTTTTAGATGTTGTTCTAGGTATGTATGGAAACGATATTATTGGGTCTTGTAATTGGTGTTACAAAACAGCACTATTTAGTTGGACCACAAATTGAAAAGAACAAAATCGGGAAACGATTTATGATTGATGTTGAAGTTTTTGCTTGTTTCATTTTGGGCATTGGTTGTGCTGTGTCAATTTTCTTAGCTGCATGTGCAATGGTTCTACCATTTCTGAACTGGGACCCCGTTTTTGTAGCCATGAGAATTTGTTTGCATGTGATGGTGGAGTATGAAAAATATTTCGAGTATTTGTGCTTTACTTTATCTGGAAAGTTGATCAGAGTTATGTTATACTTGGTCCTCATCCAGTGCGCGATAGTCAATGTAAAAACTATACTAATTGTCGTAATTACAGCAGCTGCATCTTTTGTTAAGGTGCAATCTATACTTTCACGTCAATGTCTTGGTTCTAGCTCATTGAGTTTGTATAGGCAATTACTATTTCAAACGAATGTATTATATTGCTGTGAAAAGTTTGGTTCAGGATAGTTTGTGTGCTTTGCATATATTATTTTGGTGACATTTAATATCGTGCTTAACATTTCAATGAAACTGCATAGGCTTTTGGTAATACTAATTTTTGGTGTAGGTGTAACAATCACTGCAGTAATTGTCTTAGTAACATTAACACTGTGCAGTAGGGTTTTCGAATATTCTTGTTCAACAAAAGCAAAATGAATTATCGCAGCAAATGAATATAAAGTCAAATATTTTTACATGAAAAGAGCTGTTAGGAGTCTGAAACCCTTATCCATTCCAGCTGGTAACGTGGGTTATATTGATAAAGAAATGATTCTGAGCATTTTTACGGCAGTACTAGTTGATTCGGTTAATTTTTCAATAGTACTACAACGCGTAAAATATTGAACCGTTCGTACTTTCTGCTTATACCTATATATCTACAAAAACAAATACCTGAATATGAATTGTCTAAATTACGCAATTACGAATATTCTAGAAAATATTACACAATCAAAATCAGTTATTCTAAAAGCTATTACAATATTTTGTTTACATTAAGTACATACATGTATGCTTTAAGAAATTTCAGCCTTGTAACAGCAAAATAAATTTGTTGCAAATTATATAAAATAAATTATCGGGGTTTTTGAAACCACTACCCCAAATGACTAAATTGCAATCTAACAAAAAACTTACTTTGCTCTTTTGAATTCTCAGTGTTTGCTTACATTTTGCACATTTACAAAAACAAAAAATGTTTTTTTACGTATTGAGACACGATATTACAAGTTTGACTTATTGTTTGCACAGAACCATAATATTACTAAAAAATTCAAATTCCTAGACAAACAGACATTTACGGCGTCAGTAATCATTAATAAAGTTACCTGCTAAAGTGTGTATGCACGATTTTTGCTCTTTACGGTTTAAGCCATCCGAAATCACGCTGGTTTTATGAATCTTTATACATGATTTTGGTATTCCGGACATGTATAATGGATTCGTCCCAAAACAAAAAAAAACGTTGTACCTGATGCAAGTAATGACGCTGTAACAATGTACTTGCTACATTAGTACCAGCAAACAAGTTTTTCTTTCACCGGCCAGCCACGCTTCGTTTTTTGCTTGTCAAAACCAAGTTCAATGTCATTAGTAGTGACTAGGAATTTGCAAACAAATTGATGCTTACCGACAACATTTTTTGCAAGAATTTTCAAAGAATTGAGTTGGTTCTAAGAAAAATCAGAATTCTGCTGTTGAGTGTTTTCTTGACTTGGCGTTGTTCAGTCTACGTATATATGTATGTTGTCATTACATAATCTGGCCAGTTGTCTGTAGACGTCAGCAAAATCAACAAGAGCTTTCTTCTAGTCACATATTTTTGTTCACAGAAAAAACAGGTAAGTGTTTTGTTTACATTTTTAAGTTGCACATTAACATTAAGATTTATTTCAGAAATTCTATTTTGTAATTTTTTAAATTTTATTCAGGTTTACAATGAAAACCTTGATTAGTGCCATTTTACTAGTCACACTGTTGACTATAGTGTACGCCACAACTGCTTCTGAGGCAGAAAATAACATTATTGACGTGGATGGTCCAAGTTGGATTAACTCTGAACAATATTCAACTGCCGAGGAGTATTTGCCATTGTTATTTCGCCCAGGAGAACTGCTCCAGCTCCGCGTTGCTACTGCTGGGGAAAATGCAGAACAAATAGAGGAAGATGTAGGTGCTGTAACGGTCAAAAGTGAATAAAACGTCAACGTGCATGTAACTTAATTTAATTGTTCTGCATTTCAATCTTGTGAATTTATGAATTTTAATAAATTTGAATTTATTAATAAAATTAAAGATTATGGTCATTGACTTTTTAGTTTGGATTTGAAGTTATTCTTTTCGAATTTTTGGTGCATCTAATATTAGAATTTTATGGGTTTGCGTCACATCACATAATAAATAATGATGCTTTGCTTTAGCATGTTCTTCCGTTTTCCTTACAGTTTTTGGTTTTTGCGTTTTGGTCAACCACACTTTCCTGCTGTAAAAAATTAAGAAACTAGTTCCGCACTGAGCATTGGTTTGCAAACTGCTGAAATCCTTAAAGGGTTTAAAAGTGTTTGAAAATTATTAAATTAAATTTTATTGCCATACATTCAATATTAGTTTTTGAAATCATGTTTAGGTTCCATTTTGGTAGTATTTTATATGCAGTGATTTCGTTTATATCGTTACACTTTACATGGTCATCAGGGGGCAACCCCACAATTCAAATATCATTTCCTGACGTAGGTGACTTTGATTTTCAAAATGAAAGTTTGGCCGTAGTTACCAACTCGAATCCGGTGTTTCAGTTGCTTTGTATTGCTCCGTATCCCATAGAATGGATATTTCATTACGGCAATGTATGCACCATGCACACATTCTATAATCTTCAAATATCCTTTTCAAAGAAAACCATCATTCTCTAATTGATTCAATTTTTACCAAAAATGATATTTAGGAGGACGATGGCACTTCAGAATCTACAAAACTTATAGAAAGTCGTCGTCATGTGACCAATTTCACTAATCCAAGCAATTACATTTACACCTCAAAGCTTAGACTGGGTTATAGAGGAAAGCTTTTGTCTCTAGCAAACTTTACGTGTAGACCAGTAATCCCTAAAAAATGGTATCAGCCTGCTTTAGAAACGCATGTATTGATGACAGAGAGAGATAAAAAATCGCAATTAGTTCTAAAAATAACAAATGAAAAGCTACCACACACTAAAACCACAAAACCGGCTCAAAATTGTTCCAAAGCAATTGCGACAAAATATATGAATGAGATTGACCTTGTACCTTGTTGGGAGTGCAAATCGCCAGAAACTGGATTAGAATTGGAACTAGATTTTCAAGGTTGCTTGGCACCTTCAGTGTGTAGTAGTATGCATAGTCTGCAAAATATGGTACGTCTTTTTTTAAAAATTTGAAATATTTTGAATTATATGTAGTTTTGAAAATAATTTGTGTTAAATAGGGAAATCAGTGCTTAAAACTTGGAGGAAATACTACAGCAACTTGTAAAGCTGAAGATGTTGATTACAATCCGAGAATCGTTTTGTGCAAAAATTTCGGTCCGGCTTTATCCCAGTTTTACTTTTTTGGTATTTTTAGAGGCGATGATTTGGATGATGAAAGCATTAGCGCTCCTCCAGTTTGTAAGTTAATTTAAATGTGTATTTAAACAATTAAAAATTCACTTGTTATGTTTACTGCTTAGATTTTAATTGGGCAGAAGTGGACCCTCAGCAAATGCTCTATGTGCACCCTATCAATAGAAGTGTGGTTTATGTCGATGAGGAAATTGAAATAGTTTGTGAATATTCGCGATATTATTTTGCCCTTGGATCCTGGTTTGGTGTTTGGAATGAAATTGAAGGCATAAGTTTCGTACAAGGTAGATTAAAAATGAACGTATATGTTTTGCAAAAATGCATGTAATTCTTCAAGGTTTTAAGTAGATTTGTTTTGTGTCTAGAAATTGATATAAAGCCGCGTGACTTTGACGCCGAAAAAGTAAATCAAGATAACTGTACTAATCAAGACTCATGGAGAGGAACATACAAATCAAGGTTGGTTACCAGCTTTAGCAAGTTAGCAAAACATAAAGTATTTTGTGTTGGGCCGGTTTGGAATAGCAGTGAGTGGATAAACGCGTCAATCGAATTTAATGTAGAAAACGGTAAGTATTTTTACAATTCAAGATTCCTTGTTTATTGTATATTTCTAATGCATACTCAAATTCGGCTTAAAGGTGATGTCCCGAAAATAGTATCCCTGGAACCGGAAATAGAAAATTTTATTGTTGGACAGCAGCATAGGAAATTAATTTGTAGGTTTAGTGGCAAGCCAGTGCCTGAAGTTTCTTGGAATACTCCTAATAACGATGTAAAGTATTTTAAGATTTTAAATAGACTTCATATTTCATCAATTTGATTATCTATTTGTTTGTGTGAAAAAAGACGCAGTTTTCAGTGCATGAGTTGGATATGTACACAAGCGCAATTACATTTTATGAAATTGGCTATCACACTACAGGAGAATATAAATGCAGAGTTGGTTCGTATTCGGGCGAAGATTCTAAAACATTTCATTTAAATTCATGTAAGCGCTACATATTTGATCATGCCAGGTTAAGTAAATGCATTGAATAACTTTTAAAGCTGACAATATTTTTTATAAATAGATGCCGTTGTGGAATCTAAGCTTTCCGTTGGCGTCACTGTCGGGATTTCCTTACTTGTTTTTGTTCTTGTGGTTATTGCCTTTATAGTATTTGCTCGCATGCGTCAAATCATTCAAGCTCAACAACAAGCTTTACGCATTCTAACGGAAGCTGAATTTGAAGAGTTTGTAAATGGAAATCCCAGTTTGCTTGAAAATGTGAAAAGTAATTATTTCGATAGAAGCGAAGTAATTGATGCATTGCCGTATGACGAGAAATATGAAATACCCACTGAAAAATTAAATGTGGGTAAAAAAATGTATAAAATATTACATTTCCTTTGAAATTAGAAAAATGTCATTTTCGTATATCCGCTTGGTAGATTATTCCGACGTACTAGGCGCAGGTCAATATATGGAACCGTTGTCAAGGAAAAGTTAACCACAGACGTGTCTACGACACCTTACTATGTTAACATTAACCATGGTGTTGATCAGAATAATCCCACACCTGCCGTAATTTTTGTGGCGGTGAAAATTACTAAAGGAGATCTAGATGTACAGAATTTTAAAGCGTTACTAAGTGAAATTAAAGTTATGGCTTACTTAGGTACACATCCAAATATAGTTAGTCTGGTTGGTGCTTCAACTCAAAATATTAGAAACAGTTAAGTAGGCCATAAATTATATGCAGGTGGATTTTAGGAAGGTTGAACTATTTTTAAAACCATATTATTATATTTTAGGGGAGATTTATATTGCGGTTGAATACTGTAGCAATAGAAGCTTAGACGTTTTTCTAAAAACCAACAAGGAAGATTTTATAACAGATAACCAATCTGGAAATAATGCCAGCTTTGGTCTTCCGGATTTGTACAAATGGACTGAAGAAATAGCTAATGGACTAGACTATATACACCAAAGAAAGGTAAAAGTAATATTGAAAATGATTTTTAAATGGTTTTATAGCTATAAAGAAAACTTTTGAAACTGCGTAGATTATACACGGCGATTTGGCAATTAGAAATATTTTTATAACGGCAAACTACACTTCAAAAATTGGAGATTTTGGTTTGTCACGACAACTTGTGGATTCCACAAGCTACACAAAAACTACAAAAGTGAATCATTCATTACTTTTATTGTATTGCTTTGGCATGTACTTTTGAACTTGCTGCTGATAAACTATTATTTGTATGTTTAGTGTGCTTTACCTTGGCAAAATATGGCTATAGAATCTCTCCGCAATTTAGAGTTTTCTGTAAAATCAGACATTTGGTCACTAGGAGTAACAATATGGGAAATATTTACGTTAGGAGATATTCCTTATCCTGGAATGAGTTATACGGTTGAATTTGGCAATTTGTTGGAACAGGGTTTAAGGCTATATAAACCTCCACTCAAGGGCGTACCCAGTAGGGTGCACCGGGTGCACGTGCACCTACCAAAATTTCTGGCAGACAAAATAAAATTCATGATTATTAAAAACTGTTAATAATGTTGTATTTCCGATGAAACAAACGACGTCTCACATTTTTTCAGTAACATCAACATGCCTTTCTTACATACAAAAATGTTTATAATAAGATGCATTCAATTGCACACTTGGCTTTGTACATTTCGGTGACATTGGAAGGCGCTTTCATTGCTGGTCATGTATTTGAGATTTATGTAATTACCCGATATTGCAGTACTAATTTCAGCTTGACAATTTTCTAGTTAGTCATTAGTTAATTACATACAAGTGGGGTTCAGGGTAAACGTGGTGTAGCGAAGCAGCGCCAGACTTATATTTGAATTTACAAAACTATAAAGAATTGACAGTGAAGGTGGAAAGTTTCCACTGGAAACCAAGCTGTTGTTTCGGAAATTTATTTCAATTCAGATAGTACCTCCAAATCAGGTACCAATTTCCGGGTTTCTATCATGAGTAACGAGCATATTCCGACAAAAGATAAACCAATGGATTCAAGCAATAACGACAAAGGCTCTGTGTGTGGAGTGTGGAGGGACTTCTGATGCAAAGATTTCAGGGGTTTCAAATAACGTCATCCCTGAACCTGAAACTGGATGGCAAACAGTCCACATTTAAGGTCACTGCCTAGGAAGTTTCAAAAGCATACTAATTGGAAAATGTTCAGAAAAATAATGAAGAAGTGGGTATTGCTACTTTTGTACTATATTGCGTGGTATAATGACATAATGTCATTGACATTGCCTATTAGTCTGATAAACTATTGACACCACAGGACAAATACAGAATTTTTAAAAAGCTTTGAAAATCGGTAACCAACTTTTAGTTTTTGCCTCGCCTGATCTATGAAAAATCGATCATTTTATTAACATGACTGACATTTTCTTTTTTAGAATCCATCATGGTTCCTAAATGTGTGATGTTTTTTATTTCAATTACATATATTACGCTATACATTCTAACGCTGCTTACTGCCGGTTTTGTGTCATATTTAAACGAAATGAGCAAAATGGTCGTCAAACTCAGGCTTTGCAAAAGTTGGATACCGTACTGGCAAAAGCAACGGGAGAATTTAGGACTCGGGATTTCACAAAGACGCCGCCACCAGCGTACACGGGTTTATGACAGCGTATCGCGTAAATTACGCAGTAATATTTTATCAGACTGAAAAACGTTTGTAAATTGGTTAAGTATAAGTTCAAACTTAGAATTGGATTGTGAACATTCATCTTTATGCTTGTATAGTGAAACATGCTTGGTTTGATCTGGTGTAAGTAAATGTCTTGCAAAATTTTCAATTTCATTAGCTGCATCAGTCAAGCTTGGTTCGTCATTAGCTCAGGCGCCGCGGAACGGTATTTACTGAGGGGGTGTACTAAATTTTTTGCATAACTTATGATGTGAAGAAAGACTTGATATTTGTGGATAAGTACAAACTTTAATACATGTACGCTAAACAGTTGGAGTACGGAAGTTGAATTGATAGTTAGAACGTTATTTACTTGAATTTTTTTGACGGTCATTTCACACATTTTCGTTTGTTTCCAATCGCTTTCAATTGCATTTTGTTTAAAGATCTTGTAAATTTGTAGGCATCCCCAGAAATGCCTAGTATCACGTTTTTTAAAAAAAAACTAAAGCATTTTATGTGTAGAAGGTGTTATTCAGTTGTATAACTTTTGTTTTATAGTTAGATAAATACATATGGACTAATACACAAAGGATACCTATATGTATCAAAATAATTGTAAGCACATTGACAAGAAAATTAAAACTTCTTCATTCTTCAGTTTTTGCGTCTATTTACAAATTGGAACATGCTGTGGTGCTAAGGAATGCGTGGAATTTAAATAAATTGTAAAGTACTCCAAATATTTGGGAAATATCAAAGTTACAAAATATTCTTTCATTTTTGGGAAAATCTTAAAATAATTTAAATTAAAGTAATGTAGGTGCATCTAGTGTTTTTACAATTTTTATTAGTAAATATCGCCTCTGAAATCTTAAATATATATACCACAAGGTAGTTTAAATCATTATGGTATATTCTCATTGATATGACGGTGAGCCAATGGAAGTTAAAGGGTTAGGAAAAATTGTGTTAATAAAACTGAAAGAAAAAATTAACGATATTCCTTTTTATTGTAGAAGATGAGGAAAATCAATTGTATAGTATTATATCGACTAACCGAATAGTACACATTGACTGATTTACATAACCAGTATTTATACTGAAATTGAAATTGAAATTGTACTTTTATTCGGTCTAGCCATTACAGTAACAAATACTGGTTTACAAACGGTGACCCATACATATATAGAATTTACTAGCTACTTTAAAAATTAAATATTTTAACAATTAACATTACATTTCACCAGTTATCACCTTTCTCAACTTTTCCAAACTTATCTTATCAAATACCATTCCCTTTGAGACTTCATTCCACAAGACTATACCACGATAATTCAAAGATTGACGATAACATTCGGATTTAAATCTTGGAAGTACTAATCTAGGTACTTCTCTTACTTGCGAGAGTTGGGAGGTTTTTAATATATCTTTTTTTATATCTGCATACACTCCTTTAACTATAACCATATCTCTTCTCTGTTGAAGAGTTAAAAAATCATAGGACTTGCGTACCTCCTCCAAATCAAATTCAGTCTTTCTTTTTCGCCTAAAATAACTCGGGTATGTCACTTCTAACAAAAACCTGTCTATCTTTCGTTGAATTACATCTAGCTGCATGTTAGATTGAATTGCCCAAATATCAATACCATAATCTATTACAGAATGCAAATGAGCATTAACCATTACCTTGAGTACATTTTTTGTTAAAAATCTCTTAAAACCTCTTAAATAACTAATCTTATTTGTAAGTTTACGTAAGACACTATTATAGTGATGTTTAAAATTAAGAGTAGGATCTAAAAAGATACCTAAGTATTTAAAACTATAAACTCTCTCTATAAAATTGCCTCTAATATTCATACCATCAACATTATTCTCGTTCTTTATCGTTCTATCATGTGCTTTATGAAAGTACATACATTTTGTTTTTTCAAAATTAATTTTCATACAATTTTCTTCACACCAATCAATAATCTTAGCCATTTGATCCTCCAGCTTCTTGTTTATTTCTTTCAGGGTGGTACCTTCTACGTATATAACTATATCATCCGCATACATTTGATAATTACAAAACATAATAGAAGCTATATCGTTAATATACAGGCTAAAAGTTAAGGGCCCGTTTGCACTTCCTTGACAAATCCCATTAGAAAGCGGATAACAATTTGTCGAACTATTTACCGTAAACACACGGTTCCTCATATTTTCATGAACTATGTCTATATACCAGGGTTCCAGTTTAAACTTGTCCATTAATTTATTCACAAGTATATCATGATTAATGGAGTCAAAAGCTTTACTAAAATCGATCATTATTGCACCTACTTTAGTTTTTGGCTTATCAATACTATTATATATGTCATTAGTTAAGGCTCTAAGTGCTGTGTTACAAGATCGATTTTTTCTATAAGCGTGTTGTTTATCACACAATTGAGCTTCCACTCTAGTCTGAATACGATCTGCTAGAAATTTTTCAAAGATTTTACAAAAATCAGTCAAAAGTGAAATAGGACGATAATTTATGGCTAATTTTCTAGATCCCTTGCCCTTGTAAAGAGGAAAAACATTTGCTTTTTTGAATGCACTAGGAACTGCTTTACAAGCTAACATTTCATTAAAAAGCCATGTCAGCATAGCAAATACAACAGTATTACAATATTTCATTATTTTTAGCGAAATTAAATTCGATGGGTTGTGGGATTTTTTAACTTTCAAAGAACTATTTCTTCCACTTCACTAGGTTTAACTACTATAGGTTCAACATCATTAATACTGCTGTCATTATAATCATATTCTAACCTATATTTAGTTATTTTGTCACTTAGATTTAGCCCTGACACCTCACATTTTGGTACAACAAATGTATCAGCTAACAAATCATTGATTTCTGAATTTTCGTATATTCGCTTTTTTCCTTGTTCTAAATAAGTAATTGGCTGAGCACCCTTATATCTAAATTTAGTCAACAAATCTAAAGAGTCCCACATGTTTTCTGTTTGGCAATTCTCTTCAAATTTTGTCTTAAAATATTCCCTTTTTGCTCTACTTATCATGTTATTAGTCTTATTACGCTCCCTTTGATAAGCTTTCCACTCATCAGAATTTTGTTTTATAGTATTTTTACTAGCTTTAATTGCCTTTTTATGAAACTTATTCCGTAACTTAATTTGGCTCATAATATCTGCATTAAACCAGGGACTAAGTTTACCTTTAACTAACATTTTTGTTTCTGGAGCATGCTTGTCTATTACTGACAACGCAAAATCGTTCATTTTATAAAACTTCCTATCAATTTCTCTTTTGTAATAACTTTCCATACTGTGATCTTCTTCTAATATACTAGGATACAAAGAAAGTTCAGATTTAACCTGATTCCAATTTACATGCTTCCACTTTCTAACCTTAATTACTCTTGGTTCGTGTTTGAAATTCACCTTTTTTCGAATTACATAACAAAGCTTATGGTCTGAAGCACCAAATGGAAAACAACCATTATCACCATACTTTTCTTTACAACTGACGTACAAGTGATCAATTAAGCCACCCTTATTATGAGTGGGTTCTTTCATAAGTTGCCATAAATCAAATTCAGTACATATATTATACAAACTAACACCAGTCTGATCTATAAAATTGTTTTCTTGTGGCAAGAGATTTATGTTGAAATCTCCGAATACAATTATTTCAGCGTTTTTGTTACAAATAGTTTTACAGACTTCATAAAAAACCGATTTAAATTCATCAAATTTGGTACCCGGGTGTTTATACACTACTACCACATAAATTTGTTTGATACCTTCACGTTTTAGTTTAACTATCGTTATTTCACAGTACTTTGGTAATTTATAATTGAATTCTACCTCTTCAAACGTAAAACTATTAGATATGTAAATTAAAGTGCCACCACCTTGATTCTCAATTCTATCTCTTCTAACTACTGAATAGTTTTGTATACTGTACAATCCATCAACATCTCTAACAGGGTCTAGCTTGGTTTCAGTAACGGCAAATAAAACAGGACTATAACATAAAACAAACCATAACAACTCATCAAACTTATTACGTATACTGTTCATGTTTTGATGACAAAAAAGCAAACCCTTATAGTTGTTGTCAAACGGTACATTCGGCTGCAGCGTTGAAGCACAATGGTCGAAATCTGCTCCGTTGCTATTTCTGTCTTCAAATAGCGCCGACGCGTCAACGTTGTTACATGTTGCATTTATCCATTGCTGGCTCCTCTGTGGTGACAAAACTGGAGGACGCTTGTGCTGCTGAAAGGATAAATTCGATACGTTAGTTAATTCCGGTAGAGATGCAAAGCTTTCATCCATCTTGTCAATATCTTCATCCAAATTATGTCATCAATCAGTCAAAATATAGAGTAGAGAGTGGTCACCATGTCGATTGTAAACTTCTGACATCATTTAGGGGGAAATTATTGTTCTGGCTTACGTGACTTAGGGCTACTATATTTACCCAGCCTCGCCCAATGCTGCAGTAATCAGGTGTGCTTAAGCACATTTTGTTGTCTCAGCATCCCCCATGGGTCGTGCGGTAGCTCAAAGTCCTTGCCTCGCCTTAGCTGCACTCCAGATGATGGTCCAATGATTAGAAAAATCACTAAAAACTACCAATTAATGGCAATTTTGCAGGTAACTAATGCCACTGGCTTAATCACGGAGCTTTTTTATCCTTAAACAATGATTAGGATTATTTTGGCGAGTTTAGATTGAGTAGAAAAAAAATTAACAAAAACATACAAGGAGAGTTCAAGAAGTGATTTTAAAAATCACTAAAAACTACTAATTAATGGCAAATTAGCAGGTAACTAATGCTACCAGCTTAATCACGGAGCTTTTTTATCCTAAAACAATAATAATTAGGATTATTTTGCGAGTGTAAATTTGGTAGAAAAAAAATTAACAAAAAAATACAAGGAGAGCACACAAAAAAGCACAACCTCTCTCTCTGCGAGCGATAACTTACTTGTCAAACTTGTTTAACTTGTCAACTACTACTACAACAACTACTTGTTTTCAAAGACTTCGGCATTTTTAGAAAATTTCTGTTCTAAAATTATAAATATGGTCATGTAGCTTCAGTTCCTAAACTATGTTAGATGTGACGTCTATTATACTCACATGTTTCTTTGCAAAACAAAGAGCGTCGAGCAAAAGGTCAGTTTTATTTCATTGGTTTAATGATGTAATAAACAGTTGAATACAAATTTAGTTACTCAAAATTTGCAAAAACGAAACAAATGAAAACTGCTTATATCTTAACGGTGTTTCCGGTGATTTACAATTACATAGTTACAATCTCTTATGCAAAATACATGGTAGCATGATAACCTGGACGTGCCACCACCACTTTTTGCCTGTTTTAAAAAAATGAAAAGTCCAAATTGACAAAAACGATCAACAATTTTGTTCTTCATACTTTTCTGAATCGATACATGTAAATATTTGTCATATAGGATTGACAGGAAAAGCTGGGTTTCGATTTTAAGTTCGGTGTCATATTGATTGTTCATTTTCAAAGGCAGCTTCACGTAAAACTATGATCTTGTGAATTTTTGATGTATAAATACTGCCAAAACTACAAATGAGAGGGAATCAGCAACACTAAGTATGCAGTGTGATATTTTACTTGTTTTAGCATTTATCGTTCTTCATTTTAAATATTTTCTTCAGATGTAAAAATGTTTGGAGATTGGTTAGAGCCTGTTTGACATATACCTAAATACTTTATATTTGACATACCTGATTACCTAGTTAATAAAATGCACATTTACACTGGTGTAAATGCAGGTAGAGTGACATTGCACACTATTTTTCGCATCACTATATAAACGTTGCACAATAAAAATCGAAATGGGGCCTATATTTGTAGCTGAACAGTGTAAATAGAGTAGTCTAAGGGTGTAAAAACGTACGGAGAAAATAAATGTTGATCCTAAAGTCTACTTTGGTTCTTCAGTTTTGGTCTACTATTGATATTCTTGACAAAAGTGGTGGCAGTCGTATAGTTCTCATGTAAATTTCTATACAAAATTCATGTTAACATAGCTTAGGTTACCGGAAATACCCTTAAACACATATTTGTTGCAAAACAGTACGTTTCATCTTGAAAGCGTTACAAAAATACTTGGAACATGTAAATTAGCACTTAAGTACCGGAAATGTGTCCAAGAATAGAAATGTTCCAAAATGCTAATCAACTATTTAAAAACTGAGGTTGGTCCTAACTTATTTTGATATTATAAGTTATATTTTACTAATATAATACTTTGCTATTACTGTTAGTTTGGTGGTAAGCAAGAAGACCAGAGAGGTATTGAATTTATCAAGGTACTACAATCAGTGCATTGAGTCACACTTCACAACATACTGGAAGATTTGAAGTGAAAATGCAATGGATGCGATACATAATGTATGAAAGCTAAGATTATATGTGTATGCGAGTAGATATGAATGGTGGAGTTGTCGTATGCTGTTAGTGAGTTGGCATGCACCCTCCAACTCCACCAACATTGATTTGTCCTATGTCAACTTTCAAAAGTGGCCAAAATGGCCGAAATCGCGTCGGCCAACTCCACCAACATGGGATCTTATGGGAAAAACGAGCGAGCTAGAACTGCTTGTGTGCAGTCAGGTGTGAAGAGCCAGAGCTGCTTGTGTGCAGTCTAGTGTGGCGAGCAGAGTAGGCTGTGGTGGTATGCGCGCTATGTGTGTGGATGCCTGTAAAGGCTGGTTTTACTTATGCCTTTTACTGTTCTGCGTATGTGTATTTGGGGTATGTTGCTCGTGTGCATTTGGGGTATGTAGTCGCTGTGCTAATGGGTAATATGGTGAGATGATGTTGACTATGCATAATATTGAGAATTTAGAAGGGAATGTTGTTGCCGTTGAGAGCAAAATCTCGTATCAGAAGTGGAAAAAATCCATGTAGTTGTGCATGTACAAGTGTGGTAGGTTTCCATTAAGCATAGTGTGTAAAATGTAGTAAGGAAGGTAAGTACAAGTTCCGTTACGCATGAGTAACTCGTTGCTTTGCTCAAAATCGCTGCCATAGTTGAGCAAAGGTGTGCATAGTAAAGAAGGTAAGCACAAGTTACGCATGAGTAACTCGTTGCTTTGCTCAGAAACGCTAATGTGCTGCAGGTAAGCAAAGTGGGGAAATATTATGCCGTGTTGATAAGCAAGTTGATAAGTGAACCTATTGAATGCAACCTTGCTTGTCTGTATCCCATCCGCCCGAAATTTGAAAATTTGTTGCAAGTATGGATGGCTAGTTGGAATAACCAATGTACGTTTAAATTGTATGGATAACAAAATGCATTCAAGATAGGTATGGGACAATATGAGACGAGGCCAAAGCTCTATGATTCGAATATTTGGAGTTATAGTAGTAGTAATTATGTTTTATAGTAGGATGTGAACCTTTAGAGAACGTTATGCCGCTATTTGTTTGTTTTGTAAAATGTTTGCATTCAAAACGTTTTTGCTTTCTGAAGAAAACTGTTGTTGTTTTCAGGAATAGTTTTACTACGAACTTTAAAGGGGTACGTAATTGAAGTGAATATTTGAAACATTTTAACAAAACGTGGTTGTTATTGTAATGTTTGTACTTTTCTGGCATTTTCATTGCATAATAACATCGTGGCTAAAATTCCATTTAAAACGTGTAAAATATAAAATGACAATAAAACGTTTTTTCATTACACAATAACAAAATCGTTTGGTTTTTTAGTAGAACCAGTACGGTCACGGATGACTGGTTTCTTGCTTTGCCATGTATGCTTCTGCCTGAAAACAGTAAAGCTGCACATGAATGTGTGTAAGTAGAGATACGTTTTACTATGCGTTTTACTAAGTGGGCTTCACCGGTTTGTAAAATAGAACGAAAAGTGAAGGCAATTTTGTGCAACGTTTGTAGTTTTGAATATGAGGAGTTTGGTTATGCAGTCACAAATGGGATAGAATAAGTGCATGGTATAATGAATTATATCCAAACGCGATTTAGGCTAGAAGACGTTTTTACCTTACTTTAGCTAGCAATGTAGTCTACTTTAAAAAATTGAAACCTGTTTTAGCTTTACTGCTTAGAAAAACGTTATTAAAGAGTTGTAGTGTGATCTGCTACCATTCAACTCTCAAATCTAGTAAACGTTTTTTACTACGTGTTTTAGGGTTATTTATATGGGCCAAGTAAAATGAATGCTACTTGTATTGTTTGCTATTGCATCATCCGGTTTATCATGCAAAATATAATCCTTCGCTGCCTATAAAACCCAGAGAAGTTGGACAATGTTTCTCACTTTTTGGCTAAACTTCACCTTGCCAGCATTTCATAAGTTGCTTGAAATTGAATTACTTCAAAGATATTCTAATAAAGCAAAACTATCTACTTTTAGAAAAAAACTTTTACTGCCCATTCTAAAAATGGATAGCACCAGTACGAATCCTCGCAATGAGGATGATAACAATACTATTCCTCAAAAACCAAGTAGTCCAATACCATACAATCCCTTTTCTTGTCCAATAGAAAATTGTGAGTTTGTTGGAATAAATATCAAGGAAAAGTTGAAACACATGGCATATTGCTCAACTCCTGGGGACGTACCTTGTCAGTTTTGTAAACATGTGTCCAAGAATCTGGGAGAGGATGCAAATCACTTTGTACAGCTTCACAATTGTAAACATTGTAAAAAGTTTTTTAAGCAAGTAAAACTACACAAGTGTGACACAAAAAGAGGAGATTCTTTTTGCCGTGGTACAAAGCGCAAACAACAAGACGAAAGAATGGAAACCGGAGAAAATGCAACCAAGAAAACTTTTTGGTGCAAGTACAACTGTTGTGATTTTCTTACCAGTGACATTGAAGATCTCGATAATCACCTTGAACTTAATCACTATTGTACCAGTTGCTCTTGCGCCTGTGCGGATAAAACATTGCACAAATGCAAACGAGTAAACAAAATGTTTAATCTGCCCACTGTTGTCATTGCCGATACGCAATTCCGAGAAAAGGGAAAAGCAAATGCTGGCGCACTTGTATCACTACAAAAACTTTTTGAAAAAGGAAACAAACCCGTTTTAATTACGGAAGCTACAATGCGTGTACTTGAAGATCTGAAAAAGATTATTCACAAATATATCAGTGAATATAAAGGAATTCGGCTTCAGTTAACGTATTTGCTTGACACTACCGACTTGAATACAGGCAAAAAGAAACAACGCATTGTTAGCAATCCTTATCAGCGATTACTCGGTTCCAACTCTTTAATCGATGAAATTTATTTTTGCTTGGACTATTGTTCAGCCATGATAAATGGCATGACTGGATCATCAAGCGGGATCGTAATTGATGGAGTAGATGGAATTGAAGTCAACATTGGAGTTTACCGCCCCATTCGCCCACGAGGATGGATTCCCTTGCCGCCAGGATTGAAGCACAGACAGGGGCTTCTCAACATTACCACAAAAGAAAAAGATTGTTTTAGACTTTGTGTGTTGGCTGCCCTGTATGGACATGAGTTTGAGCATTCTAAAAACCCAGGAGTGCCTTTGAAGAATCTTAGCAAAAGTCAAAAACTTGATGTCAAAAGGCAAATGGAGCGGCCATCAAATTACCATGGCATATGGAAACGTGTACAAAAAGAAAACACACTTGACTTTCGTGGATTCAAACGGGATATTGACATTAGTGACTTGCATGTTTTTGAAGAACGAAACAAGCTTGGAATCAACATTTATGAATACAGCGATGAGCTAGGAGAAGTATTTCCTTATCGTATTACTGAACAACACCACGGCCTGGAAAGACAAATCTACCTTTTGTTACTTAAGGATGAAGTCGACGGAGAAATTAACCACCATTTTGTACTGATTCGTGACCCATCACGATTTTTTGGTAATGCCAATAGTAAAAACGGAAAGATTTGTCCCTGGTGTTCTCAGAAATTTCCAACAGAGGATCACATGAATAAATGCCAGATACACAATTCTACCAGACTTGAGCCACCCAAACCTGAAAACTGCAAATTCAAATTTCGAGATTATCACAAATGTCTGCCTCCACCATACCGAATATATACGGAACACCTATTCACCAGTGGTGGAGAGCAACGTATGATTGGCTATGGACTGGTTGTTATTGGACCCAACGGAAAGATCGTCGACAGCGATTTTCATATTGGAACCAACTCGATTGAAGTATACATGCAAAAAATCTTTCCACTTGCAAATCAACTTTCTGAAAAGATGCTACGAGAAGCAACTCCGATTCTCGAATTAAGTCCTGATGGATATAATGATTTTGAAACCGAAATGGAATGCGTCAAATGCTTGCAGCCATATACTTCAAGAATTCCACAAAGACGACATCACTCCCCTCAAATTGAAGGACATTCAATGGTATGTAATTTGTGCAGTTTCAAAATACAAATAGAATCACAAATCCCAATGTTTACGCACACTTACAATAAAGTGAGCTCGCACATGCTTCAGGCAACAATCACCTCAAATGAAGCCAAAGAAGTAAAGATCATTCCAAGAAACAATGAGGACTTTGTGTCAGTCATATTTGACAACAAACTCAAATTAGTGGACAGTCGCAAATTCCTAGATCATGACTTACAAGACCTAATTTTGCAGTTAGTACAGTCTAAAAAGTTGAACAAATTGAAACTGTTCTACCACATGTTGAAAGAAAAATTTATCAAGCAGCCTTTTTATTTTCCTCATACATGGTTTGACGCAGAGGACAAGCTAGAAGCGGTCTGTCTACCATCATTTGACCAATTTGAGGATATTTTAATTGATAACGAGATGAGCATGTCACAGTATAAGAGCACAACGGACCTTTACCAGCAACTTGGATGCAAAACATTTAGAGAATACTGTCTCTACTATCTTAGAAGCCGTGTGTGTACATTGGCAGCTGTAGTAGAAGAATTTGGAGAGTTCTGTTCCAAGACGTACAAGTTATCCCCACTTTATGAAATGTCCCTTGCGTCGTATGCTTACTCATTGGCAACGTACCGTTCCAACGCAAATTTTGAGATTCCAACTGATCCAAAAATAATCAAAATTATCATGGATAACATTCGTGGAGGCGTATCTCATCTCTCAAAAAGATTGGTGACTGCAAAATCAGAACGTCTGGGACATGAAAATGTACAAGATGAAGAACGTACAGAGTTGTTGATAGCAGATCTAAACTCGCTCTACCAGTTTTGTTTAATGGAGCCCCAACCCTTTTCCAATTATCGGCTTCTCTCTCAAGAAGAAATACAACACGTCGACATTATGACACATGACGGATCTAACAATATTGGTAGAATATATGTCGTGGACCTTCACTATCCCACTCGCATCAAGGAATATTCAAAGGATTTCCCGTTTGCTCCTGTCAAACAAAAGTTGGACATTTCATATTTCACAACGTACCAGCAAGAAGTATTAAGAGTTTGCTGTCCATCAAAGAAAAACCAACTAGGAGCAACTTCTCTACTTCTTACCCAAGAAGATAAAAAGGAATATGCATGTCACTACAAGTTGTTGCGTTTCTTTATGAGACAAGGCATGCAGGTAACCAAGATACACAACGTGATTGAGTATAAAGAAAAGCCTTATCTAAAAGAATTCATCAAAGAAAACATCAAAGTCAGAATGGACGCCAGAGGCAAATTTCATGAAAATATTTCCAAAAATATTGGAAATATGATATTTAAAAAGTTTCTTTCAGTCGAAAATAATCTTGAAGTGAAAGCTGTTACTCATCCAGAAAAAGCTGTCAACATTTTGGCCAGACACAACTTTGAAGATGCACGAATCATCTCAGAAGATCTTGGACTTTACTATTTGCGCAAACCAACAAGCAAGTTGGACAAGAATATTCTTGTGTCATTTTGCGTTTTAGAGTTGGCAAAATTAAAGCTTTATGAACTGGTGTATGAGGTGCTGAAACCTCAGTTCAAAGACAGAATCACTATCATAGCCTCGGAAACCGACAGCTTGTTTTGTGAAATTAAAGACCCCAAGAAGAGTTTTCTGTCAGATCTAAAAGCCATAGGAAAATGGTTTGACTTTTCAACGCTGCCAGATGGGCATCCACTCAGAGATGACAGTCGAGCAAAAGATGTCGGACTATTAAGGATTAAATATCCGAATGCTCTTGAATTCATTGGATTGAAAAGCAAAATGTATTCAATCCTCAACAAATGCTCAACATGCGCGACATCACAAGAAAATGTCATTTGTCAGGATTGTGTGGACGGCACAACAAATGTGGCAAAAGGTGGGCCCGAAAAGAAACATACAAATCATGAGACATACAGAAAAGTTCTTTTTGAAAATGAGCAACACTTTGCACATTTTACAACTTTTCACACAAGAAATCTTTTCACAAAAGCTAGTTTTTACTGCAGCAGATTTTCACAGACGGTGGCATGACATTAATTCATCCGAGCCGATCGGATACACAAAAGAAGTAGTTCCCACTGATTTTGTAAAGATAGCAAACGCATTTGTGTATACCACTCACGAGAAACATATCTTTGGTTCAAGTAAAAGAACCAATCCAAAACAGCTTTAGGCATCACATTCGTTTAGCGTTTTGTTGAATCAAAATAAAATTTTGAAACTACAAAACACACTTTTCTACTAAAAATGTTAGGATATATCTAAAAAATCTAAACTTTACAAATTAGGTTACGCATTTTGTAAGAAACTGTATAAAGGGAGAGCAAATAGACACTTTTTTAAAATAAACCTTGCAAAAACTGAAAAAAACATTTAAACAAATATTCAAAAATACAACTTAAAAGTCAAACAAAACATATAAAACTGCCTACAATAGAAATTAAATTGCAACAAAATGCTTCACCTTTTACAAAAACGAATAAAAATGTAATGCAAGCAAGCCTAAATTTAGCTTTCATTGCTGCGTTCTCTAAAATGTTTGATTTTTATATAACTTAGAAAGTATAAAATAGATTGTAAATAGTAGGTTAGGTCAATGACGAAAGACATTTTTGGTCGGCTGAGTCATTCTGATGAGATTCACAGCCCCGTTTCATGACGGATAATTTCGAAACCTAACCTACTCTCTAGTGCAAAAAATATTTCATTTGTGGATGTAGATTTAAATTGATCACTCAGTTTTGTTTTACATTCATTAAACTTAGAATAAATTTACATTAACAGAGCTTTAGAATCTCTCTCTCAGATTAGACTGCAAACGCGTTTTTAAAATGCACAAGGAGAATCTAAAGTAGAATGCTCAGAATAGTTTTATGTTTCATGTGGCATACCGTCGTTTTATCATAATTTGAGTACCAAAGGACCACCTGCAAGAAAATGGAGTGTATGCAACAAGCCCTTCTCGATAAATCATCATACACAAGCGAGGTTCTGCAAACAATATCCAAAATTAATTTTGAATGTACTTGCGTTGTAAAGTTTACAAGGTTTATGCTCATGTGGTATGAAATTAATAGAACAATGTATGATGCTTTTCAAATCCCGGTCAGAGAAAATAGGAACAAGCGAATTACAATTGCAGAGAAAATTAAGCAAGTATACGATTGGGCTTTTAATATTTACGCAGATTGTGTTTGGTTTGTTTGTGATCACCCACACATGAATGTGGATACAAACAAATATGAATGCGTAACGTGCACAAACTCTTTTGTCTACTTTTTTAATGATACATTTTATGGGTTCGAATACTATAATGGTGGCTTTAAAGAAGAAAGAGTTAGGCAAGTCTACTTTACATTTGTTGACTTGATCAAAGACTGTAAAAGATGCAATAATATGGACGCTTTTTACGAACAAAATGAATACTATCTACCAGCGTAGTTGCACTAGTGTAAAGTCAAACCCAGCAACTCTTTAAACGAAAATGGCAAACATAAATGTACCAAGTACACAACATTTTACTTTTGTAATAGAGTCTTCGTTTTCGCCGCGTACTAAAACTTGCTACTCCGTGAGACGTGAGTTTACAGAATCTGTTTCAACGCGTGGAAAATTGTCAATGAGTGCGGATAAAGAAACTTTAATATTAACACAAACATTGTCTAATTGCTCCAAACCTTCTGTGTTTAGTATTCCACGCAACTACGCTGATGAACTTTGTCAACAAACTAAAAAATTGCAGGGGAAAAATCAAAACTGATGCCAACGGCCATACCAGCATGCCTGGGTTAGAAGAAGACCATGTAGAGCAAGCAGATTTTTATCAACACTTTTTGGCAATTAATTGTAAGGGATTACGCATTCGTCCCAACCTTGCTGCATCTGGTGTATATTTTTGTGCGTATCAGAAAACTACAAAAACCCATCACGGCAGTACGACTGAAAACATATCAAGTGCAACATTTAGTGTAAATGTGATTGACAGGATCGTTGAATTTCTTACATTGGTTCACCAGGAAAACCAAGCAAACACAAGACACGAATAAATGTTTAATGAACAAACAGAGAGGAGAAGCAGAAATGCAGAATGTAAAACTATAAACAAATTATGAACATCGGATTTTGTATGCGTAATCAAGTATTCTGTAAATAAATTGCACAATTTGTAAAAATCAAAACAAACCTAGCTTTAGCTTAAGTAAAACATATTTAGTGATTTGTAATTTATCATTGTTTTGTAAACACATTTCTATTAATTTTTTAAATCAGAAAAAATTGTACACATGAACAATAATTTTGTAAAATAAACTCAAAAGTAGCTACAACATAAGTGACGAAATCGAATGTAAAACGAATTATCAACATTTTGTATTCCAAGCATATTTTTCAAACATCACGTACCACACTTCCTCCGATTTCTGTCTGCATAACCAAACTCCTCATATTCAAAACTACAAACGTTGCACAAAATTGCCTTCACTTTTCGTTCTATTTTACAAACCGGTGAAGCCCACTTAGTAAAACGCATAGTAAAACGTATCTCTACTTACACACATTCATGTGCAGCTTTACTGTTTTCAGGCAGAAGCATACATGGCAAAGCAAGAAACCAGTCATCCGTGACCGTACTGGTTCTACTAAAAAACCAAACGATTTTGTTATTGTGTAATGAAAAAACGTTTTATTGTCATTTTATATTTTACACGTTTTAAATGGAATTTTAGCCACGATGTTATTATGCAATGAAAATGCCAGAAAAGTACAAACATTACAATAACAACCACGTTTTGTTAAAATGTTTCAAATATTCACTTCAATTACGTACCCCTTTAAAGTTCGTAGTAAAACTATTCCTGAAAACAACAACAGTTTTCTTCAGAAAGCAAAAACGTTTTGAATGCAAACATTTTACAAAACAAACAAATAGCGGCATAACGTTCTCTAAAGGTTCACATCCTACTATAAAACATAATTACTCCAAATATTCGAATCATAGAGTTTTGGCCTCGTCTCATATTGTCCCATACCTATCTTGAATGCATTTTGTTATCCATACAATTTAAACGTACATTGGTTATTCCAACTAGCCATCCATACTTGCAACAAATTTTCAAATTTCGGGCGGATGGGATACAGACAAGCAAGGTTGCATTCAATAGGTTCACTTATCAACTTGCTTATCAACACGGCATAATATTTCCCCACTTTGCTTACCTGCAGCACATTAGCGTTTCTGAGCAAAGCAACGAGTTACTCATGCGTAACTTGTGCTTACCTTCTTTACTATGCACACCTTTGCTCAACTATGGCAGCGATTTTGAGCAAAGCAACGAGTTACTCATGCGTAACGGAACTTGTACTTACCTTCCTTACTACATTTTACACACTATGCTTAATGGAAACCTACCACACTTGTACATGCACAACTACATGGATTTTTTCCACTTCTGATACGAGATTTTGCTCTCAACGGCAACAACATTCCCTTCTAAATTCTCAATATTATGCATAGTCAACATCATCTCACCATATTACCCATTAGCACAGCGACTACATACCCCAAATGCACACGAGCAACATACCCCAAATACACATACGCAGAACAGTAAAAGGCATAAGTAAAACCAGCCTTTACAGGCATCCACACACATAGCGCGCATACCACCACAGCCTACTCTGCTCGTCACACTAGACTGCACACAAGCAGCTCTGGCTCTTCACACCTGACTGCACACAAGCAGTTCTAGCTCGCTCGTTTTTCCCATAAGATCCCATGTTGGTGGAGTTGGCGGACGCGATTTCGGCCATTTTGGCCACTTTTGAAAGTTGACATAGGACAAATCAATGTTGGTGGAGTTGGAGGGTGCATGCCAACTCACTAACAGCATACGACAACTCCACCATTCATATCTACTTATGCGTAATACGGTGGACCTGGAATTTTAGTCACATTTTGTCCGAATCTGATATACCACATGAAAAACATTTGAGGTTGAAATCGAGGTGGTGAAAATCACACGGTTTCACAGCCAATATTTTCGAGGGGGTGATTTGTCACCGGCCTCCCCTCCTGTTCCGTGGCCCTTGAGATTGGTAATAGTTTAGTATGTAAGCAACCAGAATATAAGGTATATAACTATATTCCAATAGGTATATGATGACTAATGCCGTAATGTAATGAATGAGTGCCGAATGAATGACCACTATCGTACATAATACACACGACAATCTAATAAAGTAATCAGTTATCTCTCTAAACTCACAAGATCTGCACTTGAGTCGATCTCCTATTCATTCCCCATACAATTGGCATGCTCTATTCTAAATTACATACACAGATCTTAGTCTCCGATTTACAACTGGGGTCCTATTTTTACATTTGTTTTGCTAAATGCCTTCCAAGGCGTGGGAACATTGAGTATATCAGTATGCTTACAGCGTTTGTGTTGGTTACCAATCGATCAAAAATTTCGTCAATACATACAGGTTTGATAACAATCTAGCTTTTCTGCACATTGTCAATGCCCTTGACAGTACATATTTATTACATTTCCTTTAGGTGAAGTTTTTAGGTCATATGCACTCAATGGACTGGAATTATTTACTAGAACAAAGAGCATCAGATTTATTTAGGACTTTACAAGATGGAACGGATAGTATTTTATCTGTAGTTAAGCACATGATTTACTGCATTGTTCCCACAGTTGTTAGCACAGTTGTAGCAATTTTGTACATAACTGTTAAATTTGGATGGAGTTATGCATTTATTATTATAGTTCAGCTTATAACTTACATTGCCGTTACACTTCAGCTAACTAACAAACGCTCAATCTGTCAACATGCGGTCAACAAGGCGGAGGAAAATCTCAGAAGAAAGGGAATGGAGAGTGTAATTAACTATGAGACTGTTAAAGTTTACACGAGTGAAACTTTTGAGAAAAGCCGGTATAACAAAAACTTGGAAAATTTGTTAAACCAGAAGTACAGAGTAGGAGCATTGACATTAATGGGGCAAAATGTACAACATGGCATTGTTTGTGCAGGACTGTTAATTTGTTCTTACTTTTTCTCCGTGTCTTTGTACACCGGAAGTAGAAAGTTGACTCCAGGAGATTACTCATTATTGACAATCTATTTTATTATTATTATGTATTATTTGTATTTGTGTTTACACCGAGCAAGTCCTATTCTTATACATTTTACTTTGAATTTAATTTAGAGATATAAAAGTCAGCCTTGTCAAAGCAGAAAACCTACTAAACTATCTTCGTCAGAAGCCAGCCATACGTGACATGCCTATTTCCAATACTTTAAATTTACAAGAGGCAAGCGTTGAGTTTAGAAATGTCAGTTTGGTGACTGATTCAGGAAAAGATGTTCTTCGGGATATTTCATTTAAAATTCCATCAGGAAAGACTACAATGTGGTTTGTTGTTTGATTATTAATGCATCTGTTCAATACTATAGATAAATTTGTATATGGATACTTTATACAACTTTGTAGGTAGGTTCTAGTGGCTCAGGTAAAACAAGCATTGCCAGATTACTTCTCAGGCTACTTGACCCAACTTCCGGAGAAATTTCTGTTGATGGAGAGAACATACGGAATGTCACTTAGGGAATCAATTGGAATTGTAGCACAAAACACTGTGCTACTAAATGACTCCATACGGTAATTAAGGTTTCAAATTGTCAGGTTTTAAATAGGAGAGATTAATACGTATCCCCATATTAGAGCTTGGACTTGGGGCCCCACCCCTGCAGGGGACTGCAGGGCCCCAAACCCATGGGGCAGCGGGGGCGATTTTTGCTCGAGCCAAGAGCAGGGCAGGGCAGGGGTAAGGCAAGCCGAAAATTTGCAGGGCCCTGCTTTTCCCCATAGTAAAAATTCGAATTTAAAGTGGCATTACACACTTGCTGATTGCATAGATTTTAAGGCACAGATTAACGATTCCCTCCTTAGCAAGCAAAAAGATTGCCGTGTCAGACTTAGTATACCATTTAGTAAATATAATCATTGAAAATGATGGCACTAAATTTGCTGTTTAGAGATTCGCTGTTTGCCCAAAGTAGATTTTAGATAGCTGCAAAAAATGATAGTTAGCGAAAATGTTCAAGTATTGTATAACTTTAACTAGTAATCTTCTATCGAATAATCACAGTGTAACTGAAACACTAAAAATACTGAAATAATTATCTTCTTCATCAATTAATTGTCCATGTAAGACAATATAAGCTGCTTTATAGCAAATAATTCATATCTCTACAAACATTTCATCAAAAGGACTCTGTTTTAGTTAGCGAGCTACGTAAATTTTGTATTCACCATGCTTATGCTAGAAGTTTAGTTATTAAGATAGGAAAATTGTTTTTGTACTTTCGAAATTTGCAGGGCCCTGCAGGGCCCTGCAGGGGTGGGGAATCAAAAAAGTGGTCTGCAGGGCAGGGCAGGGCAGGGGAACTCAAAATTTTCCCTTGGGTTTGGGTCGGGTTTTAAAAAATTTTGCCCGAAGTCCAAGCTCTACCCCATATAGCTCCTATACCACAGAAACAATATCCGCTACGGTAAAATAGATGCCACTGAATATGAAGTACGCATTGCGGCAACAATGGCACAAATTCATGATGTTATTTTAGGATTGTCAAATGGATATGATACCAAGGTAGTATTCGAATTTGTAAAAGCTATTCAAATGCAATAATCAATAAATATTATCTGCTGAATTGAAATCTAGTATGGATATGGAATTTTAATTTATAGGTAGGTGAAGATGGTATTCAGTTAAGTGGTGGTGAGCGGCAAAGAATTGGTATTGCCCGTGCGATTTTGAAAAATCCAAAGATTCTAATACTTGATGAGCCCACATCTGCTCTTGATTCTAATACTGAAAGACGGGTTTTAGAAACTTTGAATGATTTGTGTAAACGTCGAACTTGCTTGGTAATAACTCATAATTTGAAATCAGCATTACATTCAGACAACATTATTGTTTTGGAAGCTGGGCGTATTATTGAACAAGGAAGGTATGTACACAATCATGACTTTATTATGATGAATACTTGACGCTAACAATATTAAATGTAAGTACTTTATTCGCAAATCTTTCAGCTACAAAACCTTGTCCAGGAAAAGTACAAATGGAAAATTTTTCAATATGCGTAAACAACAGAACTGGTTTTCTAACGGTTAATGTTTGTGTGACCTAAATGACCTAATTTTACAACCGTGTACCTGGAAATTGGCATAAAAAGAAAACAATGAATTACATTTCGATGGCAACTTTTCAGGATGTGCTATAAGAAAACCCATACTTTAAGATTTGTGCTATATGATTTTTTCACAAACTTCGATTTGTGCTATATGACTTTTTTCACAGACTTCAAATGATGCTATATGATTTTTTGGGGCAAAATGAACTTTTGGTACCAAAATGATCAGGAGATTTTGAAACATATTTTGGCACTATCAGTTCAAATTGCCCCAAAAAATCATATAGCATCATTTGAAGTCTGTGAAAAAAGTCATATAGCACAAATCGAAGTTTGTGAAAAAATCATATAGCACAAATCTTAAAGTATGGGTTTTCTTATAGCACATCCTGAAAAGTTGCCATCGATTTGTTGATTAATTGACAACAACCCCAATTCAAACTGACGACTGACATGAGGGAACACAGGATGCTCAATAAATAAATTATGTACCTATAGATACTGTTTAGTGATACTTAACAATAATCTTTGTTATGATGATTAATGAGCCAGTAGTTTGTTATCGGTTATTTTACTGTAAGAGAAATATGTGAAATGTCCATGAAAACAGTTTTTAATTACCTGCTGTCATCTATTTTATTTACGCAGTTTATTTCAACCGCACAAGTTTATTATAAAATTCCAATAAATATATTATCGAATTCCTGCTAGTGTTTATACTTTTTTTCAACTTTTTAGCCGCATTAAATATTCTCAGTATCACCTATCGAAACTATCTCAAAATTCACATTTCTTGATTTGTGGTTTCTTATTTTCAATAAATACCCACAAGCAGTCGTCATGTACTCAAAAAGAGATTTCTGCTAAACAAATGTAATTATCTCACACTTGACTTGCACACAGACCGCAAGCCGTCCTGTTTCAGAATTTTTTGCAACGGATGCACAGCATCGTGTATTGTACGGAATTTTTGGTTACACACTGCGATTTCATGGAATATGCAGACTGGAGGTTTGTTACATGCTACACGAAATGAATCATACAGTTTCTATAAAACCAATCTTAGAATGGCTAAGAATTAAAAGCATAAATGATGAGCTCATTCTCACTGCAATACATAATAGCTCAGTAAGCCATTTTGAAGGCTTTGTTGTATATTTGAGTTTTTTGTCTCAGCCACCACAATAATTGCATATACTTTTTGCATTCAAGGTACTTATGTAATAGATACCTGCATTTGAGCAATGACTGGAATATTGTGAGTCAAAACACATTTGGATGACGCTAAAATCCAACGGTTTCGCTGAAAGCGAAAACAGGTTGTATTATGGACCAAAATGAGTCTGTCGACCGTTACGTATTTTTTAATACCAGCAAGTGTTTCATATCAAATCACGCTTTTAGGGGAAATATCTGAAATTCCTGTAGGTTCTTACAGCTTTTGGTTATGTTTTTGTGTAAACTCCGAACTGAAAAGAAAATTTGCAATTTTCGGTAAACATGAGGAAAACATCCAGCGTGTTTTTTCTCTTTACACATTTCCTTTGTTCAGGTCTGGTTGGTAAGAGAAGAAGTATTATATTGCAGTTTTCAGCATTAGTTTCAGTGATTTCTGTAATAGCAAGATGTGTTGGGGACGTGTATATTCCACTTTGTTTTCAAAAAGTTGGTAAGCATTGCACGGTTTAAATACAAACAAAATTACTTCTTTATGAAATCGATTTCATTTTAAAGTTGATGAGCTTACAACAATTAAAATTGCCAATTCACGTATGCCTTACTGGGTTCCAATTGTAATATTCGTTTTGCTAAACGCTTTTCAAGGCGTGGGTAACCTGAGCATATCAGTCTGTTTGCAGAATTTATGGTGGTTACCAATCGATCAAATGTTTCGCCAATATATACAGGTATGACACCAGCCTAGAGTATGCGCATTGTTGTCAATGGACAATGGCCCAGATATTAATCATTTCATTTTGTTAATTCTAGGTGAAATTTCTTGGACATATGCACTCTATGGACTGGAGTTATTTACTAGAAAAAAGACAATCCGATCTGTTTTATATTTTATATGATGGAACGGATAGCATTTTGTCTGTAGTTGAGCACATGATTTATTCCATTGTTCCAACCATTGTCAGCACAATTATTGCAATTGTGTACATAACTGTAAAATTTGGATGGATCTATGCAATTGTCATTACACTTCAGCTTATCATTTACATTACTTTTACACTCCAGCTAACTAAAACACGCTCAATCTTCCAACATTCTGTTAATGAAGCGGAAAAAATTCTGAGAAGAAAAGCAATGGAGAGTGTGGTTAATTATGAAACTGTAAAAGTATACATGAATGAAAATTTTGAGAAAAACCGGTTTAGCAAAAGCATGGAGGATTTTTTAAACCAGAAATTCAGAGTAGAAGCATTGACAGCAATGGGACAAAATGTGCAACATGGCATTGTTTGTATGGGTTGGCTAATTTGTTTATACTTTTTCTCTACGAGATTGCATCATAGACATGATAAGTTGACCTCTGGAGATTACGTATTACTGACTATGTTTTTGGGTCAGTTATATGCTCCTGTTCGCTATTTGGCAGAGTACTACAGGTACGAAGCCTTGCATACATTTTTTATAATAGCAACAGCGAGCTCATAAAATTGTGAATTTTTCATGTATTCAGAGATATCAAGGTTAGTCTTGTAAAGGCGGAAGCGCTACTAAACTATCTTCGTCAGAAACCGGCAATTCATGATATGCCGTTTTCAAACAGTTTAACTGTACAGGAGGCAAGCATTGAGTTTAGAAATGTCAGTCTGGTGACCGATTCGGGAAAAGATGTACTTCTAAATATTTCATTTGCAATTCCATCTGGACAGACAACAATGCTGGTTTGTGGTTTAAAATGCATATAGTATGTGTTTATGCATGCAAGCAAATTTTTAAAGAAATAAATTTTACAAACTGCAATTTTGCAGGTGGGTTCTAGTGGCTCCGGAAAAACGAGCATTGCCAGATTGCTTCTTCGACTTCTTGACCCAACTTGTGGAGAAATGTTTGTTGATGGAATAAACATACGGAATATAAAATTAAAGTAACTGCGGGAATCGATTGGCATTGTAGCACATGACACCGCGCTAATATATGACTCGATTTTGTAGGTCACCGTTGAATATTACAAGTTTTAAAAAAATTGTTTTATTTAAAGAAATTGTTCTTAAACTATAGAAACAATATTCGATACGGTAAAGTAGACGCTACCGAATATGAAGTACAAAAAGCAGCTACTATGGCACAAATTCATGATGTCATTTTGGGTTTACCGAATGGATATGACACTAGGGTAACATAAGCGTTTAAGTTTGTTCAAAATATCAAAAGTATTTACAAGTAATAAATACTTTCTTAAAAATAAATCGCTTAACGCCCTTTTTATTTTCAGGTAGGTGAAGATGAAAATAGTCAATGAGTACATTATATCCAAACTGATTATTGATAACAGCAATATTTTGTTGTTGTGATGATTAATATACGAGTTCTTTGTTATCTGTCATTTCCCTGTAAGAGAAATAAATTAAGTTGTTACATTTTATATTGAGGTTATTTTTGCAAGTTTTTAACGCCTGCTTCCTTTTCATTGCATACGTCAACTGCATAAGTTCATTATCAAATTCCAATAAACTTTAAATTAATGTCCATGTTTTCAAACCGCACTGAATAATCACAGTAGAATGTATCCAAATTACCACGAAATTCACATAATTTGGTGAGTTTGAGGCTTTTTCATGTTTAAATAAATATTCATAAGCAAATTTTTTCATAATAAATGCGGCATTTGATAAAAACATTATGTCACAGTTGATTGCAAACAGACCACAAGCATACTTTTTCTAGTGAATTTTTGCAGCGTTAGCAAAACAACACTAACATACTGAATGAATTTTACGTTATTAAGTGCAATTTCATGGAATATGAAAATGGCTTGGTGCATATGCCCAAACTGAAGCGTATGATGTTTGTATAAAACCAATTAAAAATTAATCATCATCACCATTTAAAAAGTAAATGCTGAGCTCATCCCATACGACTGGACATAGTAAAGTCTTATTTCAAAGATTTGTATCTTTCAGTTTATTTTCGTCTCAGTTTGTAAGCTCTTGGTGAATGAGGAAAACACGACGTTCTGAAACAAAACAATTAAAAAGATTTGCTAAGGTAATTAAAAAGATCTAGCTTGATTTTATAGCTTGAAATATTGATTGCATTAGATTTTGAACATTTATGAGCGGTTGTCAGTATAGTGTTTTACGTAGTAGTGATTGCGTAAAGATTATTCCTTGCTTATTTAGTGTAAGGTAGCTGGAAAACATGTATATATCAGGTCTGATTATTAGCTTACTATTTAATTCTGTACAGCATCTCTGTGAAAACATTTCCATGAAACAAATTATGTAGTGCGTAACCTTTAATTTGTAAATACTTTTAATTACTGAAAGATAACTTTCTGAGAATTATCTTTGTGCCATAAAGGCTTAGAATGGACAGATTTTTTCTCATTTAAATAAAGAAGTGTGCCATGTTTTGATTAGATTCATTTGTTATTAAGCTTTTAATGAATAGACAACCAGTCAGCTCGCGATAATACAAAGTGTAGTGTGTAACCTTAAATCAGGCTGGAATAAAATCATTTTTCCATAATCCAATTCTAATAACGCAATTCTTTTCTACAATAGCAGTCCCAGCGTAAACATCTGCACTGAACAAAAATACGGATTAACCAAAACAAGTAAGTGAGAAAACCATTTTATTTCAAAATAATTCTTGATCAAGCTTGGCCTGGTGCAACACATGACATAACATAAATATGTAGCAATGATAATTTCAGAGCTATTATTGTGCCTATTAAGTATACATTTTTTAACCTAAGGTTTTGATGTGGAGAAAAGTTAATTTGCGTAAACAAGATTTGTAATAGTCCAGGATAACATTTTTCATTGCGCTTTCAGATTTCATAATAGATTTTTAAAAATGAGGCTTTTAGAAGTTGACAATGTAATGTGAGATTATATTAATCACAAATCAAGCGACAAAGTATTGAGTTGTTGCTTCATAAAATAGTATTTCATCGAGTTTTAAAATCAACACGATCAAAATCGAGTTTTAGAATTTCAAGTAAAAAAATTACAAAATTATATAATAGGTAACACATTGTACCTTAGGATGACGATCATATATGACAAACATATTACTTTTTATTTTTAGCATTCAAAAGATATCATTACTCCTACATTTGATTAGAACTTTCACGTGCGTCATTTCTGGCATCTAAATATGTTTTGCATATGACTATGAATTTAAAGGCTTTGTTCTTGCATTTCATTAGGACCTGCGTTCATTAAATACAGGTTTTAGCCTGCCACGCATCATGCCTCGGCTTTTGCTACTTTCAAACGCCAGGTCGGGTTCCAGCTTTCTCCAGGATCTCTTAGCCTGCCACCCGGAGATAACCCTAACCGGCGAAATTCTAAACGAGGAATTCGGTTTGATCGAAAATCCTCTTGACACCATATCAACCACCTTGGCAACACTTCACAACACTTTCACCGGATTCAAGCTTTTCCCCGAACAACTCTACCTTCACAACCTTCATTTTGGCAAGTTAGTAGACTCCCTCGGCATCACTCACGTCATAGTCCTCTGGCGTGAAAATGTTTTGGAAGGATATGCATCCCAACAAATAGCATTTTCAACCAACTGTTGGTACTCTACCACCAAACCAGCCTCCATCAACAAAACAACCGTAGACATTGACGACTTCCAAAAATTTACAAAGGAACTAACCCAAAACTGGAATCAAATCGGTACCGAATGGCCTGTGGATGTTCGCCCAATCTTTGTCAAATTTGAAGACTTGGTCGCCCAACCATCCCAAGAAACACGAAGAATTTTAGCGGAAATGTCCTTGGTCTCTGATAACCACCTATTTATCACTCCATCCGAACGACAAAACCCAGCACCAATTTCTGAAAAAGTTCTAAATTATTTCGAAATCCCTGAAGAGCTCCGGGAATTCAAACTGGACACGCGTAAAATTTTACAACAAAAAATAAAAAGTCTCTTCAAGTTCCTGCCGAACTACTTCAGTACGTTCCTGACAGAGAACCCTGCATGCCCGCGGGAGGCTGGCTTTACACCGTGGCCGAACCTTATTTACCTCCAAATGCCATGCAAAACGCTTTTGATGCATTACAATCCGGTAGCATTTCTTCTGCTGGATATTTGCCAAAGGAATTAGCCAAACGGTTACGTACATTATTTCAATGTCCCGTGGCTCAACCCTGTTCCAATGGGTTTACAGCTTTGCTTTTGGCTATGCAAGTATCTGACATTGGACAAGATGACGAGGTTATCGTACCTTCAATGACAATGGTTGCTGTGGCAAATGCTGTGCACTATTTACGTGCAACACCCATATTTGCAGATAACGCAACAAAAATTGCATACAATCCCAGTTGGGAAGATTATATAAGTCGGGCATCACCAAAAACTAAGGCGGTTATTGTAACTCACACATATGGAGTTCCCGTTGCGGATATTGAACGAATTGCTAAAGAATGTCAAAATCGAGGCTGGATACTAATTGAAGACATTAGCGAATGCGTGGGAATTTCATGCAGCAATTCAAAAGTAGAAGCACAACTTTTGGGAACATTTGGCCACTTTGCCATTGCAAGTTTGTACGTGAATAAAATCATACACGGAGGAGATGGAGGCTTTGTAGTGGCAAAAGATGCCAAAGTGGGAAAGCGACTACAGAGCATTACCAATCATGGATTTACACCAAGCTTTCACTTTGTTCATTTTGAGCCTGCTCCCAATTCGAAGATAAATGGGATTGGAGCTGCTATTGCAACAGGTTGTTTGGATAACCTTCAGCAAATAATGGAGCATCGGTCAGAAGTGGCAAAATGGTATAGAAATGGATTGAAAGGCTTGCCAATAAGACAAATGCCTCAATGTGGACCTGAAGATACGCCGTGGGTATTTGGAATTGAGTGCGAGTCAAAATCAAAGAGAACAGAATTACGAGCTTTTCTGGCAAAATCTGGAATTGAAACTAGGGACTACTTCTTTCCACTTCATTTACAACCGGCTTATATGCACAAGGTTGACAAGGCTTTGAATTTTGCAAATTCTGAGAATCTAAACTCTACAGGGTTTTACCTACCAACTCATTCCAATCTGAAGGAACATGATGTCAAATACATTTGCCAAGTAGTAAAAGCTTATTTTGACAACAAAGCAGTAAAACCGGAAATCGATATTCCAAAACAAAGAAATCTAAAACAAGCGGTGCAAATCTCCACCGATGATTTTGGGGTTCAGGTGAGAAGATATGGAAATACTGGCGAGATTAGAAACACTTTCAAAAGGAATCATGTTTACATACGAGCGGTGCATTTGGGATTGGCGGCGGAAACATTGCCGTTGACTGAGAAATATGATCAAGTATTGTTGCTTATTAAGGCAATGAAAGTGGAGTTGAAAGCTGTCATTGGCGATCCAATGGAAGCCACAATGACAAAATATTTTAATGGGGTTATTTCCTACTTTGAAAAATATTTGCTGGAGCAGCCTTTAAATAGACCTTGGCTACAAGTTGATCTGTCTTGGGATCAGAATAGAAACAAGTCAGTAGAAGAAATTCCTACAACAACAGATCCTGAAACACTACAGCTTCTACTATGGCTTGTTGAACAACGGAAACCCAAAATCAGTTGGGAAATCGGATGTTGGATGGGTCACGCAACAAAGCTAATGGCACAGGTGTGCTCTTCAAATATCCAAATATTTGCTATGGATGCATTCAAGCTACAAAATTGGATGTACATGTTTCTACCCGACCTTGAAACATATAGACAAAACGAAGGAACAAGCTTTTTGCCCATTTTTAAGAAGAATTTATCCGCATTTTAAAGCCAAGTAAAGGCAGTGGCCTTATGATATCTCAGAGCTACCTGAAGACCTAAAGGACCAGCAACCAGAATTGATCTACCTTGACATTACCCAAGAAGATGAGGATTTGGAAGCAATTTGGACCATGATCAAACCCAGCTTGATACCCAATAAGACCATTATACTTTTTAATGGTTTGGCTTCAAGCAGCCTGCCATTTTTTGTCAGACATTCAAACGAATTTCAAGCTCAGAGGCTAAACTACGCCCGTGAGAAACCGTGGAAAGGACGGGGGCCGGGGCATTAAAGTAGACCAAAGGGCTGGGGTAGCCGGCCGCTAGACGACGAAGATGAAAGTTTAACAAACCCAAATGGAAAAGTTCTGAATTTCGACAAATATTTCTGGCCTGCTACGCTCGCCAGTTTTGCTTTTTTCATTTACTTTTCACCAAACTCTAATTCAGTAATCTCATTTTTTCCAACTCGTTGAATAATTTTAAAAAAATATAAATTCATCGTTAGATCAGGGATTCAAACGAGCTTAGCTAAGAACCATTCAGCAAACGGCATATTCTACAAAGTAAAATTGACATGAAATTCACCAACTTTTAGCATTAGTAAAGTTTAGTTGGCTAAACAAAACTAGAGAGAAAACTCCAGGATTCTTTGCAAGGACAGATGAAGAAGTTTACTAAAAATTGTAAAAAACATTATTGTGTTTTAGTTATCTAGTGTCAATGACAGAGAGTAATTATTGCATTCCTAGAGTTTCGAGATCACTTTTCTGGTATTTTCAGAGTACTTCGTTTGCAATATTAGTTACGAATTATGAGAAAAGAGTGTTGGTGCAAATAACTTTAGGGCTTTAGAAACAACAATTTAAGCAATAGAGTGGAAAATTTTGGTGCGGGCCAAATGGATGGAAATCAGCCTTGTAATAGACGGGTCAAGATAAGATTGACAGAAAACATTTAATATGGTTGTCTGAATGAATAAATTTATAAATTTATATTCACAAAAGCTGATGAGTTTATACACTAAATAACCAAAGCCCTCAAGATAAAACACTAAATCTAGGACCAGATTTTACCAGAGAAATGTTCTGAATCTCATAAAATATGGTACCATGTGTTCCTTGAGTATCTGTACATTGGCAAAATTGAAATTTGCTTCTTTAAAATGTTTAATACTATTTACTTTAGAGCCTCTGTATACTGTAAGTATCAATAATAGTTTACTACTGGGCCAATACATCACATCATATGAAAATACCCCACATATTTAATTTTCCAAGACTGTCTAATCGCTATCTAATTACTAAAGTATTCAAATGAATATGCCTGAGAGGAAGAACGGGCAAAAAGTTCGAAGAACTAAGTAAATTTTTGACAAAGTACTCATGTATTATTAAATATTATAACTAAAAGTGTGTGGTATTTTTTATGTAAAGCATGTCATCTTGCACTTTTCAGCAATATAGTCTGACTATTACTTTATCTTCAAGTAGAATGATACGTTCCTGATAAAGAACAGCAATACAGTGAAACAACTTCGTTATTCTACGCAATTTTGGCTGACAACGGTAGCTTTCTTCTTGTATTTAGTTACTTAGTTTAGGGTTATACGTTTCATCATTGCAATTATGTGCTGCAGAAAATTTATAAAAGTTATTTCTAGTTGCGGTTACTATCGTTTAAAAATTGACCTATCGCTTATCGTTTATTTAGTCGCTCTGGATTTATTTTTCTAACGTATTATTGTCATATAATATGGTACCAATGGTCTAATATCAGTGCCTGCATACCGTGAGAAAAATCCAGCTATTTGCATAGCAACTGCTTTACTTGATTATGAAATTGGCTCGTAAAAATATATAAAAATATTTCACGAGGGCCGGGGCAGAGCTAGTTTAGCTGCTGTTTAAGCTTTTGCCAAACCGCACACAATTGCTAAAGCATTTCTATTAATCGGTCAAACCAAAAACATTCAGCAAAATATAGAAATGCCAAAACTTGAACGAAGAGTGAATTTTTACAACGATTCTGAATGGGATCATCACCATGAAAACTTATTCTGCAAAGCTATTAATCATTTACAGCAAAGCCTACATGATCCAAAAGCAGAAGTTTTGTTTGTTTCTGCGGTGGAGCAAACTCTGTGCGATGACCCTGAAACGTTGGAACAGCAAACTTGGATTGGGATAATTCATTCGGTTGAGAAAAGCAATGAATATTTCTACGTGCCTGATTTAGAACGTTTATGCACCAAGCGCAATTACCTTACTGCATTGCAAAAATGTAAGGGACTTTTCACACTAACTGAATTTCAAGCAAAATATTTGAGGAAAAACATTCCCAAAGATTTACAAACATTTCCAATTCAAACTTTGTACTATCCTATTGAAACCAAAGGTCGTGAAACAATTAGTCAAGTACCACAAATGATCAAAAATGGCGCATTTCCAATTGATGTACTTCACATTGGAAGCTTTGCAAGAGATTTTGACCTTTTCTTTGGAATAAAGTTACCTCATGAATTTCGTAAGGTACTTGTAGTCGCCGACGAGATTTGTGAGAAAGCTGCCAAAAATGCTCCCAAGGACGTTCATATATGTCCACGACTTTCCAGTGAAGAATATGAACAGAAAATTTCATCTTCGATTATCTTCTTGTCTTTAAAATATGACGGCGCTGCAAACACTTTACTGCTGGAATGCATCGCAAGAAATCTTCCGGTTCTGAGCCGGAATTATGAATCGTGTCAGCAATATCTGGGAAGCGAGTATCCTTTGTTCTACGACCCACAGCAAAATCTTGATGCTCAAATGCAAGAACTGCTCAGGCTCGAAAAAATTCAATCTGCGATAACCTATCTACAAAACATGAACAAATCTAAAATCTCTTATGAAACATTTCTGGAAAATGTGACAAATGGCGCTATTCTAAAATCCATCGCCCCGCACAAGAGAGCTCCACCCAAAGCTGAGTCTTATGACGTGACCATTTCAATTTGCTCGTATAAAAGAACACATCATCTTGCAAAAATTCTGGAGCGATTATGGGATCATCAGGATTTTAAAGGCAGTTTTGAAATCATCATTTGGAATAATAACGAATGCAGACAGGAGCTTGTGGAAGGAATTGCTCAAAAAGTACATTGAAAACTCAACTTCAAAGAAAAGCTTGCAGTTAATCTCATCCAGCAAAAATCACTACTGCTCTATTCGTTTTGCCATGGCTTCTTTGATGAAGGGAAAATGCTTTCTGATTTGCGACGATGACGTGATTCCTGGAGAAAACTTTATTTCTTTCTTTTATTCAGCCCATCAAAGCATCCAGAAGATGTATTATGTGTCAGAGGACACATATTCCTGCCTCATGAAATGGACACTAATCGTCCCGAATTGGCATGGAACGAATATGAAAATTTAAGATTTAGAAATGACAACCAACCCGAACAATTCATTCATTTTGTACATGCTGACGCATGTTTAATTCCAAAGAAAGCTTTGCATGAAGTGGCTTCTGTGGAAATGCCAGATTCAGATTTTACTCTGGTTGATGACTATTGGATGAGTTATGTGCTAAGTCACAAGTTTAACAGAAAATTGAGAAAGTTATGCGTGTCTAATGAAAATACGATAGCGCCATTGGAAAGAACTGATGACTCGGATATTGAGGGATTAGCATTGCATACCAGACCGGAAACTAAAGACGCTCGGTTGCGAATGTATATTCATCATATGCAACAAGGCTGGCCTAAATGGGAAGCTGAGTCAAAAACTGCTTGCTTGTCTGAAAACGATGCTCGAGTTTCAAAATCAGAGAAAACTGGATTTTGGGAAAGATTTGTGGGAATTGGCTGGAATATTTCTAGTTTGGTAACTGATGATGAAATAGAAACATTGGCAAACATGGAAACTAAGTTGATTCGAATTGGCGCTGTTGGAGTAGGAGGAAAGACTAACTTTGAGTTTAGCAACTTTCTAAAGAACCCTGAAACTCAAATTAAGGAGCTGCTTGTACTGGTTGAGAAACTGGAGCGAGCTGGAATTAATGTGGTACTTACTTTGGAACGAAGAGTGGCTACAGCAGAAATCTGGAAACTTATTGCTGAACATTTTGCAAGATTTGGGAATGTTGTGGGGTATGATCTTATCAATGAGCCCTTTACAGAACTTGAAGAAGAAATGCATTGGGCGGATGTTGACGAGGAAACGAAAATTGATGAAGGTAGAAAATTGTTTTGCTTTTTGATTACAGAATAATGAACTCATAATTTATATGGAATATTTTTGATGACTTTCAAGGCATTTCCAAGATGGAAGCCCAATACAAGGAAATGATCCAGGCTATTCGCAGTGTTGACCCAGTGACGCCAATTATCCTAGAACCATCATTCTGGGCGAAATCTGTTGCGTTGAAAAAGTTCCCTGTCAAGCAGTTTGAAAGTTTTGATGACAATCTAGTTTATTCTGTTCATTTTTACGAACCTGCTAGACTTACAGCCAGAATTCAGAACAAGGGCAGATTTTCTTTTCCCTGTGAGATTCCACGCTATAATGGGATCAAACATTCTGAAATGGCTTTGTGCAGTGAGGAAACTATCTTTGAAGCAATTGGAAACATCAAGGCGTGGGCGATTGAAAATGGGGTTAAGGTCTTTCTAGGGGAGTTTGGTATCTGCCGAGATATTAAGGGCGCTCCGGAATACTTGCAAGCAGTGGTAAAGGCGTGTAGATTTTATAAAATTCCAGCATGCCTTTTTAGTTTCAGGGATCAAGAATGGGAGGCAATGGATTATGAGTTTGGGGCGGATGTGGGAAATTGTGATAGAATTTTGGAGTGTGATAAAAATCCTTTTATGTCTGTAATTCAAGAGGCAATGAAACCACAATTATATGTGTAAATTTAGAATTTGCAGAAGTTAGAATTGGCGAATGATAAGATGATGCGGAATCTTGTATGTATGTATTTGAGTATATTATATCTATAGATATTATGTAAATATGAATTTTATGCTTATTTGAAATCTTAACGAAAACCATTTTTAAGTTTCAAGGCTATAAAACTGTCGGTATGGAGTTTATTTCGAGTAGTTAATTTTACTAGTATTAAAACCATGATATTATAACCATCAAATTTTGTTGTTTTTTAAAAATTTTTGGGAAAGCTTGTCACTTTTGTAACATCAATATACAATAATACTGAAATTATATCTGCATACAAATAAACAAAAAATATCATTTACATTTGAAATCGTGAATAGGAGTTTTCTTTATACACTTCATATACATTTGCCTATGTACAAGTTTAAAAATGAGATCTAAATGTTCATTTAGGTACTTTTCTACGACAAACAAAATAGATTTTAATTCAAGCCTTATTTGACACAGCTTTGGGTTTGGCCTTTGAAGAATTCTTTTTGACGGATTTGGGCTTGGGAGCTTTCACAGGTTTTGTTGCAGTGGCTTTGGGAGTCGATTTTGCACCTTTCTTTGCGGCCTTGGATTTCTTTGCCATGGTAAACCTGTGTTTGGAAGATGTGGGCGTTTTGGCAACGGCTTTAGGTTTTGTGGAGCTTTTGGCAACCTAACAGTGAAAACATAAACTTTATTTATCCCTGTTAACTATGACAAAATTGTAAAATGTATTATAAATATTCACAAACAAATTAAATGGAAATGTATGTCAAGTTTGTCAAGTTTACCTTTGGCTTTGTAGTAGCTTTGACAACTGTCTTTTTAACAGTTTTCTTTTTAATAACCTTCTTGGGAGATACCGTCTTCTTGACAACTTTTTTCATATCTCCAGCAACCTTCTTTGCTTTGGCTACTTCTCCCAATCCCAGCTTAAAAGATCCCGACATGCCTTTTCCCTTTACTTGAGACAAAGTACCAGCAGTAATACCCGTGTTCAACCCACGCTTCACATGGGGGCTCAGCTTATCCGGGTCAACTTTGAAGTTGGCCACAATGTACTTCTTAATAGCAGGAACACTGGACCCACCGCGCTCATCAAGAGCCTTGATAGCATTCTGAAGCATAACGGCGTATGCGGGATGAGATGATGCCTTCTTGGGTTTGGAAGCTCCGACAGTTTTTTTTAGCGGCCTTGGTGGGCTTTGGTGGAGATACCGCAACAACAGGAGCTGCTGCTGGTGGATCAGCAACTGGTCTTCGGATGCTCATTTTGCAAACCATTTTTGAATCTTTAAAAAGAAAATAAATGCTTTTTAATTATTCTGGCAGATTACTACGAAATATCGCCTTACATTCAAAATAATTTTTCCTACACACTTTCAACCACCTCAGAAATTTTGCAAATTTTAGTACAATAATTATATTCAAACAACACAACACGCAGAAATGTAAGGGTACGCGACCATAATAATCAGAGTAAAATGTCTCAGTTAAATTGATTTATTCTGTACTTACCAGTGAAAGGATGAATTACGAAGATTTTCTACGACGCAATACTCAATAGCACAGTTTTTTTGCAATAGTGCAATAGTCTGTATAGAAAATTTGTCAGCAGAGCAAAGCAGAACAAGAGACGAGTGAATACTTCAACAGCAAAAACTTGTATGCTAGCCAAACCATAGTATAGCGTTGGTCTTACTACCTGAGCTCTGAGCAGAAAAGGATCGGACGTAAAAGAAGCAGCTCTCACAAAACCCTAATACTCATGCATTTCCTTCCTCTTCGTGCACATTTATGTGTTTGTGTAAAATATTCAATCGAACGTTGCATTGCTCCTGATTAACCCTGACACGATTTTAAGGTATCATTTGAAAGATGATTCTCTGGTTATTATAAAAGCAAAAATATTAAAATATTACTGCAAATAATATCTGAAAGAGTACAACTTTTGTCTGCTATGATCACGTATTTTGATCAGCTTTAGCATAGAAGAGGTTGGTGAGCATAGGTCAAAGGTCATAATAAAATGCAACTTACATCTTTTTGTAGCGACAAGTGTCTAGTTTTAGATAATAAAAAATTCTATTTGTAAACGTATACCATGTTGGTCAGAATTAAATGGAATTGGACCACTTTCACGGACAAAATTTTCCACAAGCATATAGGGATATGCCAAGTTTCAAAGATGAATTACAGATAAATTCAAACTTTCGATAGACACAATATTTTGGCACGATAATTTATCAGGCAAATCTGTGTCAAACTTAAAATTCTGCAATGCTATTTTAATAATAGGTACATGATAAGAAAAAACTCAGAGTTTTTAGATAAGTAAACTTCGTACTAGCATGATAATTTTTGCTTTTTTTTACACATATACAATAATATAAAAATTTTCCAATTATGTTTTTGAATTGCATCCAATATTTTAGGTTTCATCACCATGTTCATTGTGGTTTTTATGACAACAATATTTGCTTTGATATCGTATTATTGCTGTTTTTGCAGTCTTGAATTGGCATTAAACTTCCGAGTTTCATTTGATTTTTCCAGCAGCAAGACTTTAAAATAAATGATTACCTACTTTTGTCAATCACATTGGTTTTTCCAAAGGCACTTCAAACTCATTCCCTATGAAATTCAAAATTTCAAAAGCATCAACAAGGTTGATGATGCCGTAGTGTAGTGAGAGCCGCTTTCCATCATAGACATGAACTTCCATCTCCTTAACCCATACAAACACTCATGCATCTTTCACGTTTCTGACAACCAGAGTAGGAAGAAATATAATGCTTTGGGAAAGTGTGCTCATGATCGTTCTTCGTGCAAAAATTATGCTTCTGATTTATGTAGCATGTACTGAACAAACGCTATTGAGAATGTTGGATAGAGAATGTGCATTTCTTTTATGTATTGCACTGATTGCACAACTATTTATTGCGTACTCTACGTACAAAAAAGTTATATGCAATTTTAATGAGCTGTCTTGCTTGGTGAAAGACTCAAAGACTCAAAGGTGTAAAGACATTGTGGGTGACGTACGTCTCAAAACTCACGTCTCTTGTGTCTTGGAATAATATGCGGGTTTCAGGTTTTAAAGTATCCATTAGATATTCAAATAATATGTATTATAGGTGGGCATGTAATTTCTCGTCTATGGAAAAATACTCATCTATCTATGGGATTAACGACTTTTATTGTGGGAGGTAAAAAATTCGAGTACTCCCTTATCCGGGAGTATTTTTCCAGGGATAAGTGAGTATTTTTCCATTTTTGTGCAACAAAACTTGAGATTTTGTCCCCGTGGTGTACTTTTAAAGAGAGACAACCAGCAAAGGTTACTGAGTCAGTGGCAAAATTGCAAGCAACCAAACAGCCTTGCAAGCAGCCAAGACGGATAAACTTACTAAGTCATTAGAATGCTTGTTGGGTTTGTGACTTCACCAGCAATAAACTCCAATGCCAGCTTTTGCGGCTCTTTGGTCAATCCAAGGTTAAACTTCCTTTGATTGGAGCGATCTTGCTTGTTGCTTATGGCAGAGGTGAAGTTAGGAAACATTACATAAAAATTGTTTTTTCATTTGAAATGCACCATCAGGATTTCAAAATTCGCCAAATTCATACTGGATTCACTAAACCTATTAAAAAAATAGAATGCTGTGGCCAATTTCTGTCGCCACTGTCAGCTTTTATCTATACGATGTCATGCAATAAGCTGTAAAATAAATCCAAGAACAATGCAACAAACACAACACATTTTTTTAATTGAAAGTAAAAATCGAAAATTAATTTTCTCATTTTGAGGGCTGTACAAACAGTAACGCAGAAGTGTTCTCTCAATTTATAATAGGTATTTAAATTTAAAAATATGTTGTACATTCACAATGAAAGCCCATTCAGGAATGTGTTTTTTTGCATTAAATTATACGTGTTGAGATCTATCAGAAATGACAAATTTCTCAATGATTCACGCGGATCACCAGGAAGGTACTCCTTGTCAGTAACCTTTGCTGGCTGTCTCTACTTAAAAGTACAGTACAGGGACAAATTCCCAAGTTTTGTTGCATAAAACCGGTGAATACTCACTTATCCCCGGAAAAATACTCCAGGATAAGGGAGTACTCGAATTTTTTACCTCCCACAATAAAAGTCGTTAATCTCATAGACGAATGCAGATTTTCCCAGGCCGAAAAAGATTATCTCTTATAGGTGCTATAGGAATGGCTAATATGTGTACGGAGCAAACTTTACCAGCCAGCGGTAGGATGTATTACCTGTGTAAAATTGTGCTAGGGAACTTAAAATCCGAGGTGCAGAAATAAAATGATAAATCAATCCACAAAAAATATGGCATTGTTTCAATTCTCTGTAATAAACAATCGGAATTGCTTCTGATGAAAAGTATTTCATTTTTGGCCCGCTGTCATATTTTTTTATTCCAGTTCTCTCAATAATTTGGATTGTATATAAACGCCTAGCCTTGCGAATATTTTTTCATTTACAGAACTGTTTTGATTGACACCTTTTGAAATTCCTTTGCTTTGAAAGACCAATCACGCGGTTAATAACCCATGTAAAACAGAAAGTAAATTTTTAATTTGCGTTAAATACAAACTACCTTTATAGCAGAAATAAAATTTTTTAGTTGGATATACTTAATTATAAAGGTAACAAAAATAAAAACCAAAAAGTGGATACACACAGGTAGTTTTTGTTTAATTACTAGATATATATGGTAAATTTTGATGAATTTACAATTATTTTAAACCCCTTAAACCAAATATTTTAATCAGCACATTACATTATCTACTCACCGCTTAACACGTGCCTACATACGTGCCTATTTTTTACTTAAACATTTTTATATAATTTTTAGAGTTTTAATAACAATAAACAGTATAGCTGATAATCGATAATGATTATCAATCAACTCACAAGCTCCGTTTTAGCTTATCATTGCGTTTGGTTTCTTTTTAATTTTCAAAACAAGCCGTCTCTAGTATTTCTTCAATTAAGTTAGCGATACCAAGTCCCTCATGAGCTGTAATCTTAGAAGAAACAGATGACGTAGTCATTTCAAGATGTATATTTATTTCTAATGCATACAGCTTGTCTGTTTCGTCTTCTAAAATAAATTCTGCTAAAGCAAGACCTTTGCAAATTATCGCCTTATACATCTTCTCAGTCTCCAACAGAACTTATATATATATCAGCGGGTACTGGAGCAGGACAAGTATGCTAAGCCAGCAGCGTCAAAAGAAGAGAAGTACTGCTGTGTCACTTAGCAATCACGTATCTGTAGCACTGAGAAAGAGAACCCCTGGAGGACGTTTTGGGGGAATTTTCCAATGCATTCCCACTAAGGCCTTCCTCTTCAATACTTAAAAGAAGAACTCCTAACCTTGTAACTTTTAAAACAATCAGTCTAAGTATTAATTAGTTCTATTTGACGTATATGTTAAACAATACAATAAAACAAGTGCATTTACCTTTTTTTGGTAAAACGCTGATTCAACTAGTGTCAAAATTTATTGTATGCCTTTGTTGTTTGTTGAAGCATATACACAACTTCATTTAATCGATTAGCGGAGAAATAAAGTCTTTCGAACTGATAAATAAGTTATCAAAACGCCAAGTTAACCAAAAAAGCACAATCTATCAAAACTTTAAATCGGTTGTCTTCAATTTTTCAAAGAAAATATTAAATTAGATGAGTTTGCCCCTGCTCTTCTGCCTGCTTTTGAATTTGCATTGTTGTGTGCATTGCGCAAGTTCGTTGCCATCTGCGATGTCCCCATCATGAAAGTTTGTTTGGTAACTTGTGTTTAATCCTAAACATCAACTTTCAAAGGACCACATTCCTTACGGGAATGACTTGATGTCAAAGGTTAAAATGGTGAGAATGATTGTGATGATTGACTGATATGATGTATATTTCTAATGAAAAGTATATAGAAATGAATTGGGGTAAAACAATAGTGTTTCTTAAAATCCGTCAAAATTTGTTTAATTCCAATTTACGAGTCTTTCTGCTTCGAACAGTACAAGGTTTTCTTGTGTCGTGTACAATAGTCTTATACATTTTTAGGTACAAGCACGCTGAAACCAGCACGAAGGGAGTGGACAAAAGTTCAACTAAAAGCTTTACTGCTTCTTTTTCAGAATTGTGCTTTACAGATTAGATATACTACCTCACGAAAATTACATTGAAAGCTACATAGGTATTTTTACTGCATTATAGGCACGGATTAAAATGAAACAAAGTCGAAAAACACGCATTCAGTTCATGAACATTTTACAGAACATTCAACTTTAGGTACATTAATTATTGAATTACACTTATGATTATAGAATTTAGAAAAAGATTAAAGCATTATAGTGTTAATGTTTATAATAAAAGGCTTGTCTTGTTTATTTTACTATGGTAAATATTTAATTAAAGAAAACTTGCTGGCCAATTAATTCAAACTAAATTTAAGGTAAATCATATATTCCTTAACCTTGAGCGACGTTTCCTTCGGTTGTATCGTTTTTTATGCTGCCTCTTTAAGAACATGTTTACACACAACTGTACTATAAACACAGAAAATCTGTTTAACTGACTAATGGCAAAACACCAGATTCTTTTGAGCCCTTTCCATATAACTTTTCGAATTTCTAATATAAATGCACTGCTGGAGATTGCAAGCCCAACAACCAGTACGATAAATATGACGACAATGTTCCCTTTCATACTAGCGCTAGATGGTTTTGGGGAATTTTCGGAAACGATATAATGTCCAATCAAGTCAGTCCACCAGGAAACAATACCAGATTGCTCAATAGCCTGGATTCGAGCTATCATATACTCAGGAACATGACCCCGTATGGAAACTCCCATGTGGTACATTGTGTATGGTGTGAGTCCAACATCAATGTGTTTTTCTGTTGATCTCAAAATACCAGCAAATTTGTGGCATTTATATTCTGGCTGCACTACTGCAACTTTACTACACGTACCAAGTTCAGCAAGCAAAACACTTTCCTCTCGCGTCTTTACTAAGTCAGTAAGGTAGTCCATAAAAAATTTAGAAAAGAAAAACGTATTGCTTGAAGAAACTCTTCTGGCTAATGTACGATTTGTAATGAACTCATTTGCAAAGTTTTTTCCATGTTTGTATTTTCGCCGAAACCATTTGCCACAATGCTTAAAGTCAAGAAGGAATCGATTTCTGAGTTAGTGCCATAATTATTATCTCCATGCTCAAACCTCAAATAATTACGTAGCCTAAAATTTTTCCTTCCTGATATGTTTTTCAAGTAATTTTGCTTTGATGAGTTGTCAAAGTAATGATAAAACACCTCTCCTGTTCTTGTGTATATTTCGAAACCATCCTCAATTAGTTCGTTTATGTATTTGTATGGCACGTTTCCTCTTCGAACTATCATATTGTAAACATTTGTATTTTTGTATGCATTGCTAAGCACAATTCCCACAAGTAGAAACGCAGCCAGCATCCAACGAAGCCTGCCAATTTTCAAAACTTTGGGTTTGAATGGGTCTCCTTGTTCAACTAAAACCTTTGCAATAGACAGTACATGTGGAAATACGTGCCACACACTAGAAGACTTTAGTCCTTGTACACCTCCTAGGAGACGTATTACTCCTACAACTAAAACTACCATAAACACAGCCATAAAAATCCAAATATAGTTGTCTAAGACGCTGAAAAGGGAAGAAAATGGAAAATTTTCATTCCCTCGATGTCCGCAACTAACAAAACGCAATGTACTTAATTTATCATAAAACACAATAGGATCTTCCCAAGCAGTTTTATTCTTCAGATAATGCGAAACTTTAAACTGTAATCTAAATGGGTTTATATTTTTAAGGTCTAGTTCTTCTTCAATAAACTTTCCATTAGCACACGTTTTCTCATACACATAGGTAATAGTGAAGTTACCAGAGATGGTCATGAGTATGTAAGCAAACATGTGGTATAACAGCTCTTGCTTGTTCTTAGCATGCAAGTGGTTTAAAATATTACCGTGTAAAAATTTGTTTCTACATTCAGCAAAATGTCGTACAATTCCATTATCTAAACTGTTTGTATCAAAGATTTCGATACGATCCACTTGATACTCAACTCCCATTATTGGCTGCTGTGTTAAACCAAAATTATTATTTGATATGTTTTGCCAGTGTTCCAGAGAATATTTGATAGTATAAAGTTTTGACTTGCAGAAATGACAAATTTTTAGAATATCAAAGCTCGCTAATAATGCAGGTTTCTTAAAATATGTAGGATTTATACTTAACACAGTAGACGCTAAAATAAAGGCTTCCGAGTGTAAACTGTTGCGAGGTTTTTGTTTGCACGACATGTAATCATTCTGATATATCCAATTCAGAAGTGACCTCTTTTCGTTCCAAATTGACCGAATAAATGTAGCTGTTTGAAGCAGGATGTTAATTTTTGGAGACATTTTGCAGAAACATGGGTAGACTTTTAGTTCCTTTATAGTAAACGTACTGGTGGGAATGCCATTTAAAACTGGAAACTCTGCTATTAACAAATCAACGTTTATATCAAGATGCCATGGTTTTGAACTGGCCGAGAACAGGTTAAAATAAATGTTGTGGCAGTGCTGATTATCAGTTAACGAGCTTAATGGTAAGAAAAGCCTTTTAGATAACGGACATGAGAATTTAGCTGAGTAGTTAGCATAAACGGGAAGTTTAACATTCGTCAAAGTCCATAGTGCATCGTTAAGAACTGTTTCTACAATTGCTAAAACTGGTTGTCTTAAGATCAGGGTGGCGGGATGTATATACATGTAACATGGAAATAACATGTAAAAATTATTTTTTACATGTTAAAAATACTCGGAATTTATCCATGGACAATGTAAATTATGGAAATATTCCTGAAAATTTAGATTTTTTCTGCAAACCGAGACTCAATATTTGAGTTTTAAGCTTTTAACATGTTTTAAAAACCCCATTCAACCTTTTCATTTATTTTTAAATTAATTAAAACTATCTTCTGATTCTACACCATAGGTGTTCATATAGTCCTATGGCTTCTTTAGCTGCATTTTACCATTTTTCCATGTTATTTCCATATTTCCATGTATTTTTACATTTTTACATGTAAAAATGGACAAAATCTATATATACATGTAGAAAAAGCCACCCTGCTTAAGATGACGGGGTGTTTTATTTCTAGAAGATTCACACCTTCGTAGTTATTTATTACAACCAGTGCCCTTTTACTAGTGAATCGATATAAGAGTGGATTAATATTTAGCTCATCAAAAGGAATAGTTCTGTTTCCGTACTGCTTGTACGTATCCCACTGATGTTTGATCACAATGTCGGATCGAAGATAAAAATAACTTAAGCGAGAAAACCCTTGATAAGATATATTAACAAATGGTTTTATAATTTTATCGGCGTTAATAAAGTTTAACACACTTACAAATATAAAATTTGCTTTTTAGCTCCTACCAAAAGGCATTTTATAGGGAAAAATCGAAATAAAGCTAAAGTTAATATATCAGCTAATAAACTTTATCTTCTGTAATTTCTGGCACCAAGTTCTGGAGAAATTTTATTATGTGGTAGAAATGCGATAACCATATCTCTTTTTCTTTATAGTTTAATACAAACAAGCGGCTCGCTGCGAGCCGATCGAATATTAGTTACCACCGTGTGTTGCAAACAACAATTTGTTTTTAAGTTTTAAACTGACATAAGCCAGTGGATACTAGATTGATTATACTAATCGATTCCTAGCGTTTTGAAAAAATAGCTTTTGTATTAGAAAAGTATATCAAGATTGATTGCCTAAAATTAAAATTGATAATTACCATCAGGTTGTTTACAAGTGTGATTATTATGAGCACAAGCAAAAAGATTTACGATCAATGGATAATATAATATTAATGACACTACATCAATAATTGTCAATTTTCATTTTAATGCGACTAAAAATCTTATCTTTTAAAAACACGTCCACCTTTTAGAAGAATTCAGAAATTGCCATACTGAAGTTACCAAACTATTAAAACTATCATGAGATTCGCAGATCGTTGCTTGACTATGTTAAACATTGACATTTTTCAAAAAATTCTGTATTGAGAAAATCCGGAAACGTCCGAGCTTTTTATAACGTTAAAACTCTTTTGCATACTTTTTGAGCTTTGAGCAAACCATACAATTCAGTAGATATAACCCCATATTATAGTTTATCATAAGTATTTCGGGACAAAAGATAAAATTGTTTAATTGCTTAATTCTATGCATGTATTGCTTAATTCTTTATTGCTAAATTTGTACGCGCCTTTGTTTGTACCAACCAAGAACTTATAAATTGTGTTATAAGTCTGAGAAACATTATTTTCAAAACATTAAGCGTTTACGATTTTCAAAACAATTTTTACTAGAAGGTTCTCTTTTTAGATATTATTTTAGTTTTAACTTTTCAACCATAAGAACATTAAGCATGGAGAATTTTACAAAGCATAATACATAACGCATAACTATAGTCATAAAAAATTCATGTGACATGCAAAAACAATTTTTTGATATGGGTAAGAATTTCAACAACATTTTTAAAACAATAACATTTTTCAGTATGATCATTTATTTCTTTTCTAATAGAATTTTGAGTAATTTGTCTTTTAGATATGTAAGTGTATACATCGGAACGGGTTTGTTTTACAAAACAATCTAAATTTCTACAGAAACGGAACAGTGCATAGCAACTGGTAAATACACTAAGATGTTGATTAATTCCTCAAATTGCCTAACCCCTGGGGCTGTTAAACTTATTATAGTAATCCAAACAATAATAACGCCACCTGAGTTTCTAAAAGCATATCCAAATGGACGCATAAGACTTGAATACAATCCCAAATTTTGGAAACATAAAGCTCATAAGTTGCTACGACGTTCTATGATAGGGCAAGCACTTTTCTTTAATATCTTTGCGATTTATCGATCCTACTGGTTAGTTTCACGAATGCGCCCTGACCAAATCTCATCAGATGTACTAGCTCCTGTAATATTTTGTGTTATTATTGCTTCACTTACAGCCATTGGACTTTGTGGTTACACGGTTGTGTACACCACACGCCATAAAGTATGTTATCTTGTAACACAACGTTTCGTAATAGTACCACTGCCAAAAGCCGTAATTCCTTTATTACCTTGGGGGACATTTAAGTAATTTGTGGTGCTAGTACAATGCTCTGTTTTCCACTGTACCTTATACTTGCACCAATGGTGATTGATTACGACATTTTACAAACAATTGTTACATACTTTATTCCCGAAATGACGAATACAGAGCGATATTTTGTTAAATTAACTATTGGATTGATGTACGGTCGGCTTGGTGAATATTTCTCCGGATACCTTACATTTATATTTGCTGTACTTGTACTAGTACATGAAGGATTTCAGCAACTTTCTAATAGCTTATGTGTATGGAGGGCCAGTTCTTCTTTCAACCGATGCTACTACCGTATAATGCTAGAAAGATTTAGAATTTTACAAATTGTACTCACAATAACTAATCAGTTAGCCGCAACACCATTATTGTGTTTGGTTATTTTTGGTATTTTATTAGCCAGTAGCTCAGGATATACTGCAGTTAAATCATATGCACAGCTTCCAATATCTGTTGTTGGTGCTCTTTTAGTAATGATGTTGGTAGTTTATATTGTCGATTTTGTGCTGGTGTTTCTGGCTGATGTACCATATAGAAACACAGTACGATTTAAGCGAATATGGAAATTGCACAAGAAACTATATTACAAAATGGAAAGGCGACAACTTTTGTCTTGTCCATTGATTGGTTATTATGTTGGACCTATGCGCGTAAGGCGATACACGGCATTATTGATTGCTAATCAAGTACTTGACTGTACACAAAGTTTGTTGCTGCTTTCTTGAATAAAATTAGTTTTTAGAGTTTTCATGTGACACCAATTATTATTTTGACATAAGTAGCTTTAATGTCACTGTTTTCGTTTTCAACCAGATATTTTACATGCAATTTTTCAATGACAAGAATTTTCAGATGAGTGCTCTGTTGCATTGTGTAAAGGATTGACACCTTTCCCAAAGCTACGTACAGAAAAATTCCGCGAATATCCTATTATTTTATAATTTTAAAACTTTGGCAAACTTGTTAAACTTTGAGCAAACCATACAATTCAGTAGCTTCGTAATTTGTACACAATATATATCGTAGATTTATAATGTGAATTTTAATGGCATTTGCATAATGTTTGCAATATTGCAATTTAAACTGCTTCAAACTTAGGAACTGTAAGTATTCCTAACGCATATTCAAATAAAATCTTTAATATACAAGTCTTGTCTTTATTTATAAATCAATTTATTAAAACAAACACAGGGGTTCCGAAATACTTTGAAATTGTATTTCAAATACAAAATACTTTTAAATTTTGAAAGTATTTCAAATACAAAATACCAAATACTTTTGAATTTGGAAAGTATTTGAAATACTAAATACAAAATACTCAAGGCAAAAAATAGTATTTCAAATACAAAATACCAAATACTTTTTCAAATACAAAAGTTCTATGAACTTTAGACAAAAGCTTTAAGCTAATTTGAATTGGATATAGCTTACGGTTTCAAGAACTATTAATTTCCAAATTTATTCTGCGTGGTCTTTAAATTACACCGCCATAGGTTAAAATCAGTTTGAGTTGATTAAAAACTGCAGTATGTAGACCTTTGTTGAGAAGGATGCAGCAATAAACGCTTCTCAAACTTCACGAAACAAAGATACACATGTGTAATTACTGAGCGAAATGGTATTTGATGTTTTATTTTGGCAGTTTGTGATCTCAGCAGTCGTCACAGGCTTGCGTTTTAGAGCTACATTATTTTGTTTTTATGTCTTGGTGTCAAGATTTTTCAAATACATTTTTGAAAAGTATTTTCAAATACAAATACAAAATACAGGCTTTCAAAAATTGTATTTGAAATACAAAATACAAAATACTTTTGAAATTTAAAAGTATTTCAAATACTAAATTAGTGCTGGACTCATGTATCATGTACATGAAAACTCATGTCATGTATCTTGGTCATGTCATGGCATGCCAAATTACATGACATGACATGAAGGATTGCTACATGACCCATTACATGACATGAATACTAGTACATGACATGAAGTACATGCATGTACATGCATGTAAAAAAGGAAGAAATAATTGACAAATTTGCCATCAGTCACTAGTTTTCTAGATATTTTTCACGTAAAATCAGATAGAAATGATTCTTTTTTCCAAATTTTGTATTTAAATTCTAAAACTAAGAAGTAAGTTAGCTTTCACGATATTTTTATAACACTGGGCACCCATAAAACCTTCAAACATTTTAGGCTACTTAGATTTCAAAGAAATTTTAATACTTCATGTACATGACCCATGTACATGCATGTACATGATACATGACATGACATGAAGCTTTAGTACATGAAGTAGTACTTGACATGACATGGCATGGGGGTTTTGAAATGTACATGCCATGAATACGATTTTTGGTACATGACATGCCATGAGTCCAGCACTATGTCTAGCTTGTCCTGAAGAAAATCGTTGTGGTCTAAAGCTTGACAAATTAATAAAAATCTTTCTCAAGCATCGTTTAAATCATTTTCATTAGAAAGTATTTATACCTACATCTGCATTACATTATAAACTCGTAAAGAACTATTATTACCCTACTTGAGACGATTCTTTGCCAAAAATGTAAGATACTTAGATCTGCAATCCTCCAAAATACTGTAAGAGTCTGATTGCCTTTCTAAACGTTGTTTTGCATTCTGGTCAGTAACATTACACAATGAGTCCTAAGAGTACATTCAGACGAAAAACAAAAAATTCTTTAAGCTACTAACTAGTATTCTGATGTTCTCAATATGTAGTTGAAATTTTTAATACTAATAACGTTCTGACATACAGGTACTCAAATTTCATGGTAAACCTAGTGTCACATATATACATGGTATATGATGTGATGATGAGGATTAATTATGTATATAGATGTAATCATTAATGACTAATCTGCAAGTGCATAATATATGCATCTTGCAATAAGACAATGTAATGAAACTAACTCATTAACCCTGAAGATGAATAAAGTATTCAGTCTTACGGCTGGAGAGCTAGAGATAACATCTCTCTAAATTGGGCAGTTAAAGCTCTCCTTATTTCACATATTTTTATTGTGACAAATGGTGGAGATGGTCGGACGCTCTATCATCAGTAATTCGATCCGCTGTTATAGCCGTAGACTCATTAAAATCTGCCCTTTAACATCTTAAAAATAAGAAAGGAAACAGTCATAAAAGTGATAAAATTTCTTGGTCAAGTTTACACCAAGCTAAATAACAAGTGCAATACTCACTTCCCAAAAATATTGCTTTTGCGTAAGTGCGTGCAGAACAGCACTACGTATAACTCAAAATAGTGGAAGTTATCATTTTAACTGAAAGAAAAATAAAGACATTCTCGATCAGTGACAATCCCAAATAAATTTTTGCGAGCTGAACTAAAGCTGCAATAATTTAGTGACATACCAATCTTGACTCCAATACCAAAATGGCATTATGAGATCTGCTATAAGTTACAATACATAACGCAGTTCAGTTTTTCTTGATAAAGCCATTCAAAAGGCAGTGTAATTTTAAGTGCTTTAAAATACACGAGCCAAATTGCTATGAAATACATCACCAATTTCATCAATTTTCTTTGTCACCTATTTTATACCAGCAAAAAAAAATTAAATTGAAAGAAATACAGTTTCCTTTTTAAAATTATGTGACTGTTCAGTGATCTCAAACAGTTATACCCATAAAACCTGAAAATATGACCAACCAAACGAAACTGCTTTCTACAAAATATAATGTAAATCTGTTTTTGTGACTTTATTCACACTGGACCATCAAAATGTGATCATTGTCACTACTTTGATCATCATCGATCTGTGGACTTGATAAAAGCAACGTGAATACACAAAGCAGTTTGGTGACTATTTTTCAAAATTTTCAAATACAAGACGTGACCTTTGCAACTTTGTGTCAATGGCCGTAACATTGCATAAGCACAGTACAAAGTGTCGAGACTGAATCCATAATGTGAGAATTCAGTACCTACTAATGTGAAATGTGCTGACTATGTTCCATCATATTTTTCAATTCTGTTTGAGTTGCTCGCAGAATCTGTTGTTTTGAAGAGAACCAAATTTAGCAACATTTCAAAAATTGACTAACCAAATATCTGTAAAGTGCATACAAGCTATAATCACACAACTTAAATATGACTTTACTGATTTTGTCATTAGACTTTGACTTAAGCCTAAAATGTGCTGATTCAATATCGGGAATACTTGTCAAGTTGAATTCCTATAACATGAACACAATTTTTAATCATGAGTATGGAATGTGACTACCTACTCGATTGGATGTCTGAAAAGTAATGCTTCAACATTTTCAAAACCGTGGGACATCGCTAACCGTATGGATCATCATCCACCGTTTAGCATCACCAACCGTAGAACAACACGGTGGATCGTGGAACAACAAGGACCGTAAATCCGTACCGACTTGGATGGACCTTGCACGTGACTCATCAAATTCCTTTCCGGTTCCTGGAATTTCGTCACAGCAGAACAGATTTACGTGGGAACCATCTACTCTTAACTTGGACAGGATGATATTGCAGACGACAGTAAATTCGGCAAAATATTTTTACAAAATATATTATGTGTAATTCGTAAATTGAAGTTGATTATCCATTAATTTTTTATTCAAAAATGTAAATTTTTACAAATGTACAATCCTATCCTATCGCATTGCCAATACATTAATGTATACAAGAAACATCAACAGTAAAATATTCGAGGTAATAAATCCGGAAACATTCTTGCGTATTTTACTGTGTGCCATCAAATGGCATTTATAGGTAACGTTAAATAACGATTATAAATATCTTTAAAATGATGACCGATGAAACAACAAAATGTCTATCTATGTATGGCTGTATACCTAACCGATTTTGACTATATGCGCTAGTATAACACTGACAAATTTTTAAATGAGAAAAAAGCGCAACTATGACAATGAAATTCATAAAAGTAAATGAAATTGAAGTATATAAGCGGAGGAGTTTACCCGCAAATGAAATAATGAATATAAAAATAAAGCGGAGGTAATTTCCCGCAAATGTAATAGTATTGTAAAGTAATAAAAATAAATAAAAGCGGAGGTATTTTCCCGCAAGTGATAAAGAAAATAAATGAAAAGCGGAGGTGTTTTCCCGCAATGTGTTAATGAAATATAAAATGTGGAGGTATTCTCCCACTTGATGTATTAGAAACAGAAAAGAAAATAGGCTAGCAGAGTTGCTGAGCGCCATAAAATGTTAAAAGCGGAGTTGCTGAAACTATATATAGTTTTAAATATGTTAAGATTAGATTAAGATTTTATTTTTAAGTTCCTGATTATGACTTTACCGATTTGGACTCCTGTGAGGACACAGGCCTTGTGAGGTCTGGTGCAATACAGTATATCACTCAAACATGACATACCAAATATGACTTTTTACCGATTATGACCTTCAAAGCAATACAAACTAAAAATGTTTGTTTATGTCTTATGAATATTTCAATCGCAATAAGCGATCTAAACCAAATTATGAAATACTCGATTATGACATAACCCGATCATGACAAATCCCGAATATGACAACCCGATTTTGAAATATTTAACTCAATCTTGAAAACCCTGATTATGACTACCTAATTATGACTACTCGAGTGTGACGTTACACGACTGTTTTGGAAGTCGTCTACATCCATAAATGGTTTCAAAGCATTCGTGCAAAATTCATTTAAAAAATTCATTAAAAAAAAGTATTTGAATTTGTAATTTGAAATTTAATTAAAAATTTGTCAATTAAATATTGAATTGGTTTAATGTAACACAAAATTTGTATTTAAATTCTAAATTTACAAATAATCAAAATTGTTATTTGTAAGAAATTTATAGAGTTAGAAATGACTGTGAGGACACAGTCCTTTGAAGTGTCGGCGTGTCACATATATACATGGTATATGATGTGATGATGAGGATTAATTATGTATATAGATGTAATCATTAATGACTAATCTGCAAGTGCATAATATATGCATCTTGCAATAAGACAATGTAATGAAACTAACTCATTAACCCTGAAGATGAATAAAGTATTCAGTCTTACGGCTGGAGAGCTAGAGATAACATCTCTCTAAATTGGGCAGTTAAAGCTCTCCTTATTTCACATATTTTTATTGTGACACTAGTAGTACATATTTCTACACAAAACACTGCTGGAATATAAATTCTATTATCGCGTTGCTTTGAAGGCTTCTGTTTCATTTACAAGCCCCGCTAATACACCTTTCCACAGACAGGACTGAAATAAAAACATAATGTAAATATTTTTCGCTACTTAAAAATATATATCAACCTGTGCTCAGCTTATTTTGCTTACTTCCCCGTTGTGTTAAGATCCAGTCGAGTTTACCTCGGCTTTCAAAACATACATATTATAATAAATGGCCGTACGTGTTTTTAGCAACGACACACGCCATTGAAGTGTGTTTTAAAAACAATTTATGTATAGCTGGAAGAAAATTCAAATTTTACTGGAGCAATTATCAGAAACTGTTAAAAACAAGGCGTATCTGAGATTTGTATGAAATTTGTTTTTCGTGATACTTCATTTTCTTGTAACATTGCATCAAATACAATAATAAAAATGAATCCACCAAAAATAAGTTTCTTTGGTGCTTTTACATTTTTGGTAATTCTAAAAATTACAAAATGTACATCAGGACCTCCAAATTGGTATCTGTTTTCACAGTATCGTGCCATTGAGTCTACTAAATATGGCCAAAATAAACAAGTAACGCCTACAGATTTTTACGAACATTTGCTGCCTTTCTCAAAATGCCTACTGAACATAATCAATTTTAATGGTGCGGACTTTTACACTTCACCAAACATTCCACTACTATTGAGACGGCTAGATGTGGTGTTGGCATTTTCTGGTGATCAATTAATGGAGGTGTTCCTACTTCCGTTCGAAAAAGTACGAAAGTGTAATTTTACTGCACCAGAAGACGTCTATTTTACAGAAACAATAGAGCACAAAAGGCTAATGAGGATTAAACCTTGGCTTTGTGAAGCACATATTTATCTATATCCTCCAGATAAGAAAGATGAAGTTCCGTTACCAAAAACTAACTATTCCGTCCAAGAGACTCTACTACACCGATCATTTAAGCTATATCAGAGTCGTGCACTTAAAATAAGGTCCCACTTCTACTGGAAATACTTTGAGCAACCACTTATCTCGTTGGGAAGTGAAAGCGCGCACTTTTGGAAGTACAATTCAGAGATAGATGAAGATATGGACTAGATTCAAACTCGATGGCAATTCGACGTTCTGGTTGCATATGCAACTTACGATGCGGAGAACGATTGGGTTGTTGGGATTCGTACTTTTCATTATTTTTCTGTAACACAAAGTGCAAGGACGGCAACGCATGTCTGGTATTACTGGAAAATAGAACATAAAAAGATTAAATCCGTGAATTGGTTCTGTTTTTTCTGTAAACCTGAAGACATTATTCTGAAGATACCATTGCAAATCGAATTCGATTCTGATTACGTTCCACAAACCCAAACGATATACAATGCACAAGCAAACACTGACCATATTATTTGGCAATTGGAGGGGTTGATGTATCCTGGGCATCAAGGTCAGTTTATCAACTCTCAACCTCTTCAGGATTTGCGTTCTGAAAGTGGGATAATTTATTTGTTCAACTTTGCGACTGATGAAATTCGTTTGAGAACGCAACAACTTTTTTACCATGTATTTGACAATGCAACGTATGAGCACGTTGAAGCTTGGTCAAAATGTAATGAAAGTTCGTCGTGCAAGTTAGAAAGAATTATATTGCCTAGAATAAGTATAATCCTATCAAGACACTCAGAAGGAAACTTTAGGCACTACGGTAAGCAACTGGTATTTGTGGCATGTGGTCAGCAAACTGGAAGTAGCCCATTTATTGAATTAGTTACTTCATACGATTTAAGTTCATGGATTTGCATTGTAACAGTTGTAATTTTTGCAGTTAGCATGATCAGAGTTGGGCTACTACATGCAGCTGAATTCATTCGCAAACATAACTACAAATCGAACAGAAAACTACATAAACTTGCGTTTCGATATTTTCTGTCTGCTTTTGATAACCTGGTTGAACATAGTCTTCTTTCGGACTATGATATCAAACTTCTGCAAAATCATTTGTCTCTTAAAATAATTGTAGCAACGACGCTTTTGATCACTATAGTGCTAGTGCTAAGTAATGCTTACAAAGGAAACAATCTGACAAAACTTATTAGCCCGTTACCTCCAATTCCCTATACTACAGTTGATCAGTTAATTAAAGACTCCTATGACATATATACTATCCCATTGCATTCTCATAATTTTCCATATTTAATAGTAGATGAGGAAAACTGGAAATTACAAAAAGAGTCCGAGAGGTTTTTCAGGGAAAAAGGAGTCCATTGTTATGTCATCAAGTGGAACGCAAGTGCCTGGAATGGTGTGTCATATTATCGTAGGTTTAAGTCAGAACTAATTATGTTTCTTGGTGCGCTGTTTGATGACGGTGATTGTACGGGTGCAGAAATGGATGCGAACCAGCAATATTTTCTGAACAATACGCAAATGATTCCTCCATTTGATAACTATAGTACCTATTGGGAATGGGAATCTATGAAGGTTTTTGCACAGTGTACAAAATACAGTCGTCACGCATTACTTTCGGAACTAGAGTACAGCAACGACTATAAGATGTTCTATAACCTCAACTATGAGCAGTTTAAATTTCCACTTTCTTTTGGAAAAACGCCAATAGCAAATGCGTACTTCAAGTTTTCTTTGTCTGGATTTTTTCCCAAAACGTTTCTATTTAGGATGGAGGCCTTGTATTCCTCCGGATTGATGGACTGGCATATGCAGTGGCGAACCAATTTTGAAAAGAGTTCAGGAATGCTTGATGATTTTCCCCAAAAGCGAGAATTCCAACCGTCGAATCTACAAGGAAGCATAAATGTAATATTTGCAATACTGCCCGTTGGAATCGTCCCGGCTCTAGCAAGCATGTTACTTGAACAAATACTAAAACGCTACCATCAAATTCACTCACAAGTTAGCACAAAGGTAAACAATATTGGCTATTTAATTTCTGAGCTCCTTTTTAGAGTCAGTAACTGTTTAAAATTCAAAATGTATTCTACTAAAATACAGGTGCATATGTATTTGTATACTGCTAATAATCAGATTCAAAAACTTGCAAAAACGTATAACTTGAAATATTCTCAAATTGTTAATTTTACTACATTTCTGTATTATTACTATTTATTATTTATTGCACATTCGCGACAGAATCCTTTAAATGAGTGTAAAGGTAGTTATTTCTGCCACTACATTTACATTAATATTACATTTAGTGATTATTTTCGTCAACAAATAATTAGAAATTAATGGTTTCATGTTTCAATTGACCGTGTTATGGTGGTACATGGGAAAATAGTCCGTCTTGTAGGATAAAAAAACCATGCACAGTTGTCAGACAAAGTTGACAACCCAATTCTGCACCATTTTTCAACTCATTTTCAGTATTGTACATATTATGTGTAGTAAACAACATTAGATTTAAAGTAAAAAATATACATAGTATAAGTCATTCAAAATTTATCTACCTACTACAGAATTAAATATTACATTTAAGTCAATATCAGAATCTATTTCAATTCTTTCCTAGAGTTTCCTAGTTAGTTATTACTAGTAACCAAGTTTTAATAAATTTAAAACATCCATAGCAAACCATTAAAAGATGCTCTCTGCTAAAGATGATATGAATATCGTATGAATATCGGAAAGGGACGATTGTTATTTTGGTAGTTAGAAACTTGGCGGCAAATGTGTCATCCTTTGGTACTGGAACACGGAGCTCACATAATCCGTTAATAAAATGGCATCTGGTGTGCCATCACTGGAAGCAAGGGATGAACCAATTCCTCCAGCAATAGTCCCGTCCCCATCATTCTGTCCCATTCCACAAACCAACCGCAACTACCTGCATTCCAGTTCAGGTACTCCAAGTATAACTGGAGAGGATTATTGGCTTCACTTGAATTAAATCCCATTCTAAATCCTATTCCAAGTCGTTATCTGGCCTACAGTAACAATTTCCAAATTCGGACACAAGCCCATCAAAAGCTGGAGTCTCGACGGGAATTTAAATAATTTTTACAAAGGTTTACGTGTGGCATTTCAATGTGGAATTTGGAAAGTAAAACATGGACAGAAGAACAGCCTATGGGTATTATCCCATACTGCGACGTTTACAACAAATGCCAGATCTGAAGGAATTGCATCTTAGCAATCCATTGTTTAAATGCTGGAACGACCAGTATAACACCAGCAAAGACAGCGATGATCGAATGTATCGTCAATGGGAAGGGGCAGATTCGGAAGGCAATCCATTACCAGACCCAAATTATGAAACTAAGAAGGAACGCATGAACCGTTTGCGTAGGGTAATAATGCAAAATCCCTTTCCGTGTCTACCAATTGTGAAAACGATTACTTTGGAGGATTGTCCACCCGAATTAATGGACAGCGTTTTGGAAGCTAATCCTCAAATTGAGCATTTGAAAATACTTGTGGATAAGGATAATGAGTATGTATACAATTTGGGGAATTTAGAACTACCCAACTTAAAGTTGGCTTGTTTGATAAACTTGCCCCAAAACGTTGTGTTCTTGGAAAGTGACTGGCCCTTAACCAAGTTGACCTTAGATGCTCCCAATGTTCAAGATTGGGGATTTATGTTTTGATGAAAATGGGGTAAATTGTTAGATTATGCGGGAGTTTTCTTTTGTACGAAACGTGTTCAATCTTGTTCAGAAGCAGCATAAGTGCTGCAGTCGGCAGACAGAGTGGAGTCATTCAGTGAGAAGAAGAGCTAGCGAGTGATCGTCATTCGAGAGTAATTTTTCAGAGTAGAAAGTGCGATTTAATTTTCTGATTTAATTGAGCTTTATATTTTATTGATTTAATTGGGGAAATAAACTATCTGATTATTTTGAAGATTAGCAAAACGCTAAGAACAGTTAAACTTTCGTGTGTTTGTCTTTCGTCACGTTATTTTTGTCATTAGCCTTCTAGGGAGAATCATTTGGGCGGTTAGCCGTTCGATTCTCAACAGTTTACTGCATGTTTTGAGGGAAACATTGTGGAATATCTGACAGAACTGGATTTCGCCTTGTGTGCACCTTGCACTTCTCCAGAGAAAGTTTGTTTGGATTTGCCAAAGTTGAAAAGGCTTAAGTTACAACTTTCTGGATATTTTCATTCTATTGACTTTATATTGCCATTGATAAAATTGGAGGATTTGGAGGTGGATTTTAACTTTATGAGTGAGACAAGGAAGGAGTGGAGAGGACTAACGTGGCAATGGTTTAAACTTTTAGAGGAAATTGAAGAAATAGTTAAGATGCATGGTTATGTTGATAACTTGAAGGAATCAAATGTATGGCAGCTACTGCCAAGCTTGAAGAAAGTGGGAGCAAGAACGGACTGGAATGAAAAAAGGAAGGGAAAGTATCCTGCTAAAAATCCAAAGTGGTATTGTTGCACTAGAAATGAAATTGACTAAACATATTTTATCCGGTTTTATCAGCATTGACCAAACTTGTTAGTTTCGAAAATTTTGTCTTCACTTCAGTCTTTTGTGAACATGTGAGAAGAATATAACGATGTCATAAAATGTTTATTATTTTGGGCTAAAAATCGTTAAATGTATTGTTTAATATACGAAAGTCATTTTTTGGTGTTTCTAAATAAAGTTCAATAGAAAAGCCATTTGATTGCCAGAAGGAAGATCATCATCATCACCCCAATCTGTATTCCAATTCCTGTCCCTGCATCAAAGCCATCTGTATCCGTTTCCTCCAATGGATGGGGTCCTAGTTCCTCCAATAAAGTGTCGTCATTGCAAAGGCGACTGGTACAAGAGCAAACCTCCATATACTCATTTCCTCGACCCTCCACTTCGTTTTCCTCAAGTATTGATACGCTTATGTCAGCAGATCCGTTGGCTAGCGCATCTTCACTTCGTTCAGTTCTGATGCCCTTGCATCCTTTAAATAAAGGCTTCAATTCCTTTTGCTTGGCTTTAATGCAATTGCTGGTTTGATCCAAACGTTCTTGCAAACACCTTAAATGATTTTCGTTAAAGGTAGGCCCGCCACATCCTTTTGATACTCCACTAGATTTTCGATAAAGCAGGCACCCGAAAGATGTGCAGTCAGTTTCCCGAGGAGGGTTACCATCACAGTGTTCGCTTAGTCCGGTGCACTGGTAGCAAGTGGTCACGTCGCAGAGCTCCGGAAGGTATACCAGTCCGGCAAAGGTGAGAAGAAAGAGCACAAGAACCTTATGAATAGCAGGTCCTTTCACCAGCGTCAGCTTGGGCGCCATTTATTAACTGGTAAGCGGTTTTACTATGTGCGTGTACTGGGAACGTATTTTTCTCCACAATGGGCTAATTACCTAACTAAACAGCTCCGAATTGTGATTAGGATATATCAAATTCAGTTCGAAAAATATGAACAAAGTCAGAAAGAAGCTAAACTGGTGATTTATTGCTTTTGATTTGTTTGTAAAGAATTAATAATAATAATTTGTTGGAACCTTTGTTCAAAATGAGTAACCACGGGGAAAGTAGCAACTAGCAAGCAAACTCTGTGTTCTTAAAATCAAGCCCAACTTACAAGTAAAGGCAGGGAGTGGTAACCCGCAAATTTTCAAATGATTTATGTTTTATATATCAATTTTTAGCGTTGATTACGAATATCATATCGAAAATCCTGAATGCGAATACCTTGTAGTGGTACTTGGCTTTTAATTTTGCAGTACTGCCTTAAGTTATTGCCAAAGAGACAAATAACCAAAACAAAGACTTCTTAAATATGGGTTGAGTAAATGTTTCAATTCAAAATTGAGCAATAAGTATCAGTCGAGCTTTCAAAAGATTTATGACATGTACTGCAATGTATTTCTGTAAGACTCAAGAAGTATTTGTTTGTTAATATTAGGGAAGTTTAGATACTATTGTCAAAACAAACAAGTCATACGAATCAGGAAAACTCCACCCTTAAAACTAATCTCATGAATAATATATCATGAATAACTATCTATTTTACACTTCTTGCTCCAGTGATTTTAGGTCTCGCTTTGGTTAAACTATTTGCTTTTAAATTTATAATTGCTAAATTGGCAACCCATCTCACCCTAATCAATTCGGAAATGCGCGGCTAGTGTTTTTTAAGGTTTGAATTTCACATGAAGGAAAGTTTTAATAAAAACTTTTTTTAACTTAAATTTTGAATGTTATCATGAAATAGTAAAGCAAAAATTCCTCGAATTCAATATATATTTTGGTATAAGTAAATGGACACTGTTTTGCTTGGTGTATACGCTAGGTCGTTTGAACAATAATATCCAGTATGCGTCTTTAAGTTTGAGCATTCGGGATTTTCGATATGATATTCGTAATCAGCGCTAAAAAGTGATCAGAAAACATAAATCATTTGAAAATTTGCGGGTTACCACTCCCTGCCTTTACTTGTTAGTGATGGGCACTCCCATGCATATAAGCAGCATATAAGCAGCATATAAGCAGTTTTTAGCCATAACTTTTGCATTAATGCAATAAAATTAGTTCTTGTATTGTATGATGTATTTTTAAACAAAACATGATTAAACTGCATATTTTCAACTTGTTAAAAATAAAAACATGTGCATATCTTATTTCATAGGTATCATCGTTCATTGTATGCCTTCATTTAATCGTCTTCATTGCTCATATTCCTTCATATCCCTAATTTATTAGGTATGCTTGAATTCATGAGATTCCCTAAGTTCTTGTTCTGTTTCAGTGACTTGATTTTGAATAGAGTTGAGACTTTCATGGGCTTTCTTGAGATTCTGAAGTCTGGATGAATTTTTTGGTGTGGAAGAATTAAATTGCTGATTAATCTGATTTTCGGTGTTCTGTGGCATTAACGTAACATGGCTAAAGCAAAAAACAGGTTGAGTGATATAATTTAATTATGCTCCATCTTCCTACAGCTTCATACATCACATAATATGTGATCAATATGGAGTTAAGCCTAGACGTAGGGAGAGTTTGCCTTTGTTCAAAGTGGTAAAATTTAGATTTTTTACCACATGTCTGTTCTCTGGTCAAGGTGGCCCAGACCGAGCCCAATACCGAGTCATTGTTGATCTTAGGCAGGGAGAGTTTTCTAAGCTACGGAGTAATTAATTAAATACCTAATTATAACGCTGATTATTAAGTATTGAGTAAGAGTGAATTGATAATTAGTGCATTGGAAAGTTTTTGGAGGGCAAAATTTCATTTTAAAGCAATTTTCTGGTCTCATTTGTGTGACCTTGTTGAAGTTGTCGGCGGTGACAGGTGAAAAAGGTATAGTCACCTCATTATTTAGTATTACCCGGAGCAAACCTTGAACAGGTTACGGGTCAGTGGTAACCCCGCGAGGGCCCACAGTGTTCTGATTAACCCGGAGCAAACCTTGAACAGGTTACGGGTCAGCGGTAACCCGCGAGGGCCCACAATGTTCTAATTAACCCGGAGCAAACCTTGAACAGGTTACGGGTCAGTGGTAACCCCGCGAGGGCCCACACATATTATACTGACAACAGTAATAATTTTCCAAAAATTATGGTATTGTCGAACCATTAGATGCCCGGTACCGAAACACCACCGCCAGGCCATGCCGCCCAGATTGCGGGGCTAACGATGTCCATTGGTAAGCATGATGAGTTACTGGAAGGTCTGAAAGAGGTTGTAGCCTTATTAAAGAAGCTCGTGGGCACCACAGCAGAGGATGATCAGAGATAAGAGAAGTCATGTCAGTTTATTATGTCAGTCATGTGTCAGGGAATGGCAACGATGACAACGACGAAGTAGATATAATACTTGACACTGGCGTCGGGAAAATCGACGAAGGTTTATAAAAAACTGCGATAAATATTTGCAAGATGCATTTCTCAAAAAGTAGAAGACATGTTCATAATTATTTGATATGTAACCAGAATGTAATCCTGAGTTGCTCGAAATTCAGTGGGGACCTGCAGTTAAGAATGAGATTGCGGAATGCTGTGATAAAGCAGTGATTCGACTGAACAAGTTGACGTCTGAATTAAAAGACCCAGAAAACTGCAAAAGTCTTGCAGTTCCAAAGACGAACCAAGAGCTAGGATGCATGATCTAGAACTACAACAGAGCACCAGTCACGGTCTAAATGACTTAGCAACTCTGGTTGACAAGATAACAAAAACAGTTCCAAAATGCCCAAAGAAGTTTTACGCGAATTGACAACTTCAATCCGGGACGTTGCCAACGTGCTTGGGAACAGCTTTCTGTCAATGAACCAAAAAAGGCGCACTGAGGTGAAACCATTTCTGAAAACTGAATCTGCTGGGATTTGCTCCTCTTCTGTTCCCGTCACGGAGTACCTTTTTGGGAACGACTTGAAGGAGTCACTCAAGTCTTCGAAAGCTGCATCATCAGTAGTTCACCAGTCCATTTCTAAGCGAGGAAGCTACCGCAGTCAGCCGTATTACGATCCCTTGAGGGGATGTCAATTAAGTAAAGCTCGAGGAATTACTTTAAACTGGAACCGCGCCCCCACATCCGGGGCGGGTGAAAACCTAGTTACCAGCGAATGGTGCAATCCAGCTTTCAAAAGAAAACGTATCATCCTTACCAGCAGCAATAGAAGTAATTGAAGCAAGAAGGCTTCCGAAATTCTTTAGTCACTGGCAAAAAATTGCGTCGGATTGTTATGTGCTTGAAATAATAAGTGGGTTCAAGATACCTTTTTTTGTGTAAACCTCGTAGAAAAACTATGACAAAACACGAGTGTAACTAGTAGAAAAAGTAAAATTAAAAATTAAGTGAAACCATTATTAAGCATAATCTGAGGACGAGTCTTCACAATTTGTATTCTCCATATTTGGGGTTCCGAAAACAGTCGGTACGACACGACTAGTAACTAATTTGAAGGATTTGAATGGATTTATTATTTTTCCTCATTTTAAAATGGAGGACCATAGACCTGCGTCTACGATAGTTCGACCATATTTTTTTGGGCTGTAGTAGATCTACATGATGCTTATCATTGTTACTGTATCACTGTATCGCAAATTGTATCAATTTACTTGTTTACCAATTGGCCTCAATATAGCACCATATATTTACACGAAAGTCATGTGACCAGTTTTAGCTACTCTAAGGTGAAAGGGCCTATCATCTGTATCATTGCTTGACGATTGTACAATAGGTCAGACAGAGAAACTTTTCGCTGAAAATATTGAAACTACAATAGGTTTGTACGCTACAGTACGCAGTTAGGACTAGTCGTAAATTTTAAAAAGTCACAACCCGTACCGTCCATGAAAGTTCAGTTTTTAGGTTTTGTTATTGACACGTGTCGGTACGTTTTTAAAACTTCTTATGCATAAGAAGGAAAAAAATTGTTAAGATTTATAGTGAAGTACAGACCCTGAAAATTGTACAGGTACACAAGCTGGCAGAACTGATTGGATTATTAGTCTCAGCGTGTCCAGCTGTGAATACGGTGCCCTTTACACTTAGCAGCCGGAATATGAAAAGGTTAACGAATTAAAAGTTTGTTCAAAGTAGTGAGAAATTGGTTGCTCTATCAGATACTGCAAAGCTGGATTTGCAATGGTGGATTAGTAATGTGCAAACCACCAGTCACCCCACTTGTCATGATAGATTTGATTTAATCATAACCAGTGATAGCAGTTTACGGGGTTGGGCAGCTGAGTCAAATGGAATCACAAGGAAGGATTACTGGACTGACGTTGAAAGAAAATGTCACATAAATCAACTGGAACATACGGCAGTGAAACTGGCCATTTTATCATTCCATAGTAGATCAGGTGTACGGCTTTTGGTAAGGTGTAATTGCGAAACACTACCGCGGTTGCATTCATTAATAACTTTGGTGGATGTCGGTCTTCCTAATACCATGAAATAGCCAAGAATCTTTGGCAGATTTGTGTAAGAACATGTTCGTATTTATTTGCGTGTTACTTAAACATTGAAACACAAAGAAATTGTCATTGCCGATGGCTCGTCGCGTGAGAAAAAGGATTCGTCCGATTTTAAACTTTCTGAAACACACATAATGCAAATGCTGAAATTTGCATATAATTTTGAAAACCAAGAATTGACTTATTTGCTACATATTTGACAACTCAATTGCTAAGCTATTTTTCTTGGCATCCGGATCCAGGATCTGTATGTTTATTTAGGCATAACTGGGAAAATCTGTTTTGTCGGTAGAGTACTAAAAAGATTATCGATGATTAAGTCACTGGGGTTGTCGTGGTACCAGATTGACAAGCACAAGCTTGGTATCCCATGTACCATAAAATGGCTGTTTCCACTGTTATAAAATTGAAAAGTAAGAATTTGATATTTTGCCATTTTACCAACAACACCCATCATCTCAGCAAGAAAATCCAGCTACTGGCAGCCGTTATTTTTAGCAAGCACTAAAACGGTTCGAACTCCCAGAAAGTTCATTAAAGATATTGTTGGCTGCAAACAGTGCATCTACTATAGGTCAATGTAATGCTTATTTAAATCCGGTTGCCAAAAGTTTGCAAAGGAAAATAGTATAACATTGTGGTCACCCACGATACAGGATGTAATTAAGTTTTTGACTTCGATGTTTGAATTTGAGTTAGGTTATCCCAGTATAATTCTGCCAAGTCAGCTTTATCTTCTGTTTAAAGAAAATGTGATAATTTTATTTTAGGGCAGCGCCCATTAGTAACACAATTTATGAAAGGTGTTTCAAAATTGAGACCACCAACCGCTAGATACGATGTTACGTGGGATGCGGACAAAGTCTTGTTATTATTTCGTTCGTGTTCTGATAATGAAAATCTGAGCTTGCGTATGTTATCGCCAAAGTTAGCTTGTTAGCCTTAGTCACGGCACAAAGAGTTCAAACTTTAGCTTCTATCAATTAAGATAATATTGTATGGGAGGAACCGGTTCAGGTTGTAGTGAAAGCAAATTTAATGTGCACGTCCCTTAAAAATCCAAATGCAGTTTTTAGTATTACCGACTTATTCAGCAGAGCAGAAATTATGTGTTGTACAGACGTCACTATGTAGCGAGAACAAAAGGTATTCGTGCAAGCGAAAGATCTTTGTTTATAAGTTTTCAAAAGCCCTATAACTGTGTCACGTCTCAAACGGATGTCCAATCTCTCTCAGGGAAAAATACCAAGATTTACCATGGTAATAGTTTTAGACATGCGTCATCTTCCAAATTCGATTCTTCAGATAGTAGAATGGTCCAAAAATTCACGTACTTTTGCAAGTTTTTATTATCGTCCACTTGACGAAAGAGTAATTTTTCCACATGTAACAGCTAACTTTTGAAGTATGCGTTTATGGTGGTCCTTATGGTTTATTTCAGGCTAAGCTATTCAACATGAGACTTTAAACAGGAAATACGTTACTTCCTGTAAATGACAAATACGGTTAATCAAAGTCTATTATTTATAGATTAAATATATGATTAATGTTTCTTATATCGGTAGTTTTGTTTACTAAATAGAGCAAGGTTGGTAAATATTGTGATTTTAATCTTGTCTGCTCATTGTCGACACTTTGAACCACTCCATAATGATCACATATTATGTGATGTATGAAGCTGTAGGAAGATGGAGCATAATCTAGATTATGTGAATCTTCCGGAAGCGGAAGACATCACATACCCAACCCTTCCCAGCCGAAGGCGACAACGAAAATCGACAATTCGCTCTTTAAAACAATGACTCGGTATTGGGCTCGGTCTGGGCCACCTTGACCAGAGAACAGACATGTGGTAAAAAATTTAAATTTTACCACTTTGAACAAAGGCAAACTCTCCCTACGTCTAGGCTTAACTCCATATTGATCACATATTATGTGATGTCTTCCGCTTCCGGAAGATTCACATAATCTAGATTATGCGGCGCGATCTGCTAACGCATATCGCTGGCATAATCTCCCATTATATTGTATTATCTAACTTCACTTACGACTGGACGGTTAACCGAGTAATTTTTAATTGCAGGAAGTGAATAGCTAGAAACGTGTGGCCGTTTTAACTGACTAAGTTAGCAATTCGTCATGGCGCCTCCAAAACCGAGTAGTACTGGCGGCGGACCAGTGACAAGAAAGCGGCATCAGAAGAAGAACAAGTGGAAAGGGCTCGGGAAGAGGAGGAAAACGCCAAGAAGGCAAGGAGGAACACGAGGACTAGCTGGATTGAAGTGGATCAGACAACGGGAAAGGTCAAAACTGAGATTAAACAAGAACCGGTGGAGGGGGAGCAGGATGCGGTGGTGGTCAAGGAAGAATTTGAGGTTCCGATGGAGACTGGTGATGAGGAGGGGATTGGGGTTCCAATGGATTTTCAACAATCGGCTGGTAATGAAGTGAAGGAGGAGGTGTTGGAGTTGGAGGAGTCTCCAGCGGCGGTTGAAAAAAGTGTAATGGATGGAACACCTGGCATGGGTCCTCCAAATTCGTCTAACGATGGAAAATCTGCAGAAGTGGAGGATGACAGGATAATTACTTTGTTTTCTAAGGTACTTCAAGTTTACGTACTAGGTACTAAGTATATTGAATTCATGAAATGTTTGATTACATAATTTATTTTTTGTTTCAAATTTTAAGGTCATGCAAGTGATGTGGACGAAGTACAAATACTCCATGATGAACAAGGCTGATTTTCTCTAATCTCGATTGGTTTGCTCTACTTGAAAAAACGGACTTGAGGGAATTTTAGGCGGTCCCTTAGAAACTTTAAGGAATAAGAGATATACAACAATTAAAAATGGCGAGTTTTTGTGGAATAGTGGAATAAAGAGAAATACGCCGGATTTGCAGTATAGCCCCGAGTCCGGCATAGTCCTGGATTCGCCAGTAAAGCCGACCAAACTGATCATTGAAGATATGCAGGTTGAAATTACAACGGAGAGACGTAAAAAATGTCGAAAAAGCATTGAAAAGTTTCCAATGAAACTTGGTTATTCCATTAACGGGTTTACCTACTGCATGGAAAATGACGGTCTTCAGTTTGAGAACGTGGAGCACAGGAGCCAAACTTTTAGCCGTTGGTTAGAATTCATGCCAAACTTGGAGCAGATTCAAGTTAGGGTTCCGAATCGGCTTCTTGTTTCCAGCAAGTTTCCTGAGCTGACTGTGACTCCATTTCCAACTTTGTCAGAAATAAAAGAAATGGATAATTTGTGTTGGTCCAGGTGTCATGCAGTGTTCAGGGCAGCAGTTATGGGAAATCCTCAGATATCCAGTTTGGTGGTAAACATTGAACACTTTAGTTTCAAAGATTTGATCTTACCTCAGCTTTCGGATCTGTACATAAATAACTCAAGTAAGGACCAATTTAACTTTGCTACGCTGCTAGATTTACATGCACCATCTTTGAAAAAGCTTGTGATTGTGCAACACTCTGACCCTGAATCCAGTAAAACTATTTATCAAGCTTTAATCAAGTTTCGCGAGTCCCTACAAATTTTGGAATTAAAAGCAATTGGTTATTACGAAAAATTCATTTTCCCTGATATGTTACGATTAAGACAACTGATTCTCTATCTTGATTATCACATTTTTGATGGGGATTGTCCAATTAAAGACGTACTGTCAATGATTTCGTCATGCCCTTTCCTAGAGCATTTGAATGTGGACTTTTGGAATCCTAGAAGATGCAGCTGTATGGCTTGTCGCTGTTGTTACGATAGTAAAAATCGGGTAATTGACATACGTAAGCAAATAGAAGCACGACTTGTTTCCAAACTGTGGGAAGTTCTTCCAAAGCTGAGGAAGGTGGAGATGATTACACTAGACTGTAACCAGTCACCTTTCTTTGCGAAAATAATAGCAACTAAACGTTTGTAATTTGGATACATATATATTGCGTTTCTTTTAAGATTTTAACATTTAGTGTCAATTCTATGTATTCATGCAGTATTCTGCAATCTGTTAAAAAGAAGTGAATAACAGTAGATTTTGTTGCAGTGTATTTTTACATAACAGTTTGGTGAGAAAGTTTAATTTCGTTGTTACGTTTAATAAAACTCAATTACTTATTTATCATTACTGGCATTCCTTGTGTTCCGGAACACAACTTGTAATATATAGTGGTGCGATTATGAGGTTTGAACTCTAATTTGTTCATGGACAGACACACGCAACGCAGTCATATCATTATGCTCTATTACACTAAATTTTGCATAAATACAAAAACAAATTTGTAAGAAATTAGTTAGTTTAAGTTTACTAAACAGAATCAGTCAAAACATGTTAGCAGAGATAAACTTTGTTTGTGCTTGTAAAAGCGACAGCCATTCATTTTACCCGTAGTGAATAAGAATTGCAATTATTTTGTTTGTAAAAACAGAAAACAAGTATATTCATATTCTATTGAGAAAACTTCGATATAATTTGCAGCTTTAATCGTTTTGTGAAATGTAAAGCATGTTTTTGGTTTTATTGTTTCAAAAACATGTTTGTTCAACAAAACAAATTTCAAGGATACTAAAAAAACTTCCTTGATAAAAATCTGTTTTTACCATTTCAAGTTTGTAAGGTGAATAGTACGCACGACATTCAATTATAATCTGTCAAACCTATTGACTCAGCTGAAACATGATTACTCCAACTAACATAGCAACCTTAAAACTTTACCATTACGCTTTCTACTATCTGCCCAAATTTCCCTTATATTGGAACCCTGACTGCACACAAATCCGTCTGTTAACCCCTCTCAGAAAATGGTTTCCTTGGTCAATCCTCCTATTCTGGATATTCTTTCATGGAGTCTGCTGCTCCTTTACCAATCTCTGGTTTAAATACTCCCCCGAAACCAAACTCACTCTAAGAACAATCCACAAGCTAATATTCTTCCTTTCAGCAACATTCGACTTTTCTGCTTGCGCAATGTTCTTAATCTGGTTTCAAAACAAAGAACTATTTACTTCCGCAGTAAATACTATGCTTAACCTTGAACGTGCATTGATCTCTTATTTTTATAAATCCTCAGAACTTCACAAATTAAAGCAAGCAGGAACGAAAACCGAATTATTGCTACTATTTGGCGTACTATCCTCCGCTTTTGCTCCCACAGTTACGATAATAGCCGCAATTATATTTGAGTATGACGTTTTTCACTACATTCTAGAAGAGTTTTTTCTAGATAGCTTATACAACAGAAATTCGAGCACTATAATAGCTCCCTATGTTACACGAGCTGTTATTGGATCGCCAATATTGTTTGAGGCTATTAGATGCCTTAGCTTTTTTCTACCTTTGCTTTTTAATATGGTGGATAGCATACTAACAGTTTTGCACATTTTTACCGAAAAAGTTAATCAAATTGACGATGCTAGGAATTTGTACGTGGTGTTTATTATAATGCATAAAACTATAGAGGGATTTATAAACACCGTGTTTTACGTTTTTCAAAATGTTCCCTTTTGGTTTCTGATTGGTTCTCTTTGGGTGAATATTAAGGGCAATGGAAAGATTCCTTTTGCTTTGCTAATTGTTAGTGTAATTATTAGTTTAGTAGCGCTTCTGGGATTTGTGAAGATTTTGCCAAGTGTAATTAAAATGGTAACTAATTTGGTGGATTTGGTGGATATACATAAACGTAGAGCAGCTAGAGAGCATACGATGATAAGAACAAAAAGTTCTAAAATTAGGGTGAAACAGGCTAATGCTCTGGTGGCTATTAGATTTAAATACGGAAGTTTTATGCACATTACGGATGAGTTTGTGGAGGATTTGGGGTATTTGATGACACAGAGGTTAAGTGATGCAGTACTTGTTTTTGAATACAATTACCTATTTTGTTGTGATATGAAAAACAATAATTTAAATAGGTTTTGTTGCAAATAAATATACAATTTATTGATAAAATATTATTCAAACGAATCTATTATGTTCCATAAAGTTATGTTTATTCAAACAGCCATTGGTTTTAATAGCCGGTCATTTCAGAGAAAGTTGTTTTTTCCAGCAAAGTAATAATGCTCTTGAATTTTTCTAGTTCGTTCTTCATCATCTGTAAGAAGCAAAATAGTAAAAACATTTAGGGAAATGGGGGGTCTGAAGTGAAAAGTACTTCATAATGTAAATGTATACAAAGTATATTTCATGTCAATTTAAACCCCGAAAGACCTATAGCTTGTTTAAGGGAGATTTCACTTAAATTTTCCATTAAGCATATCAAGCTGAATTATTGTATGTATTACATTGTAGCAATTTGGCATGAATCATCAGCAAGGCCATTCAATTAATATCAGATTTCTAGACTTGCTGTTACCAGGTATTACAAACCCAAGAAATTATAGTTAAATATTGATAATACAGTTAGTGATCATCACTAACTGTAAAGGGGCCTACGGGCTAAATGAATATCTATACGAAATATATATTTCTTTTATCATATTAAGTACAAATATGAATACTGTATACTTGTAGCTATTCGGAGGTAACGTTTTGACATTTTGACGTTCATGTTCTTGTAATCGCTGTTTGACTAGTATGTCCAAAAGATGACCATAGCTTATGGTTGAAAGCTTGGCAATAAAAGTGTTACCAAAATGACCTCTTATTCCGTTCCTTTTAGCAATAACTTCGTCAGAAGCTTTTTTCCGAGTTTTAATTCAGTTCCAACTGATTGAAAGTTTCGTAAGTCTTAATATTGCCAATTCAATTACTTATGTGCTTTTATCATTTACAAAGTAATACGCCAAGAGAAAGGCGGAAACGCCTACTACCCAACAGTTCCTACCTCTTAGCTTCCTAGCACGTGTCACAACACCGCAGATCCATTAGTATATTATGCATAAAATATTAATTAAAATTACCTAGTCTATATTGACCAACTTACCTCTACACTTTATAAATACAAAAGGCTGTCTTTTATTTGGAACAAAAGTAGGAAAATAGTTTCAGAGCCAGCGGAAAGTACTTAAAGACGGTACTTGCAGGACTCAAAATTTCAAATTTGAATTCAGTAAAACCAGCGTAGGATATTTAGCCTTTTATATTTGTGTTTATTTCCACAAAAACTGGAAAGCGGACAAGTTTACCTTAACATAAACATGGCATCGAATCTTTTAAGTATACTTTGCATTTTTATTTCTACAGTGGTTAGCTTTAGTCACGCTTTACCGTCAAAACCTACTTGTTCCTGGATTGAATACAGAGGCTATAATTGCTTACGAGAAAATATATATCCAGGTTCAGTTAACAGTATTAGCTATCGGATTCAAAATCTTGAAGTCGTTCTTAAACCATTGATACAAAATAATCAGTTTTTAATCTCTATAGTGAATTATGTTGGTGTAGACATAAAAAAGATGTCGTATCCCGTTACAATAAAATTTAAAAATTGGTTTGGTGCAAACAGTTCAATAGTGTCTACAACTGAAAATGAATTGACCAATCTAGTGAATATTTCTGCACATTTATTCTCATTTGGAAATAGCATAGACAAGGAACAACTGCTATCGCGCCCATGGCAAGGTAGAATTCAGATTTATTTATTTATGCCAGACTACTTTCTTGGGCAGGAAGTAAAATTTGCCACCCGTAATTCAGCACCTGTTGCCAACGCTGCTTTTGATTTACGGTCGTCGCCTGCATTCCACATTTTGATTCCACTCAAAAGCAGCAGCAAATTTAGCCACCACAGCTTTTGCAATCTTATCACTAATATCCTGATTTATGCAGGACGTCTCCCCTTGCAAACCGAATTGGCCGTCTTAATGCTTGAAATGGATGTGCCCAGCCAAGCTGTTTTGAAAATTATACTGGGAACGTCCTGTTATCTGTTTTATGGATTAGTGAGCAAAACTTTTACCCTCAATCAATTTTCCAACACAAGCCGAACCCATTTAATTATCTTGTTAAACTTTGGTAGCGACGTCGACGCTTTTTACTTGTTCGCCCTTGGAGGGTGGTACAGGTAAGACATTAACAAAAATGTGTTGTACGGATGTCAGCCAACAAGCTTTTTAAGACAAAACAGAAGGATTTACCCAGACAACTTTATAATTCGCAGTGCTCAACTGATTCTTACAGCCACGGTTAAAAATTCGACTTACTTCACACAAGCCGGAAACTGCTACATGTGCTATAAAACCGAGAATATAGGTTGGACTAAAACAGTTGGTAGCGACGAACCTTGCGATAAAGAAACCTTAAGTATGGCTGCTTCCTTGATATCTGTGAAAGGTAGTCCTAGCAGCTTTTTACCAAATGTCAACTTGTGATTGAAAATCAGTTCACTAGATTGCGAATTTTATCTTGTGGAGAACGGGGCTACAAGTCGATTCCATTTCAAGCATTTGTTAACGTCTTTGATAGTGAAGTATGGATGTGTATAGTTGGATGCATTTGTTTTTACGCATCAATAATAAGGAGCACCTTTTTAACACTAAAGCACTCACATAAATGGTTTGACACCCTGTTCAGAATCATCAAAATTTTTTTCAGAGCTACATGGAAAAAAGTCCAGTATTTCGTATGATGTTTTCAGGACTGTTTTTGGGTGCGCTTGTAATAAGTAACGCTTACAGAAACGACAATGTCTACGACATGGTTTTGCCTCGAATGCCAATTTTGTACAAGAATCTTGGTGAGTTGGTTCAAGACAGGTTTTTTATATTTAGCAAGGTAGCATTTCTAAGCGTCAGTCTTCACGAGGCTAATGCTGCTGAGAGAACTGAGGTTACAAATCATAGTGTCTTCTTTAGAAAAGGGTCGTTTGAGGTTAGTGCATCCACCGAAATAAAATATGATTATCCAATTACCCAAGAATCTAAAAGTGCCATGGTTTCCGGCAACATAGATGATCCAGCCTATTTAACTGTCCGTGAACTCCGAGTGAAATCCAGGATTTATCCGGGAATTACAACTGAAATACAAAGGATTTTAAATTTGCTTGAAGCCCTAAATGCAGCAGGGCTTATGCCATATAACGACAGAGTTCGAATGGCAGGATTGGAGCACCTAATAATGAGTAGATTTATGGAATATTTAGCCAACGCATATGCTAAAAAGGTAAGTAGCTTAGGACAGGAGTTAGTTTCCATAGGAAGTGAAATGTTTTCTCGACTAAACATAGTCATTAACATTTTGGGCATTACGTCAAACTATGCAAAGTTTGGCATGACTGCCCTTAAAGCAGCGGGAATCGCAGAGTGGTTGACCAAAGTTGGGAATGAGGTTTCTGAATAAAAGTTTGAACCAACCAATAGGGTAAAGCCTGCAGGATTGTCAGGGAATGTGACAGTTATCTTTGTTTTACTGTTATCAGGTCTAGCAATTTCAATACTGGTATTTGCCATTGAAAAATATGAGCATAAAAAAATTGTTCACTGTTTTACTATTCATCGTAAGAGTAAGGTTGTAGTAAAATGTATTGGGTTTATAAATGCACGATTGCAGGGAAAACTAGACTAGAAAAGTTGGAATAGTGTTTTTTGTTTTTGTTTGGAACAAGTCATGCTAGACTATGCCTGTAAAACCATTAATTTGGCTCTTTGAATGTTCCTTGTATATAAGATTCAACAATGGCCACTAATGTATTTGTGCTAATAATGAATTACACTGGTGATTTTTCATGTCTACTATTTTATATATTAAAAGAAGATAATGAATGATAATGGTGATCATAATAAAATTAACAGTACAAAGCCTTTGATTACATTGGTATGTCTGAAGGATTTATTGAAGCCTGAAAATATACGAATTTCAAGCTCAAGTTGTAATAATTTTTAATATTAACAAACGTTTGATAAGTCAAGCAATTGGATCCTTTGTGTTTAGAATTTGTTCAAGTGGTGTAGTTGACAGTGTCGTATTCAAAAACTCAAACATTATCTTTCCAGTTGGATGATTAGTGTACCATTCGTTATACCTGTTTTGCATTTCAATGCCCATCTGCTTCTGTATCTCAGGACCAAACCCAGCCGCACCACTATTATCCCAAAGCCCCTCAAAGAAAGTTTTCTCTTGGTCCATTTCCTAGTTGACCGAAAGAATTTGGGAAGTGGGTTTTAAGAAGATATACTCTTCTGGTGTGATTCCAAAAGTGGCGTTACATTGTTGGGAAATGCTAGAGCAGCTTATATTCCATTGTCCATAGCCACTAATGGGTCGGTCTGTAGCCAGTTTTACTTCTCCTGTGGCGGAATAATCTCCCTGAAAGGTAAAGTTGCCTGTGGTGGTCATTCCAATAGAAAATTGGAGCTTGGTTAGGTCAACGTAAATGTAGTCAATTAGCCGCTCCCTGACATTTTGTAAATATCTGGTCAATTGCTCGTTTTTAAGCTCATAGCTGATGGTGAACAGGGTTTTTGATATATATTTGCTGCTAAAACGGTCTATGGGAGTTAGTGGAGTTGGGTCGATACCTTCAGCAGAGCGAAGCCAGGTTTCGAAACCTTTCATGGTGTTTTCCAAGTGGTATCTAAACGCAGCACCTGTGGTGGTTTCGTAAGCGAATGTGCCTACACGTAAACAAAATAGTATGTTAATGCTTGTACATTTGTTTTCGCTAATAATTAAATAAATATGCAATTATGCAAAAAAAATACCACAGGAATTCCATGCTGCAATAATTAAAACGATTATTGCAAAAATTTTGTTAAGGCTTGCCATTGTTGCTATATAGTATGTCTGACGATTTGAACTACAAATGCATAACTGACTATTGCAGATTCTACTGACAAACTGCAAACTGTGTAATACTTTAAAACAATGGTGCTTTTATCAGTCAGTGTCTTTCCCGTATTTTAAATAATAAAGGTCAATTACAATCTCTGAAAAGAATTAATATGATATTTATGATAAGTCAAAATAATTCTTTGCATGACTTTGTATGAGTGATACAATACAATTATTGATGGCATGACTGTTTTTTATTTTTGCATTTAAAATGCCTGAAACAAGAAAAATATTTGTCTGTGAAGCTTATCAGTTGACAGAACAATTCAAACTGATTTAATTGTTTCTGTTTTGGATGGTATATAAGAACACAAGCATAATTGATTGACTGTGATTTTGATTGCTGCCAACAATTTACTGGTTTATCTTGACATTTGAATTGATAAATAAAGCGATTGCGCAAGAAAAACCTCTGTCTACGTGACATTATTCAAGGAGCAACAGTTCAAAATGATAAATAAATGAATATTATTAGATAAGCATTTGGCTGTAAATGGAATGACGCCCCCAAATGTTCAGGTAAGATGTTTCATAAAATATTGGTAACGCTCAATAGTCTGCTGTACGAATATATTCCAGTGCTATTTACTATAAAGCGAAGCATCGTTAGAAAATTACTTATACGATAATTGAGGACTAAAAAGTAATGCATATAATTTACCAAAAACGTTGTAAATGCTCATCGCCATCGCAATGTTTCATTTCATATTCTCTTGGTAACTTTTATTAGTACCAAGGCTAACTAAATGCGGTTTGATTGGTTAATTTTAATAGGTCAATTATGAAAGCAGACACACTTAGGGTGGCATAAACAAAGCGGTATTATCCCGAGATCACGTTGATCAGCGGATCATGCCATTTAAAAATACATGGAGGTAACCATGGATCAAATTGATCGCAGGATTATACCGTGTTGGTTATGCCACCCTTAGTATTGCACTGCGTTGGTCATTACATTACATATTACAGTCGACTTAACATTAGGCTATATTTTATTTTTGCTGATGTATGGAATTCCAGCACGCGCTTCCGAGGCGTGAGCAGATACCGCCCTTCCTTGATTAAACATATGAATTTAAAAATTTTCTAAACTGCTAATGTCAGCTGAAATTACCTAGTCGTTGGTTATATTTTATTGACTAATGACTTACAATTTTACAGCGAAAGTCAAAAGTGCAATTTACAAATTATATGCTAGTTAATTCTATTACGATGTAAAATTGCGTAGGTAATTTGTTCCTACATAATGCTTTTAATAGAATAGGTGGGTCAATTGAAAACTGACCACATATTTGGTATTACAAGAACACGCGACAAAATCTTATTATTTTATTAGAAGAGCGAGTCTTATATAAAATTGGAAAATGTCATTCCTGTTCCATTACTATTTATCTATGCAATATTACAACAAATTTTCTAACGAAAAGTAATTTTCTAAAATGTGGGTAATTGCATAAATTATTAGTAATTCAGTTTCTGTAATTAATCTAGACTTAATTTTGGACTGATACGAGTGACATACTGAACTTTTAGAAATCTTACTATTCAGCCTTTATCAGAAGTTTAACTGGTTAACAGAGCACTAAAGAACGTGGTGCAAAACTAAAATACATTATTCAAAATGATCAGTCGCCGTCTTTACAAACTTATTTCCTTTGCTTTAAAGATTACCAAAACTCTATACGTTTCTCGGATACGCATAAATCCAAAAACAAAATACTTCTATTGTGATTCTAACCCAAAATTCTGTAAACTAATGAATCTAAATTTTACCATATCACTTTTGTGGGTCATCGGATGCATATTACAAGTACTCTCTCGTTAAAACAAGAATGATATTGGTGACATGAACCTAAGCTTAGCCTGCTCATTAGGAGTTTTATTATTTGTAATGGCGTTTGCTACTCAGCTCTATTGGTGTGAGTGTGAGGATATGTGTTGTGCAGCCAACAAACTCTTTCCTTTTTTAGAATATCTTCACAGTAAGTTCAAGTTAATAAATATGACAAAAAAATAATTAAAACACTTTTGTGCAAGTTAATTCCTTTTTTATTTCTAGAAAAGTACATGCTAAAATTCAATCCTAATAAAACAACACTAAACATAATTCATGACACTGTTTGCTTGGCCAATGCTATTTCAATGAGCAGTCTTACTTTCGTTTTGATAGTTTTTGTGTGTATTGACCAATCTAATACGGTTTATTTTAAATTTTACACGCCGTACATTTCTTATTACGCACCTAAATATTCAGCTTTTTTAGAAGCATGTTTTAAGGCTATTTTATTACCTGTTGATTTCATTGAGATTGCATCCTTGTGTTCCAACACTGTCATTTTGATGAATTATATTATCATATATGGTTTCTATTTTGGGATATTTTATACAGTAGAACTTAAACTGGGACAAAATCTGAAATCATATCGTGCAGAACATTACCTGCGTACCAATTCAGAGTTTTTTCGACATGTTTTTCGATCATTTCAAATAATGCACACAATTATGATTCACATGATCGGTTCCAGTTTAGTTTTATGGAATACAGGATTTACAGTGTCTTCTCAGTATTTTTCATTTGTTTTAATAAAGTACTGGAATGAATTGGGAATTTATGTAAATGCTGCTTTACTGCTTGGGAATATAATTGGATTGCTTTCATGGACAATTGTTATGATTGTTGGTAAAATGTTTTATTTAAGAGGAGCAAAAGTAATGCAAAGTTGGAAAGGATATGACTGGGAATCAAGAAAGGAGAACATAATTATGAAAAGGTGTAGAATGTCATGCAAGCCAATGCTTTGGTCATATGGTACGCAATTTGTCCTGCGAAATAAAAGTCTTTTAATGTTTTATAAGAAAGTCAGCAGAGGAATATTGAAAGCATTATTAACCACAAATAGAAAAACTACACACTGAAATCCAAATTTATATGTATAGAATGTATCAGGGTAATATGTGTTTTTAGTAATGTTAAAAATTAATGAAATCCAGTAATAAATAAAAAATGCGTTTTGCGGTGTGAAAAGTGCAAAAATGGGCAATTCAATTAAGAGATAACTTTTTAGTGTTTTATTTGCACCAGGTCTTAATAAGCCTTTATGTACAAAGCAAGCCTTAAAAATCAATGGATAAAGGTTTTTAGGTACATTTACACAGTGCATACACTTTTCGCGTACAATTTTATTAAAGCTTAAGTGGAAATGTACCAGGAAAATGTAAGCAATTGCAACTGAATAAAGTCAACGTTTTTCCATACGCGTATTATACACTCATAGGTAGTCATATGATTCATATGTGCAAGTTGCTTTGCTGATCAGCAAAGACCTTGACTCCTTGACTGCGATGGTGAAGCCAACACATATTTAGTTGGACTTTTATTTGTGTGATACATGAATTCGACTGCAAACAAGTTATAACCATTGCATTGATATTTTCTGTAGTCTGTTTATAGATTATTTTACAAAAAGAATGTATGCAACAGGTCAGTGTCAGTGCAGATAAATCATCAGGAAAACAAGTGTACGGCAGTTTTTCGTAGGCATGTGTATGTTTACACGTACCTAAATTCCACGAAACTGACAGTGTTGCAAAACAGCTTGTTATCAAGAAAACTTGAATCTATTTATTGAAATGCATGAGCACGACAAACACATTTGAAGGATGTCGTGTTCAAAACATCTGGAGATATTTTATTTTCTGTTTTAATTCTTGCCTGTTGGGTGCAGGCAGACACAACTCAGGATAAGCAACACAACAGCAGCAGCAGCAGCAGTGAAGCTCGAAGGAATGAAAGCCTTCCATACGATAACTTTTCTACTGTCCTCCAGAAGATCAAGTGACATGATGACACCACGAAGCCAACCCCGAGGCGAAGAAAATTTGTAAATATTAATAAGGTATTCAATATTAATACACGATCCAGAAAAGAGTACAACTTTTTCTACAAATTGCACACACAGTCAAAAGAGCTAAATTACCTACATAATTTAACAAAAGTCGAACTACCACCAAAGTTTAATTGTCTACTCAGTCTAGGTCTCAAATTTTGCAATAATGTAGTACCTAACTATAAGCAGATTACTAGTCAGTTTAGTGAGGCAGTCCGTAAAATAGCATGGAATGTTTATTTTAAACTAGATGAAGATAAGCAGACCCCAGACGAATTAAAAATATGGTTTCATCAAAATAAGAAAGAATTCATGAAAATTAATAACATAAAAGGCAAACGTTGTCCACTAGAAAGTGTGATTTTTAATTTTGATAACCTAATTAGAGACTTCCGCAAGAGAATGAAAACTACAAAGCCTAATATTCACTTGAATAAGTTAGTAAATGATTTTAAAGCATTTTGTATGTTACATGAAATCTTAGTAGTGGAAGCTGATAAAAACGCAGGCTTATGTATTGTTTACATTAAAGATTATGAACAAGAAGTTTTAAGACAATTAAATGACCTAACTACATATCATCCTACTACAGAAGCCGCATTTCATTTATCTATGCTGGAATATCGAGACTATATTGCTTTGGAAGAAAACTACCTTACATTATGCATGGACAGGCTGCTTGCTAATCCTGCTCGGCTCGGTGTGTACCAATTGGTCAGTACGGGGCAGGTATGCTGTGGTATCGCTCTTAGGAGCACGTCACAAGGGCAGTGATATCGCACTACAGCATCCTCGCAGAGTGTCCCTTCTCTGTGTAGAAGATCATCGCAAGATGATAACCTGTCTCGACTCCGCAGACTAGAATATGTAGATTAGCAGATTATTTAGCAGAGGCAGGTGTCTTCCTAAGGGAGAACAGACCATTAGGTTTGATGAGGATCAGACGTAAAACGGAGTTTTACTTTTACTTTACATGGCCCTAACAGCATTGCCAAATCTGAAAACGCTTGTTTTGAAACAAGACACGAGCCCCGCCCCTGGCTTTCAGAGGAAGAAATTACCAATCAAACCAAAAAGTATCCTTTACCAACTCTGCCCCAGCTTCAATTTTTAAACAGTCAAAATATTGACGGGCCAATTTTGAAAGAACTTTTGAGTCGCAACAGCCACATTTCTATTTTGGAAGTTCAAGGAACATGCATTCCTTCAGATGATCACTGGCTATTAGTGCCGCTACCGAAGCTAACCAAAGTGGCTTTTGAATTGAGCTCGGAAAGTGAGCTGAAATTTATGGAAACTGGGATCGTACCAGGAACGCTTCAGTCTGCTCACCTGAATTTTCACAACGCTCCGTTTATCGAATGGTCTAGGATTTTTCAAGTACTTCAGGATAAGTTTGCTGAGTCGCTTATCAATTTGGTGCTTGATTTACCAAAAACCAAGTCTTTTGAAGAAGATTGCATACTAAATAGAGAAATGAGCTCAATGCGCCTCAGCCTGCCACTTTTGAAAAGGTTAAAAGTTTGCATGGGAAATTGCTCTACTTTGGATTTTCTGCTGCCTATGAGATAATCGTTGGAAATTTTATCTCTGGATGTGCCCTTTCCAGACGACTTTGAAAGATGGATTGCTCATGAAGAGACACTAGCTATTGCTGAAAAGGAAATAATTCAATTTTTTGACTGTGTCAAGTATATGGACAAATCTAATATTTGGATTTTGTTTCCAAACTTGAAAGAAATACACATTCAGTCAGGTTCAGATGTTGTGAAAAGTTGGTACAAAACGGTAATTGGAATAACTGAAGAATGTGAGGTAATAGAGTTGTCCCCGCTTTTGCTGGAACCTACTTTACAAGTCTTCTTTTCTCCAAAATGGCATACATTTCACAGATAACTTTCTTTATCATTGTTAAATTAATAAATGAATGTGAAAATTGATTGAAACGCCATACATGTAATAACAACACAAAATTATGATTAAGACAGATTGTAGTTAAGACATATTTTGGGTTTGAAATTATATTAGATTTACTGAATTATATTTAAGCAACTTTATTTAAAAAATTCAAAAAATATATTAAATTGTGGGTACTCTCTTTACTTATTATGAAAATGTATTCTAGACAGTAAAACACAATAAATAAAATTATGGCTTTTTGGAAAAAATATTTTTAAATTTTGTTTTTCTAGAGAATAGTTACTTCACCTGTGTACAAATGTAACACATATTTTGATATAATGATGTGCTGGGGAATTGATGTGGCATTGCTTTACCTTTTTGTCCGTAGTAATAAAATAAGAGCTGAAACAATAAAGCCTGTAATTGCGCTGTCCTTTGTTCCATGTTACTATTTCGTATGCAAAATACTAAAGACATAAAGACTAAAAGCCAGTCTACAGACATGGCTTAATTTATTCCATTTTGGAATAAGTTTATTCCATCCCATGGAATTAATTTATTCCAAAAACCTAAAATGGGATAAATTTATTCCATTTTTGTAAAAATATTTTTAGTTCAAAATACATTCATACTATAAAAACATAGGCTATGTCTGTGGGTTTGTAGCCATTTAAAAAAATAGTTATAATCTGAATATTATGGTGGGTGGGTCTTTGTTTGAAATTTAATGCGTACACTTGGTAAACGAAGTTTGTTGTGTTCTACCCCTTCCCCCGGGGGTAAAACTGCTAAAACGTAAAATATTTGAGCTACGCTGATGAAAATTTGCTTAAACATGAAAAACGACTTATAAACTTTGAAAATGAAGTTAATTATGCCATACCCTTTCCCTCGGAGGTTAAAAACTGTTAAAACTAACTTAATTCCATTTGACTGATTAAATCTACCTACTTAACCTTCACCCGTTTTTAGAACGTTAATTCCACCATTGTAACTTTATTTTCACGTGGATAACCTTTAACTTCACGTAGGTAACCCTAATTGCTGTTGGATACCTTTGGTAACCATTAATTGTACGTAGGTAACCTTAATTGTTGTAGGTCACCTTTAAATGTACGTAGGTGACCTTGTTGTTGTTGGGTACCCTTGGGTACAATTAAATGTACGTAGGTGACCTTATTGCTGTTGGGTACCTTTGTGTACCATTAATTGCACGTAGATAACCTTAATTGCTTTTGTTGGGTACCATTAAGTGTACTTATTGCTATTGGGTACATTTGGTTAACATTAAATGTACGTAGGTGACCTGAATTGCTGTTGGGCACCTTTGGTTACCATTAAGTGTGCGTAGGTAACCTAAATTCCTGTTGGGTACCTTTGGTTACCATTAAGTGTACGTAGGTAACTTTATTGCTATTGGGTACCTTTGGTTACCATTTATTGTACATAGGTAACCTGAATTACTGTTGGGCACCTTTGGTTACCATTAAGTGTACGTAGGTAACCTGAATTGCTGTTGGGTACCATTAAGTGTACGTAGGTAACCTTTTTGCTATTGGGTACCTTTGGTACCATTAATTGTAAGTAGGTAACCTGAATTGCTGTTGGGTACCCTTGGGTACCATTAATTTTATCTGGGTTACCCTAATTGCATATCTTGTGCAGAATGGCTTCTGAATACTAAATTTTCATGCTTGGCGGTTCTCTAGTTCACTGATTTTGGAAAAAAGGAAAAATGGAATAAATTTATTCCGTTTTAACATGGGCAAGATAGGCAATGGAATAAATTTATTCCATTTTTGTGAAATCGTCAATTTAAAATAAAATGACAAAGTATTTTAACAGAATGTGATTGCACTTTGATAATTCTTTGAATTCTTCACATTTTGTGATTAATTTGAAGATTTTTTATAAAAGCCTTCGTGAGATATAGACATTTAAAAAATTGCAACTTTAATTGCAAATTTCTCAAAACGGGCACGACAGATTTAAAATAGGCACGACAAAAAAATTCTAAATTTGCTGAATTTTTATAATCAAAAATAAAATTGATGTTTAGGCATGTTAAAAATTGCAAAACTGAAAAAGTACTGAAAATGGAATAAATTTATTCCATTCTCCTATCCTCTCCATGTTAACATTTTTCAAAATGGAATAAATTTATTCCATGGGATGGAATATATTTATTCCAAAATGGAATAAATTAAGCCATGTCCGTAGACTGAAAGCCAAGAATATAAATTTGTATGCGAGCAGGCATTAGTATGTCTTTACTAAAGACTCTTTAGTGCCAGTTTGTTGTTGACTGTATTGTAAAACTCAGTTTGGCGAAACCCATGCTTACTTTTTAGCACTATAACCCCAACCATGCATGGCCATGACGTAGAGCCTTGCAAACCAGACCGCACCTAATTCAATCTCACTATTACCATGTGGGCTTTAGCATGCATTATATGTGCAAAAATTGGAACTGAAAAACATTAGCTCTCCAACATACAAACACGCTTTTTCTACAGCTGTCAATACCACAGCAAGAATTTTTCAGTCTTCCCCTGAAATAGTATGTTTCTATCTAAATAATATGTATAAAGTAAAATTGATAAGTCGTTTTTCTTTATAGTAGTGCACTAAAAGTCTAACGTTAATTTATCATACCAATATCCCTTAGAGCGTGTTTGATAATATCATTACGTACACATTATATAACACATGTACACGACATCGTTTTTAAAGAAACGCGAGCAATTTTCTTGCTGATTCTTTTTTGTACTAAATTTGTGACTGACCGACTGAAGATAATTAAAAAATTCGGAAAAAGTCATATAGTTGTGTTATATTGAATGAATTAGCTATTTAAAATATTCCTTGAGGCAACACACTTGGTTTGACTTGTAAAAGCGCCAAAGTAAATATTTTATTGTCAATAAACTGCCATATAAGAGCCTATATCTTAGTTTCTAGTAAATAACTGCACTTAATTTGATTTTATACACAGACAAATATCATGGAAGAACCAATGCCCGTAAAACGTGGGAAAACTATTCCGCAACCTTTGCTTCGAAGGTCAAACCGTTTACTTGAGAAACGTGCAAAAAAGTCATTGACCGCCACCAACTCGGAAGAAGAAGTTGAATTATTAGTGAACTTCCGATTTCAGCAGGAACAAACTGCCTTGACAAACATTTTTCCAGAAGAGGTAAAATAAATTCATTATGTCTATCCTGAACTATTTAGATTTTACCCATTTTTGTCAAAAACTAAAATCATTTATTAAAATTACAATGACAGATATGGCTAGTGATTTTTCACATTTTGAGAAAATCACCAGAAGCCCTGAAAAACATTTTAAACTCCAGTCGTTACTTTCGTCAGTTGCTTCTGCCAAAGCGTACTCTGTTTCTGTTTCCCGGAGTTTGGATCAACCTGGCAAAGAAATATATACATGACGAAGACATCGAGGAAAATAATCAAGCTTTATCATTGGTTCTTTTGATTCGTTCAGTCTGCCAGGACTGGAACAACACAATGACCAATTTTGACAAAAATGCACTGCAACACTATGACATGGACATGGAGCCCGTGGCGTTTGGATATTCAGACGTATATTTAGAAGTTCACCCTTTTATAACTCAAACTGCATTAACTAAGGGTAGAGCAATACGCAGATTTATATCAATGTTGTTTACTACACATAATATATACAATGCAGAAAATGATTTGAAAATGGTGCAGAATTGGGTTGTCAACTTTGTCCGACAACTGTACATGGTTTTTATATCCTACAAGACGGACTATTTTCCCATGTACCACCATAACACGGTCAATTGAAACATGAATCAATTAATTTCTAAATATTTTTTTGACGAAATAATAACTAAATGTAATATTAATGTAAATGTAGTGGCAGAAATAATGACCTTTATACTCATTTAAAGGATTCTGTCGCGAATGTGCATTAAATAAATAAAATGGATCACTTTGAATCCACTCACGGAAGTAGCGAAGAAGCAAGGAAACGAAGCCCGTTTGTGTTAAGCCATGTTAAGGTTTGCGTCAATAATGCCGAGCATAACAACATAACTCGGGAAATGGTAGCGAAGTATGGACATCATATTTTTCACTGCACCATTGATGTGAAGCCGACCAACCCAAGAATTGAGCATTTTAGTGGCTTTGTTCACATTCTCAATGCAATGCCAAACGTAAGAACGATTTCTTTTTCATGCATACATGTTTCACGCAATGCAATAAATCCCAAAGCACTTGAGAATGAAGTCAGGCAATGGGAGTTGCCAACATTTGCTGATTTAGAGCTTGTGAGTGCGTGCTATATGCCGTCTCCAATTTTGAAAAAGGTTATAAGTAGGGCTCCTATCCTCAAAAGGCTGGATCGCAGTTTAATGATTCGAGGATGGATTTTCAATTGCCGGTTCCATGACCCCAGCTAAACACACTTTGCATGACTATTAAAACGAAAATACAATGGAAAGGAGTTTTGAATTTACCTGTTAGTTTGAGTTTGGAAACACTTTACCTTGTCCTAGAAAACCCAAATATTATTAAGTGGTCTGACTCAGACGGGAAGAGCCTTTTGCATAACAAGTTTCCAAATTTGAAACATTTGTTGCTTTCTCTGCCACGGGCAGTTACAGAAGAGCAAAAAATGTCTTAAAACAAGACAAAGCTTTCCTGGAACTAAATCTTCCTAAACTAAGTAAATTGCGATTATGGGTTAGAGACCTTACACCACTTGATTACATATTGCCATTAAAACAAACTTTGGAAGTTTTAAGTATTGATACGTTTGTAGAAAGAGATGAGTTGAAAGCAAGAGTACGCAAGGAAAATACAGAGCAACATGCAACTGTTATGTTCTTTAGTTGTATTGATAACCTTGACGAATCAAATATCTGGTCGCTGCTTCCTGCTTTGAAAACAATTTATGTCCAACGAGGTAAATACAATAGTATGCTTTGTTTCCAAAGATCTGCAGCCAAAACCGCTTAGTTTTCTAAACAATCAGAATAATAATATTTTGATAGTATGCAAATTAACTTATTCTATATACTTAAGCATCTTATGAAAATTAAAATGCATGGCTTTCAACCTGGGTTGTCTAGAACACATTCTATTAAATGTTCGGCAATGGGTGTCCACTAGCCTTTGAATACTTTGATTGCATACTTGATTTGTATTAAGATGTAGTTAGGTTAATGTATATTGAAAATTTCCATTTCTTAAGGTTATGAGCTAGTCATGATCTTAAGGTTATGATTTGTATACTAGGTGGAATGTGTCTAATTTTCTGTAATGTTATAGAACTTACAATAAACAATATTTGTAGTATTTCAAATGCAATGTTAAATGACCAAATAAATACAAATTTTCTAACAGAAATTTCATGCTTCCAAAAAATTATAATTATATTTTTATCATCAGAACAAAAACAAAATGATTACATAGCACGTCTACTCTGCCAACGTTTGATGCCCAATCCAGCAACCACCAAGCCCGATAATCCAACAACGCCTGACGCCACTGGTAACACAAGTGCTTTTGCACGTGATCTCTCTATACATTATAATAGAATTAAACATTTCATTTTAATGACTTAATTTTTTAAAAGAAAAATGAGTAAAAATGTGAACTCACTCAAAACAAAAATGCGCACAGTTCTGGTAACAGTACCGTGAACATTCTTGGCGATGCAGTCCAGTTTGCTTTCTTGTTTACGCTGTACGTTAGTAAAATCCATGCTGAATCTTAGCAGATACTCCTTGTTTCCATTTAGGCGTCGTCCATTAATGACGTCACTTTAAAGGGTCACTGGGTCACTATGGTTAAAAGTGACGGCCTTTGTTAAGTGCCCTATCCTACAACGTTAAAAAATAGTGACAGGGGTCAGTGGGTCACTCGAAAAATCGGCTTTTTAAAGTGACGTCATTAGTGGATGGCGCCTTACATCATATCCTTGTCCGGTTTTGCTGTTCCAATTCGGTGTTCTTGGCCTTCCATCCTTTAATATTATCATGGTTGGTCGTGGTAATCCGTCAACAATGGTACAAGTTACCACATTGTTCTGGTCTCCCACGTAGAAGTACACAGTTTCTTGTTCTAGCTCTCGAAATTTAGGACCCCAACCTGACATACCTTTGTGTCCTTCAGAATTAGTATCCCAATTACTTGGAGGATTCCTGAAGTTTTTGTTGGAAGAAGCTAATACGCTTGCTGGTGACGACAATTTAATCGAAATTAGAATTCCGAAGACAAGTAACAGTGCGAATAGTCTCATTGTTGTTTCTCAAGTTGGCGATAATTAAATACTCAATTTTTAAATGTGTTGATTTGGTGGTTCAAGTACGTACTAGTTTAAATTTGAAAATAAGCTTCCATTTGCACAAATTATTTGAATTATATCATTATATGGTCACAATCCAATGATTTCGATGTAGACATGCAAAGCAGTTAGATATGAAATTCCGTTTTTATAACAAGGAAAATAATTTGTTTGCAAATACGTTCTGATACTGTTATAAATGGTAAATTTTTTGGCGTGCAAAAAATGATTAATTTGTAGACTAGAATAATGCCCATTGTGTTACTCCCTTTTCCAGTGCAATAACGGAGTCATCCAGATTTCTGTTTCTAGGTACTTCATGCTCTGAAATAGCTAAACAGACCAGACGTTTTGTTCCGAGCAGTCCACTACTATTTGAAAGGTTATTGGGTACACGAAAATAATATGATAAAAGAACGGGTCTAGTGCAAAGCAAGAAAATAAATTCATGGGAGTTTCCTAGATATAGATGTTGAACGACTTACCACGCAATGCGTGTAAGTACAAAGCTCAAACAAATAATTAGTCACTGGTCCAAAAATGATGATAGGGCAAGCCAGACTGTCACAATAAAAACCTTTAGTACAACAACCAAACCTTCAAAGTAAAATTTTAGACATCGGTTTGGATCATGGGACAGCATCCCTATTTAAAGTTATCCCATAAACAATAATCATGCTGAAATAAGTAAGCTACAGTTGTATCACGCACAAAACTTTAGAAGACCCTGACACTGATTGCCAACTGTGTACGATAGTTCAATAGTTTTTAACTGGAAATGACCATATATTTGTGCAGAGAGCAATCAATCAGAAAATGAAGACTCTTGTTTCGTGAATTGGTTCAAAATTAATAAAACACAGATACAGAAGCTACAGTGGATTGCCACACATATTTTGCTACTTGTTTGAAAGGTGTGCAGTTTGCGACCATTTGTCTATGTTAGATCGTGTTACAACTTGTAACTTACAAGGGCGAAACATTTTTCAAAATTTACAGCAATTACATAGTAAGTATAAATTTCCTTTTTTATATCACTTAGCGTGTATCTTTTTTCCTTCAAGTTGTAAGGTACATCTTTGAAACCCGCATGCTAGCTGTGTATAAGTCACTGTATTTGTCACAGAATTTGAACTAGATTATTTAACACTTTTTAATTTTATGATAAGATTATTTTCCTGGTACTGCTGCTGTGTATAAAAGTTGTATCATCTTTGGTAAATTGAACCGGTAATAACTAACTCTTCTTTCATCAGAATTATGAATACAAATGCGAAGTACCCCTTAAATTTGTATACCGTCCTGCTTATACATACAGAACAATGCTAACAATGGAAAGTTTCCATTGGAAACTACGAATGAGCAGTCTCGGGTCCATTGTTTCTATAGTAGGTTAAACCATATTCAGATCACGTTGCTAATTGATTACATGGTTTTACATCATATCAGCTTATTTTCAAATTTTCTAGACAGTTTTGGATAAGCTAAAAAGCGATAAAGTGAGAAATTGTTACTTAATTAAAAGATTTGTGAGAAAGGTCAGTCCCACAGGAGTGCACGAAGTGCGCTGTCGCAGATTGAGAAGCGCTTACAGTTTGCCTCCAAACGTTTTTGATTGAACTTAGGTGTTAACATAATTATTGGTGTTGTGGTAATTATTCAAGAAACGAGCACATCCTTTGTAGAAAAATTGTGAGACAAAATTGCATCAGCAGTTAAAGTAACAATTATGTGGTAGAAAATGCCATTCGTAAATATTGGTGTTCCCATCAATTTTGAAATAATTAAACCATTTTGAACAATCTAAAAATACTGTTTAAAGTTTGGAAAAGCAATTAAAATAATTACAATTTATCTGTTCGTGACTAAAACAAAATTAGCTATTGTGGAAATTAAAAAATGATCCAGCTTAATCAGAAACATTGTGTAAAAACTACCTTCATTCAGTAAAGTAATCGAGTAATAAATAACTCAAAAAACAATAAGTATTGCCCTGCCATCAATAACGCTGTTACGAATGTTACAAATATTTAATGTTCCATCTCCCACAGTGATTAAGCAACTTTCAAGCAAACGGAAGGGATTAACCATGATCTGCTACTTATTTAAAAAATTACAAAACTTAATGCCTTTCCAAGAAATATGCCAGAGTAGTGGATTAAGCCCAGTTAACATTTGCATATATGAAGTAACAAATAAATATAGAATTAGCTCTAAATACTGAGAATATTTGATGACGAGAAAGTTAAAAACCGCAATATTCACTTCCAGTTGTATTTGTTTCATATCCTACCTTTGTATCTATCTACCCAACTTTCTTGATGATTTTGTGGAAGCAGGGAGGTTTGCTGTAAGAAGTTTGCGTACCTGCGGACATTTAAAAAAATGAAAAGTATTAAAGCCATTTAAAATGTTCGCTGTTCTCATTTATACGTTACCCATAACTTTTTTATGCAGTATACAGAGCATTTTAAATTCATTGTGTGGAAAAGTAAGTACCTAAATACGTATGGTTCTAAGCCTATTGTTTTTAAATGATGGTAAATGGACGTCGTTGCAACTTCTTCAACCCTTTCTCAAGGCTATATTTATGCTGTCGTATCTTTCTTTTACTACAACAGCAGTACCTAAAATTCTTCAACAGAAATCTTCTGCATTACAAAACCAAACACACAAAACTTAACAGTAATCCGATTACACTAATGCATTTGTTCTCAACCTCTGGCGACCAAGTGCATTCTATACATATATATATTATATATATATATATATATATATATATATATATATATATATATATATATATATATCTTGTCCGTTGTAAGCACGTAAAATTCTTTGAATGATTTCTTTTTATGAGTTTCTGTCATATTCATACAAATACATTATAAAACCGTCTGAGTACTTGCATACTTTTAACATACCTTGGCTTCTTTAATCAGCGACACATAGGGAGCATACCAGTAGCAAAGCTAGCTTCATCAAAGTCAAGTAGACACATAGAGGTTCCTCAAAAAGCTGCACAAACAGTTGACAACGTTTACTACGTTTAATGGTTTACATATTCAGTTTAGTTCAATAAAAAGCAAAACTGTTAATTTGAGTCAACACTGAGATTAAGGTTTTGATTAGGTGATCAAGCAAACATAACCAGCTCAAGCACCTGTGCTTATTCGTTGACATTTGTAAAGTGATTATTCGTTGAATTTTTTGGTAACTGGCTAACATCAGGGCAGTCTAAAATCAAGTCTTTGACTTTAAGGCAATCTGAACGATTAACACTTCTGCAAACCAGCTTTTCCAAACATTAACAATTACAAAGTTTTGAAAAGCATTTGCCAGCGATAAATCTTCAAGAACTAGGATAAAGTTAATTATTTGCTCATTTGTGTTACGTTTATAGAACAGTTTTATAAAAGAAAACCTCAAACCAATTGTATTTCCTGAGTTTCAGTTGATTTCAAAATGCATTCGTGTTCGGAGTGCAACGAAACGTTTTCATCTACCACAAGCAAATACCGACATATCTACAAGGTACATAAAAGTGTTCGCTTTAACTGCACAAAGTGCGAAAAGGTGTTTACGCTTAAACACAACTTATTGGAGCATTTAAAAGTCCACAACGGCGTAAAATATTCCTGTGACAAATGTGATGCTAAGTTTGTCAGCGCTGCTGGACGTAGATTGCACATTCGAACAAAGCACAAAGGAATACTGCATTATTGCATTTTCTGCGACCATGGATTTCAAAATGCTTTTGCCCTGGATTTCCATACACGACGACATGTACAAGAGCGTTCGTTCTTTTGTAGTAGTTGCAGCGCCAGCTTTTTTAGCCAGGCTAATTTACAGCGGCATTGTAAGGTTCATCTGGGGGCATCTGCAAAATCCTTCAAATGCGAAATATGCAGCAAATCATTTATGCATAAGGACCATCTCTTTTCTCACATGAGTACCCACACGGACGAAAAGCCTTTCAAATATAGCGTATGTATGCGCGGGTTTAATAATCAGAAACATCTGAAAACCCACTACAGTATTCACACTGGAGAAAGCACATATCCTTCCAAAATCTGCAGCAAAACATTTAAACAGTTAAGTGGTCTCAAAGAGCACTTACAGACACACCAGATTCTGGCAAAATTAGAATGTCCTGTTTGTAAAAAACTATATGCAAGCAATTACAGTCTAAAAAAGCACAATCGGGAATTTCATTTCCAGAGCCTTCAAAACGTTGCATGCTACAGTTGCGTGTTTTGTGAAGCCAAGTTTTTTAGGAAATTTCATTTGGTTTGCCACATTGGGATACATATCAACGAATATCCAGTTTCCTGTGAGTTGTGTGGTAAAGCATTTCTACATTCTGGAAGTAAAAATCGTCACGTTAAGCGGAAGCATTTGAAGAAGAAACCATTGGCGAAAGCCACGTCAAGTGGGACAGGCCATATTTGCGATTTTAAAACTGAGCCAAATGACTTCATTGGGGGTGAAAGTAAATTTGTTCCTGACTTAAAAATAGAAAGAAGTTTCAATATTGGTTAAGATGTTGCTAAGTTATGAGCATTTTAAATTTAATTATGATACGACAATTAGCAAAATATTTTAACAATTAAGCTTTTTTAGCAACTTTGGATATCTTGGATATGTTTTGGTAACCTAATTCTACTATATAAAACTTTAAATTTTCGAAAAAACTTTAATTGAAGTTAATTGCCATGTTAATTGTTACCCTAATTATCTCGTTTCCCATCAGAGTGCTAGAAGATTTCACGCATTTTAGGCCATTAGCTTGCAGAAACTGTCCTTTCCGTGGAGCTGAAATGCAGGATATTAGAGGACATAAATGCAAAGCTTCTACAAACACATAAGTGCACACTAAATCCCTTAAAAAATGATTTCACAGTATTTTATTGTTTACAGGCAAATATAGTATTTTAAGATGTAGAAACATATTTTATGTGACTTGTATAGTTAAAGGAAATGCATGATTTATTTCCAAATTTATTCTAATGTATATTTAATTCAAGTTTTTAAAATGTAATCTTACAAAATGTTAATGAAATAAATTTTGCAGTTTTGTACGTTTGCATCTAACAACAACCAGAATAAAAAACTAAAACTGAATTTTTGTGTATTTTGCATGCTTTCGTACTTTTTATTACAAAATCCATAGAACAACTAGACAAAGAGTTGGTATTATTGCCACCGAGCAAAGCAGATCTCAAGTGTTCCTTGCAACACTAACTTATTTACGAACCTCATACAAAAGAATAAGCATTATAAACGCATTTATGTATTGTTTAACATCAAAACTAATTCCTGTAGAAGCTACCCAACAGTTTTTGAAATTCTGCAAAAAGTTGAACTCTTATAGTGCTCTGCTCCTCTTTATTAGTGGCAGGTTGTCTTCTATAAGGCATCTTTTAAATATTTTTGTATACAATACAACCAATACGATATACCGTATTTATTCGATTTATACCCCTCGCTCGATTAATAACCCTCCTCGAATTATACCCTCATTTGAGAGGAGAAATTTGAAATTTTGGCCCCCCTCGGTTTATAGCCCCCTACCATTTTTTATACGAACGTAAACAAAAACATTCATTTTCGTATTGAGTTTATGAATATAATATTCATTGTCAATACGTTTGACGCAATTATTTATGCTAAAATACATTCTAGCGAAGCTATAGCTAAACAGTTTAATGTTAATTATCATCATAAATACAAAATCCTTTCAAAATGTACCATCAAGTTTGAAATTTTAGCCCCCCTCGATTTATGACCCCCCTCGATATATACCCTCCTATGAGATGTGAAATTTGAAATTTTAGCCGGGGGTATAAATCGAATAAATACGGTATGTATATATTCAAACTAGTTAGTAGCTAGGTTTGTTAAGGTTTTGATAGAAAAATTTATAATAACGTACATTCAAAAAATTCACGTAGTACCATACGTATTTAAATGCATATTGTTCCCCCACTATGCAATAAAAAAGCTAAGCATACTACATATGAAAGTTACGGGTAGAATATAGTAGAGCAAAGGGAGCATTTTGAAGCAGCTTCTATTCTGTTCACTTTTTACTCAATAATGCGCAGGTGTTCAAAACTCATACAGCAAGCCTCAGTAATAATACAAAACCAACATGAAAGGCGTGTAGGTACGTACAGGTAGCTAGGAAAAGAAAGAATGCAACTGGAGTGAATTTCCCTTTCCAACTTTACTTGCAGTTGTATATAAGTTTTAGAGTGTTATTAGCCAGTAACCTTGTACTTACATGAAAAACCTTTCTTGGAAATGGTTTAAATATCTGTCTGTCCGTAGACTTTATTTTGGGCGTCTAAATCAGGCTAAATGGCTTAAACCACGCTATATGGACTTAAACTACGCTTAATGGGTATAAACCAGGCTAAATGAGCTCATGTGTTCTAAAATATGTTGTGTAGTATACGCATTTACGTTTATATCTGTTTAAGCAGTAAAAACATTTTTTAAATATTTTGCACATGTTAGAAATGAATAAATTTTTGCACTATTCAAGTTTTAGCAGGAACTTTAAATTATCACAGAAATACAAAACAACAAATAAATATTATACAGTTTACAAAACTACAACAGCATGACAAACACACAATTCTGACCTTATAGAAGTATGTACACGTTAAGGACGCCATTTGCGACATTCTCATAATTCTTTGAAATGATGTCTTCTAATATGCGTGTTCTTTCCATTTCGAAACTCTTTCCCACACAACTCGCAGAAAAATAAGTATTCTTGAGTATGTTACCGAGGGTTCTTGTTCATCTAGTGAACGGTTACCAAACATAGATAACTGTCATATATCCAATTGTCCATGCTCTTATTCCCAGATAAAGTAACTCTGGTTTTCTAATCAAATTGCCAATTTGTGATGGACGTCCAACCTTTGTTGATTTTGAGTTTACTGTTCAAGCCAAACTGTTGTTTGTGTTGAGGACGGACCGACGGATGACAAAGAAGTTCTGCTCTGGGATTGTAAAAAAGTTTGTGTTCGAGAGTTTTTTCCTACAAGATAGACCCAAATACTATATTGTAGTAATTCAGGTTGAATTTCAAGTGAATTGTATTTAAGGCTTTTACTGAGAAAATGCACCTTTGATGGTGTGTGATTTGTGTGTGTGCGTGAAGTGATTCGTGTCATTTCTGCCCCAGCTTATCCAGCTAGAGATATTTTACAATAATTTTTAGAAAAAGACGGCATCATTGCTGGTAAAACATATGTTACCAAAATAAAAAATGTGAAGCATATTATAGAACGTGTAGACCTGCGTTAAATCACATCGTATGTACTAAGGTTTGCCTGACTGATACCCACTTTTAAATTTTTTACAAGATTATTATGATGGTAGCATATATAACATATTTTTAGAAATCAGTTTACACAGTGGATTTCCAACATATCATTTTAATCAAAAGAATAATCAACATGCAAAATACCTAAAAATACCACTTAAATGAGCGATAACAAAACTATCTGATTTGATTTAGAAATATATTTCAGGATGCTATTGGGTTGATTCTGGAAATAAATTTTTGATACCTTCTGTTGCGACATAGTGTTTTATAGAAACTTCTAGAATTTTCTAAAAAGTCTGACATATTTTATTTATTTATTTATTTCCATCATGAACTCGACCGTAATCACTGGACCGAACATATGTAGAAAGTATTTCTAAGCACAGGACAACCTTTTTGAAACACGAACAATGGAAGTGTCGCAAGCACACTAGTTACCCTATAAATATTGTGTGACATTCTATGCAATGATCAATAGAATTAGTGGTGCATTGCATGTTTTGGCGGACGTAAAATTCTGACGGATGCAAAATTCATTATTGTGAAGTTTAGAGTACGCAAATATTTTAAACTGACAAAGGTCATGTACACATTCAGTATTACATTAGCCTTCTTGTTGAGGCATATTTTCCAAAATAGTAATCGTTACATTCACGTGATCGAATTAAATGTAATTGTACTTTGTACACGCACACGCTTGAAAAAGGTACAAAAGTGCACTTTCGACTAGCATGTTTTACTTGTTTGTCTTGCAAGCTAAAGTGACAAAACACTCAATTATAGAACCATACAATCTAAGGTTTCAAAAACTGTTTACTGAGCGTATTTAGGAGCGGTGAGTATTAGATTTTCAGTAAAATTACATCTTTATATTGTAACAGCATTTTTACTTCAGAAATCTGTAATACATATTATTTTATGATATTAGTCTGTAATTACAGTCATGAAGTTTCTCTAATTTTAAAAGTTTGTTATACAACAAGCTTTTCGCAATAACTTAATTCGCAGTAATGTTTTATATAATCTAATTTTGTAACTCACTATAAATTCTTTTGTAACTTTAGTTGTAAATGAAGAACTTTTGTATATATATTTATAAACATTACACCAACTTTTGTCCAGAACGATTCATGAAAAAAGAAGTTCACTGCTTTACAGCTATTTACTACAGAAAAGTAATGACTTAGAAGCTAAGTTTATGAATATAAACCATAAAGGTTTAAATAGTATATTCTTTTTCTATTGACTAATGAAATGCAAATGTATGAATGTTTAGTAAACCTGTTTTAACACAATTGATTGACAAGAATTGTAAACCTCACAATTCCATGTGTTTTCACAAAAATAAGCTTTAAAATTATAACTAGCAAACCATTTCAGCTCCTAAACTTTATCAATATCCATTTTCGTTTGGAAAAGTTGACAAATCTCATGGAAACTCGGCCGTTCTTCTGGTATTTTATTCCAACAATTAACCATTATATCATACCTATCGAGGTAAATAGAATTTCAATATAGACCTTCTGATTTCATGCATAAATTATTACATAGATATATGTTGTACACACATATCAGAACGTTCTGGAGGTAGCGGCGGCGGTTCAGGATGCAAATATCCAGCTAGAATACATCCAGGAATATGCTCCTCAATACCCGGATACTCCTAAGCTCCAAATTCTCCACAACGTAAATCCATAACTCCAAACGTCAACATGAGTAGTAATCTTGTTTGACATTTTCTGCTTCTGGTTACCAGCTAATATAGGCTCTGGAGCTAGGGACGACCACGGAAAATGTCCCTGAAATTGAAAAAACTTATTATTTAAATCAATTCTGTAATGGAAGCTGAATGCGCTAACCAGATTAAAGTTTTAAATTCGTACTGAATTCAAAATACGAGCATAGTTTGATTTTGAGCATTTCAGTGAGAGTCCAAAATCGCAAATTTTAATGTCCTCGTTTAGTGTCAGCAAAATATTTCTGGGAGCTAGGTCAGCGTGAATGATTTTTTCCTCTCCGAGAAAATTCATCGCAAATGCAATTTGATAGCTCCATTTTAAAAATTTCATTGCATCTTCTATATCAATACACGACGTGTATTACACGTAGTTTTGAATGGCAGTGATGAGTGATTTGAAACAAAATATCCATTTCCTATATATTCACCACGCTCGGATGAGCTTTCGTTTATATAATTAGGTCGGAGCTCCATCAAAACATTCTCCAAAGATTTTCCTTCACATAATTCCGTCAGGAGAAAGAGAGAACCTAGGTAATGGTCAAATTGACATCTTAAATGTTAACAAATATTTTACATATTAAATTCACATTTGTATTTCCATCTTAACAAACTAATACCTGCAGAACAACATGCTCCTAGAAACTTGACAATATTTTGACACTCATTTCCAATAGTCTGGAATGTATACACTTCTTGTAAAAATGTCTCAAAAACATTTTCCACTTCTTCTTCGCGTTTTACAAAGATTTTTATTGCCGCAAGTTGCCTGCTGCTTTCACCTTCCGAATGTAAAACGCCTTGGTGAACCACTCCAAAAATTCCAGCTCCAAGTTTATCTTGGATTGTAAATGTCTCTCTAGGTAACATATTATCTGGTTGACATACTTTTTTAAACCTTTCTACCAGATCCGGAGAGAGGTGAAGTGTAAGTTTGCTATAACCAATCTTTTTAAGCTGGTCACCATGGTTACATTCCAAAGCGCTTAGCACTTGTTGTATTATATTATCTACTGCTTCCTTATTTTGCAAAAATTTGTTTTCCACCAACTGTGGGATACTGTCGTCTGAGCTTTCAGAAATATCGCAGTTCTCGTCGCTTAATAACTCCTCATTTTTTCTTCTAGATTTATAAATAGAGTTAACAATTGGCACTAGCAATATAATTACACAAATTGCACAGCCTCCTATAATAATAAAAATGAAGTTCTTCTGTTGTCCAGGTTCAGGACAATGGCAATAGTACATGTCCGAGTCATTGTAGAACGCGGGCTAGCAAAATGAGGAACGTTTGTTAGAAAACCAACACCCAAGTTATTGTATCAGTTAATTAATTTGCATATACTACAGTACTACCTGAATTTCCTCTACAATCCCGGTAAACTGATGAGAATGTGGTGGATTGTCAAATCGGTTGCCTCGACTACCATTCTTATATTTTGTCAAAATACATCCGGGCCGTACAACCGTTGATAAAACTTCAAATGACATTTCACTAAAGAAGTTTGTATTTTCTCTTATGTATATGGGATTAAAGTAGCAGAGGTCAGTTTTTTCCAAGAATAACAAGGCACAACTGTTGCTTTGTTTCCAATCATCCTTCGCAATTTGACACTGATTTTGACATTCACTTACTTGAGCCTAAAACATTTAGAAATATTAAGCATTTTGTAAGTAATCTAAGCACAGTTGTAAAATTCTAACATTTACCCCGAATCCACAAGACAACGAAGTGACAACATATCCAAGTTGTTTTGCGTAAATCTCATAAGGCCCAACATGATCACAGGATTCTTTGGTGTTGTAATGTTCACATGTGCCTTTTGCATAGGGTGGATTACCTGACCGGGTAAAGCCACATGTTTGCAACATGCCCGATTGACCAACCCAAAAAGTTGCATCTTGTAAGCTACAATTTTGAATTTTGTCAAATGAGGATGTTGGAATTGTGGTAGAGTAACTGGTTGGTAGTATTTCCACCCTATCAACAGGATCCCAAAGTCCAGAATAAAAATTAATTTCTGCGCACGTTATTTGTTCTGGGTCTGAAAATTTTTGTTTAAGAACCAAAGAACTTGCAGAAGTCGTACTAGGTGCACACGAACAAAGGCATAGTACTGCCTGAAAAAGAGAAAATTTCAATAAATGCATCATCATGTTAACTAACGTTAGGTGAAAACAGTAAAATTTCAATTTAAATACAAATGGCCATTCAACCTATTTCAAACCCTGGGTGCTTTTAGCTACTAATATTTCACGTTTTGTGTAGCAACTTTAACCATGTGTTGTTGCCTATTGCAGTCATCACACAAATCTATTTTTATTATGTATTTTATTCAATCTCCACTTATTCATGTTACTACAACCAACAACTTCTTCGAGTCTTCGCTTCTTCTTCAAATTCAATGAGTCACCCTGCCGACGAAACTCCATGGATATATTACAAATTAGAAATATGCATAAAATAGCCCCTTTACAACTTGTTTTTCTTTTTAAGTCAGATAAGCATACACTAATGAAACAGAACCATTCAAGCCTATGTATGCGCACATGATTTAGTAGAAGCTGAAACCAAAGAACACATAACACAAAATCGCTGCTAAGGAAACATCTCTGCCGAGTATTTGCTTTAGGTTCACGTATGTGGTCAACATAACACAGAGATGGCTAAACCCGCGGGTTTCCACATTTAAACCCGCCGGGTTGGGTTTAAATGGGTAATAACGGGTTTTCGGGTTTTAACGGGCATTAATGGGGATTAATGGGTTTTATTTTATTATACATGCATGTATATAGGGTCATAGAAAATGGCGCCATTTATGGGTTTAAATTTAACACGGGGTTTTATTTTTGCCCAAAAAACCCAGCCCGACCAGGTGCCGGGTGGGGACGTTAAAACACGGGCTAAAACGGGTTACCCGGCCTAGATTTTAACCCGCGAGCCATCTCTGACATAACATGCTGTCATTCTCACCACACAAAAAAGTTTCAAATGTTTTTAACGTAATTCTAATTATGCTACAGGCATACGCCCTGCCACTTCGGAAACAATAAGAATAAAATACAATTTTATTTTTTGGATAGTTCAAAATTTGTAGTAAATTATTTTATCTTTTCTCTAAAAACGCAATTTTTCAATTTCTCGCATGCACTTTTCGAACGTCGATAGCATAAAAGTTACAAAACAATTACTATGTTACATCTTATGTAATCTTATATCAGTGTACAAAATATTAGCTTATAAAAACTTAGTCATTTATGCATACGAATTCCCGTTACTATAGTAAACTTATAGTTAGAACGTTGTTTTTGTTGTCATCATTAAACCTCAAAGCACTTAGAAATTGAAATGCATCAAACAGCTTGCAAAACCACAATGCACTCGAAAAGGGAACCTGTAGCTCGGACCACCATCAACTTTGCAACAACTTTGCACTGCAAAATTGACTTTGCATTGCTAATTTCGGCCCACCAAACTCAGTCATGCAAAGTTGCAGAGTGGAAAATAGCACAGTGCAAAGTCGCAATTTCCAAAGTAAAAAAAGAACAAAATAACCCGTTTTCGGCCCACCATGCCAAACTTTGCAATTGTACTTTACTAAGTTTCAGCTGCTTTGCAAGATTTATTGCAAGGTCATACTATCACCTTACTAAATCTTTTAATTATTTTATTTTATTACTTTAAACCAATTTTACTGTAAAAAGTCGTGTTTATCATTACTTTCACGCAGATGAATTCGTTCAACGGTTTCGCCTCCGACCTTCCGAAGCGGAATTCGTCCTTAAATTCATCGGAGGTCATCTTAAACACAAAACGGACAAAAACTTTGCACTATCACCGCAGCAGCAACTATTAATCACTTTGCATTGGCTGGCCCTTGGAACAACTCAAGTGGGAATTGCTGATATGCATGGCGTTGGAAAAGCAACCGTGGGAAGAGCAATAAAGCGAGTAGTAGCTTTAATTGTTAATAAAATGTCTGCAAAATTTATCCGCTGGCCAGAGGATAGTTTAGGAATCCCACTTGAGTTTTCCCGAAAAGGAGGTTTTCCAAGCGTGTGTGGGGCTATCGATGGAACAATCAATAACTTAATTGCCCCAAGCAAGTTTGAAGAGCAGTACGTCAACCGACACGGGAAACACTCCTTAAATTCGATGGTAATATCCGGGCTCGACAATAAATTTTATTACGTCAACGCAAAATTCCCGGGATCCGTCCATGACGCCAGAGTGCTACGAGCGTCCAAAATTTGTGCAAAATTTGGAAGCGGATGGCGTCCGTTTCCCGGCTGTGTTCTACTAGGTAACAGACATATCTTATCCGCCGAGCGTTTGTTGCGTACATTTCCATGAAACACATGGAATTTTTAGCATTTCAACGGTTGGTTTTTACTTTTCAGGCGACTGGGGGTATGGGCTGAAGTCGTGGCTAATTTCACCACTCCGACAAGACCCTAGTGACCACCAGGAGCAGCGTTTTAATGTGGCACAAAAGCGAACACGACGCATTGTAGAAAACTCGATTGGTATACTAAAAAATCGTTTCATGGCCTTAAAATATCTGCGGGTGTCCCCAGAATTTGAAGGACAAGTTGTGCTTGCGTGTGCTACGATGCATAACATGGCCTGTAAATATGACTTTATTGTGGATACACGTGATGAGCACTTACCGATGAAGGTTGTAACAATGACAATTAAGAACCTAGTGATAATGCCAGGGCAAAGTTGGCTGAGCTACTTTCATTTTTTTAATTCAGATAGAATGAGGAATATTTAACAACAAATTCTACGTCCCAGTATTTCAAAGGGTTGCAACTTTAACGGCTTTATTGATTTAACACACTTTATGTACATTCTATTCATCATCACCTTCACTATAATTGTACGTGACCACATACGGCATTATCCCATCCGTTAGCGGTGAACCCACAACTCCCAACTCCTTCTCCAGCTTATAGTTTTGATGTTTCAAGTTGTATTTTTGTTGGCGTGCTAGTGCGGTTTGTGCAATCCATTTCTCGTGAAGAATCCTCTCCTTTTCCGTTATTTCCACACGTTTTGTAGGAATCCTGTAACTTTTGGATTCATTCAGTTTCCGTTTCCTCCCAGCGGAAATCCCTCCCACCTTTCCACTTTCACTAAGTACTGGCGGCTGGACAGAACCCCCGGAACGATAAAGCTGCTGAGTGCTTGGCTCCATATCATCATCCAAATCCAACAGTTCATCTTCGTTATCCGTTGGAACATCCGTACCACATCCTGTGTCATCATCAACATGGTCACCCACTTCCCCGCATGGCAATCCAAGCAGTACTGGCGATTCCCGATTAATTATATCAAGAATAGCGTTGTCCACCTGCGCTAGCACATACTTTTTACCACCGCCTGTCCCAGTTTTTCCACGGTTGTCAAATTTCTCCATGGTCCGTGCCTTCCAGACTCCAAAAATGCTGTCCCGTACAAATGTTCATTCGCGGTCATTTCCCACTAAGTTGAGGCTTTTGGCACGCTTGGAAAGGTCAACCCAGGCTTGTCGCTTGATGGCATTTTCGATTTCGTTAGAGAAATTTCCAAAAAGCACCTCCTTCTTCTCCTTTTCCGCCTCCAAAAACGCCAGTTTGACAGCGTTGTCCACACGCTTTCTTGGAACCGCAAGCTCCCTCCCTGTCTTTTTCGGTTTTTGAGCACCACCCATTTTCCGCACCAAGACGAGCACAAACACAATACTTTATCATGAATTGATTATCTTTGCCGAAATTAAATTAATGCCACAAATTGTTAATTGCCAGAATTGAGAGAATTTTGATTTTCTGTCCTCTGCCCAACCATCTGATAGTCCCAACTCTACAAATATGATCTTACTTTGCAAAACCCAACTAAAATTGCAGAGTGCAAAGTGCAAAGTCTGCAAACGGTGGTGGGCCGCAACTTCTTTTCACTCTGCTATATTTGCAAAGCTGACATGCAATGTAAAGTAGTTTGAAGTGTAAAGTTGTGGTCCAAGCCACTGATATATTGGCAATGTGACAAAATACTATTTTTGTAAATAAATACTTTAAAAGACATCGTTCTCCTTATCTTAGCAAAACAAAGCCTATACAAACATCCTGTCCAGTATGTTGAGTTGAAGATAGAAGCTGTGTATATTGTCAAAGCTGAAATTGAATACAGCAGAATAGGGAATGACTCACAATTTATTTTAAGCGCTTAGACAGCGCGAGACTAATATTATCATCGTTATACGCTATGTTGCCTAGTAGTTGCCGCGTATACAAGTGAATAAAATATTTCTGTGAAACTTAAGGGATAAAAGCAAATAATTTTATTCATTCGTGTGCAGACTCCCAATTTTTGAATCATTTGTTGAATTCTTAAAGCAAATTTGAATTATTAAAAGAGCTTGAATTTTAAAGACTTAGGATTTTCTGAAACTTTTAGTCAACGGAACCAAAGTTTTCCCCGTTTCTCTTCATTGTAGCTCAGTATAGTCAAACTGATCCAATAAACAACACGAGACATGCAGACACAGCGAGCTAATAAGCAGTATACAGAGCCTAAGCAACGGCTGTGCGGGCCCTGGGTGCTAATAGAAATTATGGGCCCCAAACATTTTGCAGTTTGCTCAACCAACATTTTCGTTCAGTGACAACAGATACGACAACCGTATCACCCTTACCAGGTTGAGTACTTAGTTTAACTTTTATGTAGGCCATGGTCAAGATGACTACTCTTTAATGTAAGCATGAGTCATCGCACACGCAATACCGAGCGTAAGTTACACTTGTTTAGGGCCTCTGTAACGGCCACCTAATATATCTTATTTTATCTGATGCAATGTTAAGCCTAGATTAAGTAAGGATCCTTTAGGGGATCTCATAGGTTAAACTGCATCTGAATGATGCAATTATTTAATGTTTTAGCGTAAGTATTATGAAATAGTATATAAGGTTCAATGAATAATAAAGGGGACATCTTCAGTCCCATTTTAACTACCAAACCCTCTCGCATATCGTCAATTTATTTGACCCGTCTGGGCTACATTTCCCCATACGCAGTTCACCCCAGAGCTCGTATCACAACAGAGTAGCATAAAACATAAAAATTTATATTTATATCATAGCAAACTTTCAACATGTATACTGTTTTCACTGCTGCAAAATCTATCTTAAGGGTAGTTGCTGTTGGTTAAGTTAAATGGCAAAATACATGCACAAAACATCTGTTGGGGCACCACAGGAATTCATTGAGTGCAGCTCGCATTCCAAAAAAGCACAGACTTGCTGCTGAATGTAATGCTGCTTGATCTCATGTGATTTGGACGTGCAAATTAATACTGATTTTTGTTAATTAAAACGACATTTGAAACAAAACTCTCTGTAATGCATTAGATTGGTTAATGAGGAATTCAATGATACCAAACTTAGCTGCTTCATCAGTAATTAAACCGGTTAAATCTTAATTTTAAAACATTGAAACGCAAAATGGTTTTAAACATATTAAATGGTTAAAAAGCTTGCTGATTTTGGTATCGTCGAATTCACCATTAACCAATCTAATGCATTACAGAGAGTTTTGTTCCAAATGTCGTTTTAATTAACAAAAATCAGTATTAATTTGCACGTCCAAATCACATGAGATCAAGCAGCATTACATTCAGCAGCAAGTCTGTGCTTCTTTGGAATGCGAGCTGCACTCAATGAATTCCTCTGGTGCCCCAACAGATTTTTTGTGCATGTATTTTGCCATTTAACTTAACCAACAGCAACTACCCTTAAATTAGGAAGCGCAAGCTTTTGTTGTTTATCTGTAATTACGTAAAGTGCAAATTTTCCAAGTCACTTAGCTTAAAATCCTTTTGAACATTATGCATAATAATAAATATGCCTTGTTCTAAAAAGAATACACTTTTAAATTTCCACCAAAAGTTTGTTAGAAAATTATTTTGCTCCGCTATTTGTCGCATTGTGTAAGGTAATTCAACAATCGTTTATGTGATAGCTTTAGTGCTTTCTACCTAGCCTCCAGACACCAATGTTGTAATAATCGAAGGAAACTGACAAATCTACGAAAATTCAATTTAGATATGATTACATTTTCTCGCTGCCAGTCTAATTTAGCCTTTAAAAAATTGACACCATTAGAGTAGGTGTTGAAAAGTAACAACTGAAGCTAACACTGAGAGTTAACATTTGAATTTATATCTTTAAGATGCTATTGAATTAGAAAATCTCTAATGATATAGGAAATGCTATGAAAATGTTAACTTCTACTGCCTTTTTTCAATTATTCGGGTGTATCGAAAAGTAACATTTCAGTATTTGTGTAGGTTTCAACAAACATAGTCTCCAATAACACAAAGATGAAAAAATATAGAATTCCAATGGTAAATACCTGTCTAATTAGTTTGATAAAACAGATTTTAGAAAATTTTACTACTGAAAAGGCTTTTAAACCGTGCTAAATTCTAGAGTTAGAGTTTGCTAATAATTATTAAACAAATAGGACTTAGAGTGCATGATTTGTAAACGCAAAACGTTGAATGAGAAATATATAAATACGAATTCAAGTACGTACGAGATAATATAACTTCAAGAAATGAAAAATGTATTCAAATTTTTCACTAACCAATTGATGGTTTCAAACATTGCACAATGTTTCAAGTATAGCATCTGCTTAGGGCACTAGCAACTAATGATCAACTACGTAAATCTATTTTTAATTCCAGGAACCAAAAGTTTGATTTAGTTGCCTATCTTGTTTGCTAAGTAAACTTTCAGAAAATTAAATAGAGTTTGGAAACTCTAAAGATTTGTTTTCTAATAACAATTGAAAGATCGCTGCAAGTAATCAATCAGTAGAGGTTGAAATATCTCACATCTACTGGCAGTATATATATTTATCGAATGTAGAAAGCAATAATTACTGACCTCGGTTGATATGAATACATACTGGTAATTATTGATGCTCATTACATAAAAGCAGGCTTTTTGGAAAGCACCAATTGCAAAACAAGCTTAAGTATAAGTTATTTCCATACGGGTTTGATAATGAGCTTCATAGCTCAGAGGCTAAGCCGCCGGAGATTCCCAACGACGGGCCCGGGTTCAAATTTTAAATTTTAATACATTTTTTGCTTATGTTTTTTGATTACACTGACATAGATATGCAAGCTGAGTGCACCGTAATTAATAAAATGTGAGTGTAAGCAAAAAAAAACAAAAAATATACTAAAATTTTAAAAATTGAACCCGAGCCCGTCAGCGGGAAAATCCGTCGTCTTAGCCTCTGAGCTATGAAGCTCATCATTAAGGCTATGGGAAAATAACTTATACTTAAGCTTGTTCTGGAGTTGGTGCTTTCCAAAAAGCCTGCTTTTAGGTAATTAGCATCAATAGAAATAAGCATTACTCTTGATCTATTTATTTGTGAAAATCGTTTGAATTGACCGAACATAATGAAAAGTTTAAAATTTTCTCGGGCCCCTTGATTAGGATGGGATAGCCTTGATGCACCAGCTTATAGGTAGCATCGGCGTGTACGTGCTTAAAAAATAACGCAAATTTCAGAAGCCGCAATGTAGACACAAAAATTCTCATATGATAGTTCTGATCAGTAGTGTCTCCAACTGAATAGGCTACAACGAAAGGCTTATCATGATCCATTGGCACTTCACCATTTTCATTTGCCCACACAACAACGTCACCAATGTCATTTTCAATGTTAGTTTTTATTAGCTTTTTACGGTGACGCTGAAGAAAATTATTCAGTTTCATCTTCTTAGGCTCCTGCACATTTTCTAACTTGAATGTTAGTAATATGTTATTTGGAGTAGTAATCCCTTTTGCAAACACTCGTGCACCAACTTTTTCTGTTCTTTCGAAAGCCCAAAGTCGAATTTTCGATGATTACAATGTTCGACGTTATTGCTAAGAAACGCAGAAATTCCTCCTGAAAGTACTCTCTTCTTCAACTTAGCTCTGCAATCCATTCCTCCGTAAGCACAAGCACAGTAGTAATCAGTCACTTCACTATTTTTAAGACTGGCTATGTTTCGTACTCTCCAATCTCTTTTAACGTCTTCCTCGGAAAATCTGAATCACTGCTACTGTTAATGATGATGCTTACTTGTTGCCAGCCAAAAGCTTTCTGAGCCAAGCATTAGCTGCCGCTGATGCATACCTATACATACCTGGCACACAAACACGTACATGCATTTTATACGTTTGAGCACTAAATAATTGTTTATCCTCAAAAAATCATTAAAGTGCCAATGATGATTAATATTTTGACACGAAAGGATGAGGCATGATAATTAGAGGATGCTTTAATGATTATTTAGGCGTAAAAAATTACATGCCATAAAACTATTCCTCATCAAATTTCCGAATTTGGAAAATTTGGTACTTGGTTTGCCAAAGGCTGGAAGAAAGAAACAGAGAGCTGTTTTTGAAAAGGAGAGCACTTCTCTTGAACAAATTCTTCCTAAACTGATTAGATTGAGTTTGCGGTTGTTTCACTTCTCAACGCTTGACTACTTGTTGCCTTTAAATTGTTTGGAGGTTTTATTTATTCACATTATGGTAAACAGAGAAGAATTTGATGCAAGAGTATGCGAAGAAAATAAAAAGCAACCGACAGTTATTAAGGTGTTTGGCTGCATTGATAATCTTTCCGAATCAAATATTTGGTCTCTTCTTCCTGCTTTAAACACGATTTATGTTGAAATGTGTGGATCAAGAAGATTAAGACCCCGTTGTTTCCGAAGACCCGCAGCTAATACCAACTAGATTTTTAGGGTAGCATGATTTGTGTCTGCAAAGATGCATGTAGGTTAATAAGTATAGTTTAGTATAAGTATGAAATGTTTGATTTAAGGTTTTTGTATCATTTGGCAAGCTTATAATCGGTAACCGGCTATTAGCTCCCGAACCAACTAGCTCCCGGTGGTCAGTTAGCTCCCCGACCCACTTGCTCCCAGACACATTAGCTCCCCGCGCCATTTGCTCCCAGAAACATTAGCTCCCCGTGTCATTTGCTCCCAGGTAAATTTGCTCCCATAACCACTAGCTCCCGGACCACTTGGCTCCCATGCCATGTTGCTCCCTGTTCAATTTGCTCCCAAACGCAAACTATTTGCCCCCTAGGACATTAGCTCCCAGACAAGTTTGCTCCCAACCATTTACCAAACAGTGCATAGCCCTTGGGATACAAGATACAATTGAAAACAAACAATTCTATGAACATAAAACGGTTAACCTTACGTTTCATATCTTTAGTTAAGGTTATGCAATATCCCTATTGCTTCATGGCTTGTCTGTCTATGCTTGTGTGCTTTGGTTTTTACAATTAGACATTACATTCGAGCAATGAACATGACAGCAGCTAGCAAAAAAACAAACGAAAATCTTTATCTGGTCATGAGATTGACGGTGATTAGCAGGTATAAGTTTCCCAAATATTCACAAAATTTTGCAAAGAAATTGCTGATATTTTGATGTTTTCAAAATTTTGATGTATTTTGTTACATTTGTGAATCTCTATGCAGATTGCTATGTGGGTAATATTATATTCCGCAAAAGATATAAAACAAACAAAGGCAACAAATTTCATCTCACTTGTAAATATGATCACACAAAAATTTAGTAGATAAATCTAATTCATTTGCCTTAAATTTAGTGGCAATTATGTTATACTTAGCTCTAAAGATTACCGTTTTATGTTCATAGAATTGTTTATGTTTACAATTGTATCTTGTATCCCAAGGGCTATGCACTGTTTGGTAAATGGTTGGGAGCAAACTTGTCTGGGAGCTAATGTCCTGGGGGGCAAATAGCTTGCGTTTGGGAGCAAATTGAACAGGGAGCAACATGGCATGGGAGCCAAGTGGTCCGGGAGCTAGTGATTACGGGAGCAAATTTACCTGGGAGCAAATAACACGGGGAGCTAATGTGTCTGGGAGCAAATGGCGCGGGGAGCTAATGTGTCTGGGAGCAAGTGGGTCGGGGAGCTAACTGACCACCGGGAGCTAGTTGGTTCGGGAGCTAATAGCCTAGACCCTTATAATCTAGATAATTACATTTTATTTACTTTGATGTTGTTAAAACCTATAACAATTAATGTTAATTTACAAAATAATTATTTACAAAGTTTAATGGGAACAGTGATAAATTCATTGGTTAACACTAAACTGTGTGTAAAACGGGGTAAAATATGAGTATGTCACTAAAACTGAAAAAGAAAAAAGTCAGTCTTGAAGGTTGAAATGTTTTAGGAAACTATAAAATCTCACAATCTTCCAATAATCAGGTTTTGTTGTAAGTATAATGGAAACATAGGAAATAAGATTAATTGTTTTTAAAAGTTTGTAAATATATTACATGTCACATAATAAATCATATATAGTTTTCTTATAATATGATGTTCATATGTTCTTTTCTTTCAGTCGTTATCTTTTCTGTTAACCTGACTCTGTAAATCTACATAGATTCTTTTAAGGCTACACCCTGCATGAATAAATGTTTGGCACACTTTAATTAGTTTAGATTAAAAGGGCATACCGTGTTAAACATGTAGGTTTACAATAAATTGTATCATATTGCTAGCTTATCATATTTTCCCTGAGTTGTTCCTATTTTAATAGTTTTGACGGTGTTTCATGCATTACAATGCCTAGTAGTTTGATATGTAATGGCGACAACAAGGAACAGTAAAAAATGTATCTGTGGTAGCAAATTAAGTATGTTGATATACGACATACACTTCTGGACGTTTACCGCAACAGCTCGAGACATATATATATAGTACGAAAATGGTAGAATATTTTAAGAAATAACTTGGCTAAGGTAGCAGCATCAACCCTAAAGATTTTGTGATTTGTTTGCTCTTGGACTACACTGGCGTACAATGTTCTGACTTGAAAAGGATAATATAAATTGATAGAAGTAAAGGGGCTATACTATACTAACTAATATGATATTACTTAGTAAGTAAACGCTTGTAATTAAGTCAAGTTCTGAAAACGGTTTCTTTGTTGTTTCTGTGGATGCTGTCTCTATTAAATATTTGTCTTTGCTACTATATTTATGCATACCTAAGTACTATATCTATTTATTGGAATGCTGCGGCTTGTATTTAAAGAGGTACTATCTTCAGGAAATCTATCTTTATATTTTTCCTTAACACTCGTAATAGCTCAAAAAGTATTTTACATCTATTAAAAAAGTTTGTTTTTAATCGTTTGAATAGTTTTAGTTTTGCACATTGTTGCTTAATTTGCTTTAATTTATCAATATAGTTTTACTAATATGTATTTTATTGACTGTTTGTCCTAATCTTAATATTAGGTCATGTAGCTATTACGTTGTATCGATATTACATAATTCCATTTCTTAATAACAGTTGATTTGAATACTATAAGTCTGCAGCTAATTGTTGATTTAAAACTCTAAATAATTTTAAATGGCACGAGTGTGATATATTTTACTTTACCACATAAACAATTCGTAGTATTATTTGGCAACGAAAGCATAATAACAAACTTAATTTTAGGTTTGGGTAGTTTGAAGTTGCCTGAATATTATTGCTTTAAATTTAAGTACTTTTAATTTAATTTTAATGTATACAGGGTATCCTAAAACTTGGCCATTTCCTAACCTTGTTACTTCTACAACTGTAGTAACTTTCGACTTACAAAGTATAGACTTAAAACACAAAACATCAGCATTCAAGCCACTGATTTTCTTGTGAATCAACGTTATTATAAAAACAACAGAACTTACAATTGCCAAGATAATACACGCATTTCCTAGTGCACTGTCCATTTTCAATGGTTTTGGTTCCGGCAGTCCTTTTAAAAGCCTCCATGATATACCTTGTAGCATTGCTGTTTTCATTTTTAAATTTCTCAGTTTCTGATAAATGCCTGCTTCCAACCACGTTTGAATTCTTTGACTTATTAGAAATGCTCCCCAAATACGACCGCGGATGTGTTTCTGTATATTTAAATTTGGCTGGTACACTTGATTTTTGCATACCAGTGATCCATCTACTAGAATATCATTGTTCCAAATTGGATTTTCTAATGAAAAAAGATTAAAAATTGCAACCAATAACAGTTTTCCGTTTGCCATCTTGTGAAGCGTTGGAAATCTCATTTGAGTGTCGTATGGGTCCTTATTCCTGTCATATATAAGTTTGCCATCATATTGTTTGCCAAGCAAAACCTTTTCTACAAGTCTGGGATCTATTGCGTTTACAACCTTAAACACACCGTCTGCAAATCTTTTCGACACCCATATTTGATATCCTGACCTAACTAGATTCTCCATATTCGGAAAACTGTTAACTCGTAAAGAGTCTGTGGATAGAGCCTAAAGAGAAATTAAAAGATTAGTTAGCTAATTAGTTTTCTTCAGTTTCTCTTTGATGAAAGCAATTCTAGTATGATTAGGCATACAATACATAGGAATGAATAGAATCGCAACTTTGGCCGATGTTAACAGTTTGTTTATCTTGATTTTTGAGTTGATTATTACAGTATTATTACATTGAAGATTGAAAATGCAAGAAGTACAAGCGATGTCGAAATATTAACCCACACAGTTCGGTACACTCCACATTACAACCAGATAATTTTAAAATACAAATTGTATAATTTCATGCATCTTGACAGACAAATTAAGAAATTACAAGTGTTAAGTACATAAGAATCCAATTCCTAAAGAAATGCAATACTAGTACATATTTTGTTAATGCAAAAAGCATAAGCTCAATTTATATTCTAATTATAAAATTAATTCAATTTTCAATTTCAAACTTATTAACCCGCAATGCTACTCTTTTTTTACCACTTTATTCTGCTCACTTATTCCTGCGATTCCCACGCTTCTTTCCCTTGGGCTGTTATAGTGGAGCCGGAAGTGCAAACGGTTCCTGAATTTCCTGCTGGTCCGCCATTATTTCTCCTTGAATCACACTGCGTAGCACTTTGTTAGCATTCCTGTAATGTTCCACCTCCTGTTCCAGTTCCTGAATTCTGCTCACTTGCCACTGGATAAGTTGCACAAGTTCTTGGTCAATCTTACGCCTCTTTTCACGACATCTCCGAGCAGCTTCCGTGTTTATCTGCCGTTTGATCTTGTACGTGTCATCCTTCTCCTCTTCTGGAATCGGCTACAATTAAAATCATACAATTTTTAAGACAGTCATTTCGAAAAACTTAATTAAAACTTTAAAATACTTTCTTTAAGTTCTTAATAGAGATGGCTAAACCCGCGGGTTTCCACATTTAAACCCGCCGGGTTGGGTTTAAATGGGTAATAACGGGTTTTTGGGTTTTAACGGGCATTAACGGGTTTTTGGGTTTTAACGGGCATTAACGGGTTTTTGGGTTTTAACGGGCATTAACGGGTTTTATTTTTTTATACATGCATGTATATGGGGCCATATAAAATGGCACCCTTTATGGGTTTAAATTTAACATGGGGCTTTATTATTGCCCAAAAAAACCCAGCCCAGCCAGGTGCCGGGTGGGGCGTTAAAACCCGGGCAAAAACGGGTTACCCGGCCGAGATTTAAACCCGCGAGCCATCTCTGATTCTTACCCGACGAGCACTCCACTTTCTTAGTGGTCTCACTTGCAACAGCTTCGGTTCAAAAGCATTGGCTACGTCCTTGGGTACTAAGGCTTCATTCTTCTTGATCTTTCCACGACCGGATTTCGGTTTACCAGTTCGGCTCCCACGACCCGGTTCACCCACCATTAGCTTCTTTGTTTTAGGCACCAACTCCATAATGTTCCACCGCCGCGTTCCTTCGCTTTAGTCGTTGGCACCGAGCACCTTTCACCGTAACCTTGTTAACTGTTCCATCTAGATTCGTCTCCTCCGCTCTTGGCACAACTTCTGCTTCCTTGAAGGAAGTTCCTTCGTCGACGACATCACTTCCAAGTCACTTGCCTTGACTTTCAAATCAGGTTCCATGTTTGAAGATGCAGATGTTACATCCTGTTTCCCCGGATCGTTTGAAGGTGGGCCAAGTGACTCGATATCGATCTCCATCATGAACTCTGGTTTGGAGTTTTCCATCAACCGTCCGAGGTAATCCTCCTCCATCAGATTGTCAATCATTTTCTCAAAGCTAATATCAATTTCAGGGGGACTGACAAATAACTTGTTTTCCTCCAAGTTCCCAGTTCCCAAAATGGCACCATTTCCAATGACGCCAGAAGCTACACAGTATTTAAGCATATTAATATTTGAACAGAAATTGAACTGTATTTTAACTAAAAGGTAAATTCAAAGTTAAAATGAAAGCATCAAACTTACCCTGAAGCACGGCTACATTGTCACCCTCTTCAACAATGAATAGTCTAGGGCTTTGGTCCCCCTCCGTGTCAGATTCCAAGTTGTCCATGCTCGCTTGCAGACGAGTTAGATCGTCAGGTTGCCCCAGGGAAGGTTCCACGGTCAAGCTGAGCTGGTCGGCAGCCTCCATCCCTTTTCCTGTCTGTTTGAAGGATCTGTGAGTGTATATTTTGGATTTTGGCAAGAATGAAACTCTGACAGCATTCGGATCTAAATGAGGAATGAAAATAGATGATGATTCCGAAGGCGCCATAAAGAAAGCCAGACAGAATACAACAGAATATACAATATACAACAGAAAAATTAAATTTGTAGGTTAATCTTCGTTAAGATTGTGTTTGTGGAAAGTTTATAATTGGCATGTAATTTTTCGTCTGCAAAAAATCTTTGGTTTGCTGCATTTTTTAGGCAATCCTTCGCAAATGGAAAATAATTGTAGAATTTCCGGAAATGAATGATTTTTTGAAGTAAAGGCATGATTTAGTGTAAATAAAGGAAATTTTGTCATTCGCTTCTGCATAATATAGTGTGCAGTAAAGCAATATTTCTACATTATTACATATTACTTGTAGAAAGGGTATTCTGTCACAGAGTTATACAAAAGTCAGTCAGCGTCTGCTAGAATCAGAATCTAACTGCCGAGATCTTCAACTAGTGATTAGGATTTAGAGTTTGAACGTATGATGCTCAAAACAGAAAGAGTAAAGTGGAAAGAAGCTCCAGCTTCTGAAAAAGACCTCTCACACGATTGGCCAGTACAGTGAAAGAAAAGTTTGAAAAACTGAAATAGTAAAATATAATTGAGTCAGAGTGCGAAGCACGCCGCTGCAATGCCGAGTTGACAAAAATATCTTTCTAAACCTTTTTAGCAACTGTTCAAACGGCATCAACGACTGGACAATTATTTTATTTTAACACCTGCACAAATGCATTTATTAAAAAGCAAGAGTGTTTGAGAGTTTTACGACGGGAGGGACGACTTCAATTTAACATTTCAATGACATTCAGATCAAAATAATTAGATGAATTAGGTAAGGCACTTAGTAACTAATTACAAAAGCACCACCGAAAACTAGTAGAAATACAAACCGACATGGATTGGAGGTGTAATTGTATGAGCCAGGAACACTACTACAAAAGACTTTCTATGACAGAATACCCTTTCAACAAGTAACATGTAAAAATGTAGGAAACTTGCTTTACTGCACACTATATTATGCAGAATTTCCTTTATTTACACTAAATCATGCCTTTACTTCAAAAAATCATTCATTTCCGGAAATTCTACAATTATTTTCCATTTGCGATGGATTGCCTAAAAAATGCAGCAAACCAAAGATTTTTTGCAGACAAATAAAATATTGCCTTTATAATTTTGCCGAGCCGAATATTGTAAAACATAAATCATTTGAAGCAATTCAGTTATAGCTTGGAACATGCACTTTTTGTTCAACAACCGTATGCCATCATGTAAATATTATGTGGTTTTAGCCATTATGTGAATCCACCTTATTAAAAGGGCGCATGGCTAATATGGCTCAATATGAAGATTATTGTAAAACGGAGTGTTGAACATGGCATTTTGTCTGTTTGAAATATTTGCATACCTCTACCTTTACAATACAAAATTCTTCATATAAATATCAGACTTTTGCGTACGCCGAAACATGCAATACACACTACAATTCTATTGACCATCACACAAAAAGTAACAATAAAGTAATTCTGTGCATGTGATACGTCCATGTGTTTAAAATTTATTTTATTTTACTTACAAACCTTTCCTAGACCTGAGTTTTCACAAAATTCTAGAAGCTTCTATAAAACGCTATGCCGCAACAGGAAGTACCAAAAATATGTTTTTACAAAAGAGACAACTCAATGCGTACTCACGGCATAAAGCCAGCACTTAAATGTAATTTTAAGTAACAAATCATTTTTCTTTGTTGCTCATTCTGATGATGTGTTTAGGTACATTGCATGTTGATTATTTGTTTGATTACATTGATATGTTAAAACTCCATCGTGTAAACCGAATTCTAAAAATAAATCTCATAACAAAATATTAATCATTATGTTAAACATTTAAAAATTGATTTTAGTCTACTACCAAACTTAGCAGATACGATGGGGGTTAACAGAGTTTTCACCCGGCTTTTATGCTTAACGTTTTTAATTTTGGTAAAATGCGTCTTACCAGCAGTGATGTGGTCTAGTTCTAACAACAACAATAGGAATTCTCCTGAAATAGCTCTAGCAGGCTATGTTGGGGCGGATACAACACAAATAAACCGATTTAACGATCATTTGAAATACGTAGCTGAGCTAAGTGGATGTCTGTCTGTCTGATTCTCTGACACTATTCACCATACTACCCCAGGGAGATGGGAAATCAGGTTAAAAGTCATAGGATTATTTCTCATGACCCAATGAATCATTGTACCAAATTTGGTGTGATTCTGACTAATTCCATGGTCAGGGGGGTTACCACCCCCTACTACCCCAGGGGGACGGCCAATCTGGCTCAAAGTCAACAGGACTTCTTACTATGGCCCAAAGAATCAAGATACCAAATTTAGTGCGATTCTAACAAAGCATATAGTCAGGAGGGTTACCTCCCCCTATTACCCCAGGGGGATGACCGATCAGGTTCAAAATCAATAGGGTTCCTCCTGATGACCCCATGAATCACTGTACCAAGTTTGATGTCATTCTGACAAACCGTCTGGCCTGTATCGTGCTCACACACACACAGACGGACAGACAAACATGACAATCTCAATACTAGCTTCACTTTGTTCAGCTACGTAATAACTTCACCCGATAACAAGTTTCTGAATCAAAACCAATTTCAGAATAACTTCATTTCCAAAAGCTCTACTGACTATGTTGTGCAAAACGAAATTAGTCAGGTTATATTTAGCTGCAAGGCTAGATATCCAATTACTTGGACGTTTCCTGACATAGAGGTAATTTTATAGAATTTGAAAATATATTTTATATTTTTAGCAGATTTGACGCAAATATGAATTTTTTAGAAACTTTCATACCAACTGTTTTCCGGAATAAGCACTTCAGAACAGCGGGTCTCTACATTTTCATCTGGCTCAAACCAACCAACAAATGAGCAGTTTAACAGCTATGTTTGTATTAGTGCTGGACTCATGGCATGTCATGTACCAAAAATCGTATTCATGGCATGTACATTTCAAAACCCCCATGTCATGTCATGTCAAGTACTGCTTCATGTACTAAAGCTTCATGTCATGTCATGAATCATGTACATGCATGTACATGGGTCATGTACATGAAGTATTAAAATTTCTTTAAAATCTAAGTAGCCTAAAAATTTTGAAGGTTTTATGGGTGCCCAGTGTTATAAATATATCGTGAAAGCTAACTTACTTCTTTAGTTTTAAAATTTAAATATAAAATTTGGAAAAAAAAATCATTTCTATCTGATTTTACGTAAAAATATCTAAGAAACTGGTGACTGATGGCAAATTTGTCAATTATTTCTTCCTTGTTTTACATGCATGTGCATGCATGTAATTCATGTCATGTATTAGTATTCATGTCATGTAATGGGTCATGTAGCAGTCCCTCATGTCATGTCATGTAATTTGGCATGCCACGACATGACCAAGATACATGACATGAGTTTTCATGTACATGATGCATGAGTCCAGCACTAGTTTGTATTCACCTTGACACGGTGCAGTTTCTCAGCACACGCCTGAAATGCAAATCACTTGAAATTCAACCCGAATCACAATCCGAAATTTACGTCTATCTTGACGGGAAAGACTCTGGAACACGAGGGAGAAACACACAACATTTTTTACAACTTGAAATCTCAGCGCAAAAATTCCCTAACAATTCCTTGTCGTCCGTCCTCACCACAAACAAAAGTTCGACTTGAACAGCAAACTCAAAATCAAGGTTCAAACAATGGCTGGAAATCATTAACAAATTGGCAATTTGATTCAAAAACCGGATTTACTGTATCTGGAAATAAGAACATGACATAATTTATAGCAGCAACACAAGATATTCTGAAAATCGTAGATTTGTGTACTTCAATGTTACAAATCAGCAAAGCTATAACAACAACCAATACAGCACATTCCAGTCAAAATCATTTATCAGTGGAAAAGCTGGCATAGAATTTGAAACTTCTAGAACCAACAAAGACTTGCCAGTTGTTAATCTGAAGTGCTGTTCCAGCGTGTCTCAACAGCCACCCACTTTGTATGCTCACTATTGTCATACCCAAACACAATGTGAATTACAAAAACACGGAATTTTAAGAACATTTCAAGACGTAACTTCAAACACAAACAGAAACCCGTTTAATTCTAATGGCTGTGTTCAAAACCGTGTAAGCTTTCCCAGCGTATTTGTAATATGCCAAGGACAAAACATTGACTTTGCTGAACACTACAACAACATATATCGGTCTCAGCGTACAAGCAGCTCAATCTCAAATCGAGAAAATCAGTTTGGTTCTGGAAATAGAAAGGCTTCTAGGAATAATATGCAAAATCCAGGCGTATCGATAACCCAATGTTAGTTACATAGCATATTATAAAAAAATTAGAGAATTCAATTTAAAAACGTTTATTTAACTCTACAGACTCTCCAGCAAGGAATAATATACCCATCAACCAAAAAATGATGCTCTTTGTCAGCCGACGTGTTAACCAAGACTATGTGCTGAAATCTATTTTCCTACAACAAAGAAGAGCAGTCTTAGATAGCGACCAAATAAATGAAAATCCTATTGAATATGCTAATCAATATTCTGTACGCATGGTAGAATACGATCGCGATTTTTATTATGAAGACGAACCTCTGCTGTTTATTTGTATTGGGGCGAAAATGTTTTATGCTAAAGGGTCTCATATGCGCATAAATTGGAACAATGGCTCAAGGACCATTTTAGAAATAGGTGATGATACCGACATTGGAATTTCTCAGGACAGAATTATCAAAGTTTTGTATCTTGCTGGGGGTGATTCAATGTTTGAGGGAATTGGGCAAAATACGCAGTATCTCTTTGCCAAAACTATAATTGCTAGGCAGGGTATGAAATCGGTAGATTGCTGGATGCCACAGGTGGAAAGCAGTAATTGGGATAAAATTTCGAAAGAATTGAAAGTTGTGTCGAGTAGAGATCCTAAATTTCGTGAGCCAACTGACGAAACTGTGTATTTGTATATCGGCGATCAAAATAATGTCGTAAGTTGCACCGTTATTGAGGGCTCGCCAAGACCAACAATGGTTGTGATAAAACATGGACAGCCAAGGATGCTAAGTTGGAACAATAAAACCAGGCAAGGATATGATGTCAATGGCAATAAACAGTATCTTTTGAGATTTAGCATGGATCTGTCAAATGTAAAGCGCAAGCAACAAAGCAAATTAGAATGTATTGCTAAGAATGTTCACGGAACAGTTACCCGAACCGTGCGCATTTTTGTTATGGGTAAGTACAAATACCTCAAAATTTTTAAAACAGAAAAAATGCCTTCAAATTTATGTGCATTTTAAAATTGAATTTTTAGAGAGATCCCGTGCAAGAGCATTAGCTTTACCGGTTGCGTCAGGCGTTGTTGGACTATCGGGTTTAGTTGTTGCTGGACTGGGTATTAAACGCTGGCAGAGTAGGCGTGCCATGTAGGATTATGCCATGCGGGGTTCTGGATTATGGATTGACAATACAACAAAGATTTGAAAGCGAATATTTTAAAACATTTATGTGAATGTTTTAAAGTATGTCCAAAGTACTATAAATGACTAATTATAAATAATATTTTATAAATTACAAAGATTTAAATAAAAATAAAAATTCAACTCTTGAAAATGGAGTATTCATTGTTTGATTGTTCGCTGACAGCGCAAATGATTGACTACTTCCGGTTAAACAAAATATGAGCCATAGATACATACATACAACCATACAGTTACAAATTGGTATCCGCCTTTAAAAAATTATGCGTGTAAACAACTTTATTTACGTTTATGTTCTTTCACCATGATCTCATTTCATCGCATTGCTTTCAATGGAAGCATAAATGCTAGTCCACGATCCAGAGCCAGGGTTCAATTTCAACTTATTTTGATTGCTATGTTATAGTTTTTAATGTAAAAGTGTAGCTTATTCTAGAATCTTTTTATACCCATTATAATAACTAATTGTTTGTTTGAGTTTAACAGACCAACAAGACACGCATTGCATGATAATCTGTTCGATATAGAAAATGGGTACCTAGGAAACTCCCATGAAAATATACCTTTGCATTAGATACTTTCATTTATCACATTATTTTTATGTACTCAATAACCTTTCATGTAGCAGCAGACTGTGCAGAAAGAAGGATGACTTATGCAACCACGTCAGAGCAGGAAGTATCTACAAAAATTTGGATGACTCATTTCTGGTGTCTCTGGAAAAACCAAAATCCCGTATCTACCTAGTCTCGCAATTAATCATTTTTGGCACGGCATAAAATTTTGGAACAGAAAACACAAAATCATTTCAATCAGGCTCCGTATTACACAGTTGTTTCAAGAATCTTCTGAACTTTGATTGAAATTAATAAGTGCTGTTCTAAAAACGGCAATCAACCACGTAAATTTTAAGTGTTGTTTGTTTAAAAAATTACCTCTAAAAATTCCCCCTTTACGCTTGTTTAATTAGCTTTTTTGGTTAAATTAAGTCTTTTTCAAACTGTGCACTTGACACTCGACGACCGGTTTGCAAATATAATAAATAACTTAACTTACTTGAAGCTTTATTAAGTTAGTTTTTATTTGTGTTATTTAATAGGTACAAAATTTTAACAGCTATGTTTTGTTACAGCTTGATCTTTCTGTACAACGCAACCATATGAATCCATATGAAAAAATGACACAGGAGTCGGCAATGAAATTATCATCAGTACAAGTACAAAAGAACAAATGTATGAAAATAACATAAAGCAAATACTCTCGTGTAAGCGCATGCTTGGTATATTTTCAATGGCAGGCTTACGTGCGTCTAGGAAGGTGTTGCGTAATAAAAGGTACACTGACTACACCCCTTGCCTAAACTTGGAAGTGTATTTGGTATACAATTTAATATAATATAGTCATGCTAAAAATATATAGAAAAAACTTTTTGTTTTTAGCCAAGCTCTTAACTCTTAACTTTACCCGGCGTCAAATTGCCACTCAATGCTCAATGACATGTCAAAGGCATTTGCAGAAGTTTCAGCGGTATATTCCATACAAAAAGATGACATTAAACAGAACATTCCGTACAGTGTAAAGCGGGCTGTATTTTTCAGCTCTTAACTTGTTATGACAGATAAAAAGTATTAATTAATGATAAATTCAAATCACCACCTAGTTTGCTTCCATTGTTGTATCAATTTATATACAATAAATATAAATTTGCATAAGTGTTAGAAAAACTAAATTTTAAAATATATTTTTATATAAATCATAATCTTGTTTATTGTGTTTTCAGTGTGTACACATTTAAAGAGAGTTCATAAATGGGCCTTGCGTGCATTTTGAAATTTAAAATAAAGCTTGAAGTTGGTTACATAAAATATTTTAATAAATATATTTAACAATAATATTGACCCTGCTTGAACAAAACTAGACAGAACTAAAAGTAAAATGGCAAGTAATAAAGCTTTGTATATGCTTGTATGCATAAGCAAGTAATAAAGATAGGAGCTACGTGTGCTTTAAAATGTTTAGTATGATAAATCTGCAGTCAGTTTAGCATCTCTGCTAACTTTCATTCCGTCTAGCGTCTCACAATTTTTCAGCTTAGGCCCGGTATCAGAGCTCCAGCATCGTGAGCTGAAACATTATCACTTTGATTTCGAAAAACGTACTAATACGTTATGCTGGAACTTCTGCAAACGTGGAAAAACATAATATTACGTTTCTGCTCTCAGAGAGTTGCTGCGGTAAAACGTACTATTACGTAGATTCGAATACTCTTTGAAAATGGTGAAACGTAATATTGCGTTGCCTGAGCACTTCCCGCGAAGTGGAAATACGTACTAATCAGCTGTTCTTGCCATTACGTTCCCGTGGAAAAACGTATTATTACGTTCGTTTCCATTGCACTACAATCAATTCCCACGCCAAGGGCTGAATCATATTTTTGAAATTCTCATTCCAGCTGATAACTGATCCACATGAAATCCCACTTTGACTGCTTGGCTTCCACATTTCATTTGCCATGTGTGCTTTCACAACAAGATACTTTTAACCCCACTTTAACTACAAAATAGTTGTAATTAATTCCCATGTGAAAGGGTTATATTTCTTCATTCAAAGCAGCTGCTTGTATTATCTCATCTCGTCAATACATTAGAAAAATAACTGTGCTGAAAGTTGCAAGCTTTAAATCGGAGATTGAGTTCGGAGGCTTAAATTAAATTGTTTTACTAAAAGCCTTTACGAATACATATTAAAGGTTTAAAGAATCCGTGGCTTCGAGTAAAATGGCAACGGAGCAAGAAAACAGTGCTAACTTGCCTCAGGAGCATCCTCTATTGAACCCTTTGGTAATTTCCTAAAAACAAGCAGTGTTGGTTCAAGTTTCAATTGTAAAATATTTTAGCTTATAAACCTCAAATTGATCTTTTCCCAGGTGCTCAAGCAGGTATTTGAGTACATGAAGCACAATGTCAGTTTTTACACGCTGCAAGACATTCGTCAAGTTTGCCACGTTTGGAAAGATGAGACTCTTGGCTGGTGGAGACAAACTGCAGTTTAACAGCTAACCCAAGAGATGCTTGAAAATCCCGAACTAACTACGATAAACCAACTTCTTGAGAATAAGCCCTTTCAAAAGTACAAACTGAAGGATGCCACAATTGACCTTGCTCCCTGCTTTGAGGAGGGTACTCAAGTCAATCGTTTTTGGAACATTGTGGCTCCCTACGTGAAGCACTTGACTTTGGAATGGGTCGAGTTCCGTACCAACGGATTTCCAAATACTATACAAAACCCGGAACATGGCATTATGAAATTTTTAATTGATCTATTGCCTAATCTGACAAATCTGGATTTACGGCATGTATATCTGGTTGGTGGATGTTGGGTCGCAACTGACGACTCTGGCTCTACAACTTCTGTTCAGAATAGACAAGATAAACGCATTTTGGGATTTGAACATCCAAATCTTGTCTCCCTGAAACTTGACTGGCTCAGCAACTTTGCATTTTCCAACTTTCCAAACTTACAGGTAATTGAAACCAAAAATTAAATATTCACTGGTTTATTACTAAAAGTATTCCCTGTTATAATTGTAGTTTTGTATTTTACAGCATTTTGCTTTGGAAAGTTGTGATGCCCTTTTGAACATGCTTAGAAATGAGGTTTCAAGTTCTGAAGATGATCAAATAATTGTTTATAAGAACTCATCTATAAAAAATTTGGATCTGATTTTGCCAGAGAATACTAGCGACCCACAAGTTCTGAGAGTAAATTTGGATATGTTTAATCGGATGAAGTTTTCTTGCCTGGAGCGTCTCAGTTTGGATTTCCGTGATGAGCAACACAACTTGAGCTTCAGGATTCTTCCCATCTTTCTCAAGGATCATTATGAACATTTGAAGATTTTAGAATTGAGCTGCTTTCCGTATGTAAAGTGCCTAACAATTCTACTTTACTACTTGACCTGCACACTTGAGCGATAAAAATAGACACAAAATTTCCAGGAATTGGAAAGAACAATAGAAAGGGGCTGGACTTGCTTGTTTTCGCTTTTCGAAAACTGATAACGGAAGGAACCTTTCATTGCAGGGCTGTATGCATATAACGAGCTGCGTTAGGTACATTTCTCGTTTAAAATGCTCACTCCAGAAATGTACCTAACGCAGCTCGTTATATGCATACAGCCCTGCAATGAAAGGTTCCTTCCGTTATCAGTTTTCGAAAAGCGAAAACAAGCAAGTCCAGCCCCTTTCTATTGTTCTTTCCAATTCCTGGAAATTTTGTGTCTATTTTTATCGCTCAAGTGTGCAGGTCAAGTAGTAAAGTAGAATTGATAGGCACTTTACGTCCCTATTCCAGCTTTCCTTTTGGTTGCCAACTGGATCAGTTGATGGAGCTGCGCTTATGGGGAAATGTGGTAAAGGATCTGAGTTTCTTAAAATGGACTCCCAAACTGAAGGTGCTTCACATGGACCCTTATGGATTGGAAAGGCAGCACATAACGGAACCTAACGCATGGGAAAATATGCATGTGGTAAAGCATGACATCGTAGAGGCAGCAGTAAGTGCTGGGCTAATGGAAGGTGTTGTTCTGGATGATCTGAAATATCTCCAGATTAACTACGGATTGCTTTCTCTGGAAAGTTTAAAAAGGCTGGGGGAGTGGATGCCAAATGGGAAGACCTTGAAAACGGTTTTGGGGAGAGGTTCTGTAGAGGTGATTTGTGACCAGTGGCCATTGCTGGAGAATCTGGTAGGTATGCATGGATCTATTTTGACGGATGAGGATATTATTGGCACTTTTGGCACCGGACTACAAGAAAAAAATGGTCTTACAGGTTTATGGGAACTTAAGAGCTTTCATCTGAATGCAGCTTGTAACGAAGGACGATTAACTGACCAGGCTCATTCGGGGTTTTTGAAAATGGGGAAGTTAACGGATTTACAAATATGCGTTAGTGAACAGGTACATAGAACAAAGTAGCATATTTTGTTGTTTTTGAAAATTACATTAAATCATTTTTTATTCATTTTGTGATTTCGTTTTTATGTAGTTCACCCTACAATTCACGGAAAAGCTTCTAAAGGACCGCCTTTGGAAGGTTGTCATAATTCGTAACTACACTGGAAACGACAAACATAAGAACTGGAAGTGTTGCCAAAACTCTAAACATCTGGAGTTACTACATGACACTAGATTTGTGCGAAATCTTGACCACTGGATGAACTGGATCAGATCAGATAGTGAGAGTGAAGACGAAATATAATATAGCTAATACAATGGTCTCGCTAACATAGATAACCCGTTACGGTGGATAGTAATTCATCATAAGTTTAGAAGGGATGCAAGAAGTTATGTTGTGCGTACAAACTTGCTAGATTTTCATTTCTGACATAAATTTGTTTTTCTTAATTTTAATTTTTAATTAAGCAAATTCGCTTCAAGTATCTAAATCAAGTGAACACCACTTGTTGAACAATTTTTATTTAATTTCATCGCTAATATTGCTAGTACAGACAAACGAAGATTACAATTGTAATTTTTCTGTCTTGACCTCAATTTATACTATATTTACAATAACGTCACTACATATTATGTAATAACAATTCTAAAATAAGTAATAGTTACTAGTTTAAAAAATATAAACATAATAAAACTGGTTAAATATAATATTGTAACTATGATACATATTTAAGCATAATGCTTCTGATTTTGTTTTAGCTGAACTTTACCTACCCAATTAGATTCATATATTATGCTTCGGTCCACTGGTGTTGACATTCTAGTTGGCTTAAACTGTAGGTCTATGAAAAGTACACAAGCTTGATCTACATATTTTGACGTGAACTGTTTTCAAAGCAGGAAGCAAAGACCAAATATTTGATTTCTTTAGGTTATCAATGCAGCTAAACAACTTAATAATTGAGTGTTGCTCTGTATTTTCTTCAAGTACTCTTGTTTCAAATTCAGGCTTCTGTACTTCAATGTCGATGTACAAAACTGCCAAAGTGTGCTTTAATGGCAACAGGTAATCGAGCGATATAAAAGTATTCAAGAACTGTAAACGCAATCTTTTTAATTTTGGAAGTTGTAGTTTAAGAGACGCACTCTTGTTTTGAAGTTCTCTTTTCTGTTGCTTTGTTACTACCTTTGGAAGGGCAAGTAACAAGTTTTGCAAGTTTGGAAACTTGCTCTGCAAAAGTTTCATGACGTCAGACCATTTAACAACATATGGGCTTAATTGAAGCGATTCCATGCACAAATGTGGTGAAAGATTCTGAAGGTTATTCCACATCTTTTCCGACTGAATATTAAGGCGAAGAGTCTGCAGCTTGGGCCATGTAGTCGACAATCGAAAATCCATCCTTCCAAAATAATCACTAAAATCTAGAACTTTTAGGTTAGGAGCCTTGCCTAAAATCTTTTTCAAAATTATGGCAGGCATTGTACACGCATTCAAAAACTCTAAATTAGCAAATGTTGGCAACTCCCATTGCTTGGCTTCGTTCTCAAGTGCTTCGCGATTTACTTCAAGTATACAGTCATGTCTATACCAGATTGATCTTACGTTGGGTATTGCACTTAGAACTTGAGAACAGCAAGTAAGATGTTCAATTGTCGGCACCCTCGGCTTCATGATAATGGTGCAATGAGAAATATGATGTCCATACTTTTGGACCAGTTCCCTAGTAATATCCCTTTTTTCTTCCTTGCCGATTTTAATCATAACAGTGTTTAGCATAAAGGAGCTTCGGCTCTTGCTATTTCCGTGAGTGGGTTCAAAATGATCCATGAATTGGCGAATGTCGTCTTTATCTGTTAATACATCTGTAGTTGCCCAAGAGTAAAGCTTTGGTGGGGTTTTTAAATCTTCAAATGTATTTGTGCTACTTGGGTCCATATAGCGTAAGTTGTAGTGTTCAGGTGCATTTTGATAAAAATCAGTCACCTTGGTGTTCCACTCTTTACAAACTGTGCGAATTAATAGAAACATAGAACACAAACTTTCCTCATTTTTCTCTATTTTCTTACTCCATTTTCCGTCATATTTCTGTACCAAGTTCCTCCAAACTTTGGAAAATAAAAATAAGGTACGTTTAGGCAGTAGCAAGTGACGAAAGAAACGACTGGAGTTACAGATATTTTCAAGAGTTTCCGGGGATTTACTCAAAGTTTTAAAAATTAGGAGCCAGATCTGTTATGGTAATTTTAATAAAATATTTTAGTTTTTGACAAACAGGTATATATTTAGTAGTTCCAAATATGCAAGATAAATTTGTTTTACCTCTTCCGGAAATGTTCCCGACAGAACAGTTTGATGGTGTTGAAAGTTCACTAAGAATTCCACGTCATCATTGTTCCACGAGTTGGTGGCGGCCAATTGCTTTTGTTCACGTTTTTCAAGTAAACGGTGTGACCTTCGAACAGATGCCTGCTGAGTCGTTTTCCTGCTTTTTACTGATCTCCACCCTTCCATGTTATTTGTCTCTGTAAAAAGTAAAATTAATTGGTACAAAATATTCAATGCAAAGTTTTGCTAGTAACTAAGCCACCTCTATGACACTTAAAGGTTTATAAGCAAATTAAAACAATAATTTACCTTATGTAAAACTTTATCAAGCTATTTGATAAGCGTGCTACTTAAAATAATATGTTAAGTAATATTGCTTGCTTGTCTTACAGCCTATCGTATGTAAATGAAGACAATTCAATAAACACAACCATATGTTCTCCTGCTTTTCTTCTATTGATCAAAGGCATGTAATTTTTTACGCCTAAATAAACATTAAAGCATCCCCAATTATCATGCCTCATCCTTTCGTGTCAAAATATTAATCATCATTGGCCCTTTAATGATTTTTTGAGGATAAACAATTATTTAGTGCTCAAACGTATAAAATGCATGTACGTGTTTGTGTGCCAGGTATGTATAGGTATGCATCAGCGGCAGCTAATGCTTGGCTCAGAAAGCTTTTGGCTGGCAACAAGTAAGCATCATCATTAACAGTAGCAGTGATTCAGATTTTCCGAGGAAGACGTTAAAAGAGATTGGAGAGTACGAAACATAGCCAGTCTTAAAAATAGTGAAGTGACTGATTACTACTGTGCTTACGGAGGAATGGATTGCAGAGCTAAGTTGAAGAAGAGAGTACTTTCAGGAGGAATTTCTGCGTTTCTTAGCAATAAATCGAACATTATAATCATCGAAAATTCGACTTTGGGCTTTCGAAAGAACAGAAAAAGTTGGTGCACGAGTGTTTGCAAAAGGGATTACTACTCCAAATAACGTATTACTAACATTCAAGTTAGAAAATGTGCAGGAGCCTAAGAAGATGAAACTGAATAATTTTCTTCAGCGTCACCGTAAAAAGCTAATAAAAACTAACATTGAAAATGACATTGGTGACGTTGTTGTGTGGGCAAATGAAAATGGTGAAGTGCCAATGGATCATGATAAGCCTTTCGTTGTAGCCTATTCAGTTGGAGACACTACTGATCAGAACTATCATATGAGAATTTTTGTGTCTACATTGCGGCTTCTGAAATTTGCGTTATTTTTTAAGCACGTACACGGCGATGCTACCTATAAGCTGGTGCATCAAGGCTATCCCATCCTAATCAAGGGGCCCGAGAAAATTTTTAAACTTTTCATTATGTTCGGTCAATTCAAACGATTTTCACAAATAAATAGATCAAGAGTAATGCTTATTTCTATTGATGCTCATTACCTAAAAGCAGGCTTTTTGGAAAGCACCAACTCCAGAACAAGCTTAAGTATAAGTTATTTTCCCATAGCCTTAATGATGAGCTTCATAGCTCAGAGGCTAAGACGACGGATTTTCCCGCTGACGGGCTCGGGTTCAATTTTTAAAATTTTAGTATATTTTTTATGTTTTTTTTGCTTACACTTGCACACTATTGGGGTAGCTGTACTTCATGACAAATTAGAGTTGCCACCGGAGGCTGCTACTGGAGGTTTAGGCGCTAAAAGAGGACCAGGACGTCCAAAGAAATTAAGCAAAGCATTGAAAAAAGAATAAAATAAGTCTGTACTTTAAAATTAATTCTGAATAAATTGACAAAAATAATTGTTTATCCTCAAAAAATCATTAAAGGGCCAATGATGATTAATATTTTGACACGAAAGGATGAGGCATGATAAAATGAGGGTGAACAAATGTTTTTTTGAGGGTCGACTGAAATATTCCCTAGTTTTATTCCATCTGACCACCCAATAATATATGGGTTCTCCAAATTTAGGCAAAGCGATTCCAAACACAAACTAGGGGGAAAATTCAAAAAGCCTTTCCACTGTGTTTTAGTTGTGATGGCCACACAAAGAGTCTTTAGCTTGGGCCATGGAACGGACAATTTAAAATCCATTCTTGCATCAAGGTCAACACAATCCAGCATTTTGAGGTTGGGAGCCTTAGTTACAATCATTTTCAAAATCAAAGCATTTTTGGAACACAAAAACGTTTTTTACGGATTGGCATAACCTTTGTTTGCCCATACTCTCAGAGACTTTACACTGGAACAGCATTTCTGTTTTAGGGCCGCTGTGTGCATGTGACCTTTCTCACTATCGATCACTAAAAATATCAGGCTAAGATCATGCAATCGTTTAAGCGAAAAATAATGTAATAACTTTCCTGTCACTTCAAAAGTACAAATTGCACTACATCCAGCTTTGCTAGCTTGCCTTTCAGGTAACAACTTTGCATAAATTCTTCAGTAAAAATGCTTCAAAGCATCCATATGAACTGATGTAGCATTTAAATTCTAATATGGCATGTGATTGTGTCTGGAATTATCACAACCACCATATTGGGTTTCCTATTTGCTATTTTTATGCATGATAATAATGATGTATTTAGAGACTTAGAGATCATCAGTCAGTTATTAGCTTTAGATAGTTATTCCAGTTTTCTCATCTTTTTTAGTTTTGTTTTGAATTTACAATAATCCGTAGCAATTAAAGAACACGGGTCAAAGGTTATGTGTACTGGCCAACCCCCTGGCAAAGGACAAAGGTCAAGGTTTTATCTCTGAACTCATATAATACGCTTCAGTCGTCGTTATACTCAACTCAAGTGTTTATATGATACTATAAATGATAATAAAGCGTTTTCAATTACAGCCAGGATATACTATATGCTGATGACCAAGGTCTACCTAGTTACAAAAGGGGCCAAATGTCGAAAAATGCTAATCATTTATGGTAAATGCATACACAGTGTATAATATATAAAAAACGATAAAGTTTGGCAATATCAGATCCTCCACTGATAACATGTGCACAAACTATATAAACTTGCCAAACCGTTGTTGTCAGCATAACAATGTATTCTCTTCTCCTTTGAGAAACACAACATCAACCAAACTACAAAACCAAAAGATTTCATAATTTCAAAATGAAGATTTTCCTTGGATTGCTAGCTATTGTGGCTATAAGCAGTTCTAAATCTATTCCAAACCATCACCAGACTGATATAAAAGTAAACAATGATTTGCTGGCCGATAACGAAGATGCAAAGCTTACAGCGGTAAGTGTCAAACACTCAATTTCAAAACATATGCAAATAAGTTATAATATTTTTAACCTAACATATTTTTAACCTTCTTATATTTGCAGCCGGAACTAATTGAGAAATTCGGATATCCAGTTGAAACTCATTTCATAATTACCGAAGACCGCTACAACCTTACTGCTCATCGTATTCCATACGGAAAGAGATGTGGTCCGGCACCAGGCAAGAAAGTTTTCAGGCTTCAGCATGGTCTCCTTGGCGACGCTTCAAACTGGATCATTAATGGACCAGATAAGGGACTCGCTTACAATCTGGCTGATGAATGCTATGACGTGTGGACGGGTAACTTTCGTGGCAACACTTACTCCAGAAATCATCTCGATTTACATCCAGTCAAGGACAGAGCAGCTTTCTGGGCATTTAGGTTAGAACATAAGTATTTCACAATGGATTTGTCCAGCAATAGTAATCCAATTATTTTTCGGAAGCTTTAATCAATTCGGCATTCAATTTGCTTTTTGTTTCTCTAGCTGGCACGAAATGGGAATTTATGACCTTCCAGCCGACATTGACTACGTTCTAAATGCCACTGGCGTGGAGCAAATCTACTTATGTCGGTCATTCCATGGGAACAACTGCCTTTTGGGTGGGCATGTCCGAGCGACCCGAATACAACTCTAAAATCAAACTCATGACAGCTCTTGCTCCAATCGCCTACACAGAGCACATGATTTCCCCTCTTCGCCTTATTTCTCCTTTCGTGGATCAAATTGACGTAAGATATTTTTAAAACATACAATTTACCCCATTCAATACTTTAAAACGTAACTGCTGAACCTAGAGATGACATTTAACTATTTTTGTTTTTGTGCAGTGGCTCTCAAGCATGTTTGGTTTGCATGAATTGCTACCTTCAAACAAATTCATGGAGTTTATGGGACAAACCATGTGTCATCAAAATAGTCCAATTCGAGCAGTGTGCAGTAACATTCTCTTTTTACTTGCTGGATATAACGTTGACCAACTTGATCCCGTAAGCATTAACATCTTAAAAATTTATGAATCCAATAACTTCAAATCTTACAGAAGATTTACAACTTTTAATTCAATTTCAGGAACTTGTGCCAAGCATCTTGGGCCATGTTCCCGCTGGCTCCAGCGTTCGCAACATTGTTCATTATGGTCAAGGAATAAATACCGAAAAATTCAGCAAGTACGATTTTGGCCGCAAAGAAAACATTGAGATTTACGGCACTCCTGTGCCTCCAGAACACGAAGTGGAGAAAGTAACCGCACCCGTGGCATTCTATTGGGGAGAAAATGACTGGCTCGCAGTCAAATCCGACGCTTATCGGTTGGCCGCTCGTCTTCCCAATCTTCAGCGTATGTACAGAGTTAATCACGACAAATATAACCATTTGGATTTCCTATGGGCTAAGGATAATCTGGACTTGATCAACCGTCCGGCTATCGAGTTTCTTGAAAACTTTTAGATTTTGAATAAGACTGAGCTTTTTATATATTGTGATTTAAATGTAACATAACCTGTTTATAATACGCTTATTATTGCTGATATGCAAATATCTTTATAGGTGAAATCATTTATAAGTTTTGAATAAAACCAAATAGATATATTTGTTATGCTTAATTAAACTTAAAGCAATTAACCACTCAATTTTTAAGTTTATGTTTTATAAAAAAAGGTATTTTTAAGACAATAAAAACTGAATATTTGTCAAGATCACTAATAGTTTTATTGATTAACTTTTGCTCAGTCATTTCGTTACATTTAGTTTTTCAGAAAATTAGGATGAAAATCGGTCTAAAAACATTTTTGAAAATATCTGAAACAATCCATTCAATTAGTTGGCATCATTCATAGTCATAGTAGTCACGCTTTAAATCCTACGGAGAATGAAACACCCTACTATCCGCAGTTGTTTCAGCTTAGGCAATATATCCCACGCTAACAGTAAACCGGTCCATAGTTCACCTTCGGTCCATCTTTCATTCTCGTAGTCGTTCTCAAATAGGGTCATAATTTTAAAGAACTCCAAACCCTTCGTCCGTTCCAGTAACGCTCTTATCGTGTCCAATCTTATTTTACCCAACCCATTTTCTTTAGCATAGTCCAGTTGAATGGTCAATGACTTCAACCATGGCATAGTGGCGTTCCGCAAGATGCCGTTGTGGCTAGATTGCAAAATGTCCTGTCCAATCGAATTTTCCAGAATATAGCGAATAAAGTCAAATTGAATGTTTTCAATGTACAACCAAAGACTCTTAAGGTTTCTCAGAAAATGTAGGGCTTCCCATAACTGGGTAAGGGAGTGAAAGCGACAGTCCCACGAGTCAATCAGCAACTCTTCTAGATCTTGCCATTGGTCACCCAGTTTGACTTCCAAGGCTTTTAGGATACTACGCTCTTTGGAAGGTGACATTTAGTACACAAAGCACGAAAGATGGACATGTCGAATTCCTGCAAACTTTGTGCTGACATGGTTCATAATGTTTATCAAGCTACTGGGGATAATCACTTTGCGTAATGAGCCACTTAGAAGAAATTTTTCCAGAAGAGGTTTGAGCGCCAAGTGACGGACCTCATGTAATTTCCATTTTTGGCTTTCAAGGTAGAAATCGTAATTAGGCTGGGAACCCCGCAGTAGTTCCGACACGTCCAGCGAACATAGGTGGGCTAAGTCCGGAACGGGGTTTTGATGAACAACTTGCTCCAAGATGGTGATGCCATTTCTTCTCGTTAATGGTGCAAATAAGACCTTATAGTCAAATAGCTTCAAACTGCGAATATTTGACAGAAGGGATAAACACCGAAGAAAAGCTGGGTAGAGTATGGAATAGGCTGGGGAATCTTCACGGGAGAGAAAAATGGGCAAGGTGACATGCCAAAGGTGGCACCCAAACTTTTCCAGGATGGAGTGGACGTGATTGTAAAAATTACGCCAGGTATCATTGCTATTGCATTTAAAGGCGATGGCACGGCCGATAAATGGATTATGGTGTGAGGAGTAGGATGCAGTGATTTCTTGAAACTGGAGAAGGTCCTGGTGTTTTCGGAGCTGGATGAAGGGGGCGTTCCACCGATTAGGGAAACTCAATTGTCCATTATACTGAAGCCGGATGGGAGGGGGATATATGCCATCAATTTCAAGGAGGCGATTCACAGAAAAACGCCACCAGCAGCATGTATGTAGGCAGGAAACAAGTTCACTCTTTGAGAGATACTTGTACAAGTTCCAGATAACCTGACAAAAAAGTATGTAACATTCATGCATTTGGTAAGGAAGATGAAACTGGAAGTGGACAGAGATATTTTTACCACGTCAAAGCACCAAGTGGGTCAATGCAAGTAGCTTCGAAGACTGGGATAAGCTTGTAAAAGGGCATGCAAGTGCTCTGGTGAACCTTTCAACTTGGCAAGAATGATGACCCATACCAGTTCAGGAAATATGGTAAGGGGATCATCCTGCTTTTGATGCTGGGAAACTAGATAACAGTCCGGTTGGGGTTGAGCCTGAGGAGTTGATGTTGAAGCCATAATTTTGAAAGAAAAGAAAGGGGGTGAGACAGGAAGGCGAGTAGGATATTACTCAATTGTCGAATAATCTAAAAGAGATAAAAAATAATTTGCTACAAAACTGGTTGAACTTGAAGAACAAATAAATTTGAATTCCAATTGTGCAAAATGGGTAACTTGTTTGTTCTGGTTGACATGGTGTATTTAAGATGTCTTGAGATAACTCAAGAACGGCTTGATTTTGTAACTCGGTATTTGAATATCTACTTTGATTTAATCGATACTCATAGTATGAGTCTCTCCTACTTACATAAATGAGATACTGATAGTCCAATCTCCAGCGAATGTAATGCAGGGTCAAACAAATATAACCACAGATTTCTTATTGGCAATGGGGAATCTGGATTTAATCAACCGTGAAACCAATAAGATTCTTCAAAACTAAAGTTTGAATAATGTGGTGATTTTATTGTAATCATTTACCAGCTTACGATTAAGAAAAATGTTTTTCTGGATTTAGTAAGCCAGCAAATAGGACCGGGACATGGATGCAACCACTTAGCATTTATTAAAACTTAAAGCTAATAAGTGCTGGCTTTTCTAGAGCAAGCTTATAATGGGAACCCTTAATACTTTATTTGCTGATATTAAAGCAAGCGTTGGCACTTAACTTGCAGATAATAGCTATAAAACAATGACTTCTTGAATTTGGAGTGGAATAAGACAACAGGACAAAATGTCATTGTGTGAATGTAAATTGGTCAGCAAAACTGCTTTAAATAACACACCATACGCTTTTCAAAGTTAATCACCCTTTTCTAGCCAAAAGTGTACATTATAGCCAATTTGGCGTCATATAACTTTTGGTAGAAAAATCCATCAAGTTTTAGATATAAATTATTAAGAAAGTTTTGGAGTAGCCGTTAGCTTGACTCCAAGATAAAGTATGCTTATGAAAGACAATAGCATTTTACTGTGCAATATTTATACTTCGGTAAAGCAAGTATGCATATAAGACGATCACCTTTTATCAGAGAAATGTCAACTGTAACATGTTCAGATGTATTTAAGTTATCATTATCAAAGGATGTGTCAGGTGAGATCGTTTTGAACACGAACATCCACTATCAACTTGTATTGCATTTTATGTATAATTGGTCAAGTTCAATGATAAAACAGCGAGGTTACGATGTCGAATGAGTTATGCAATATATATGTATAAAATAAATTACAGTAGCAACATGAATTGAAAAAATCAGTGGCATAACTCAGCATAGATAGGAATCCGTGTACTAACTTCTTTTTAAATAGGTTTTATCGGTTATGCAATAACAGTAAATCAAAGTCGCCCATATCGAGGGATCTTTTACGGAAAAAGATAAGTGACACCCAGTTCAAAATACGGAAAAAGATAAGTGCAAACCAAGTTGAAAAACGGAAAAAGATATGTGCTCGCCAGGCTTCCCGACGGAAAGATCTATGTGCACTTTTGGGGTGATTTGAGATGTTTACACTATCAGAACCGCCATAAAATTCTCTACATTTTGATATTCACATCATATGGCTTCCATGGGCAAATCCTTATTATACAATGCATCTGAATATTGAACAGACAGGTTCGGCTCTTTGCACGTTCAGCATAATAATTTCCTGGCCTGAGTTTTTAAATACCAAAAACAACTTAAATTATAAATTTGACAGTTTAATTTAAATATTTATTAAGTACTCCGACTAAAATGGACACTGCAACTTCTGACACGGAATCTGAAATTTTAGATGAAGCAGACTCGACATTTACTCTAGAAGAATTAAATGCTGCCTGTGTGGAGAGTGGCATTCCTGTAATCGGTATCCAGAACAAATTTTTAAAAACCAATTCATTTTTTGTCATCTTTGTCATTTGTGTTTTCAAATAATTTTTTATTTTATCTTTAAATTCAGCATCACATCGCACTCTCAGAAGTTCCAAAGGCGCTTTAATACCAGGTGTCAATGTTGGGCATTCAAAAAATCCATCAAGATTGATCCAAAGGCCCAACAGATTTTCTTTGGGAAACGTTCAGAGGAAACCACTTACCGAAAACTACGGAATGGGAAGTGATACCAACTTCAAAAACTCAGTTGCTGATAAGGCTACAAGTCCAGGATTGAATTTTGTTGAAGAGGTATTGTCGGCGCCACTTACTGTACGATTTGTTTCTGATCATATCATGTTCTGAAATAGTACGCGTCATTGTGTCATAATGTGTAAAATACCATTGTTAAGTCCACTTGTTTAAATTTTGTCAGGATGCGGATTATAGCGGGGATGAAGAAGTTAGCCCAAAGCGGAAGCTGTCAGTGCGGGATGAAAACAAACTTAAAAGGATGAGAGGTGAAGGCTACGTGGGATTTTCCAAGGTGGTTGACAGTAATACAAAAAAACGCCGAAGCCCACAAGATGCACCTAGGGAGGCACGAAAATTTGGAAAAGCTTGTGAGTCTGCGAAGTGCCGGAAGTGTAAAGAGAGGTTTTGCAACGAATTCCCGGAGGACCTGCGGTGTCAGCTATTTAAATGCTTTTGGAAACTCAACTGGGGCGAGAAGAAAGAGTATGCAAAAACCCTTGTGGACCGGACATTGCCACGTCGTTGTACTAAGAAGCATGGACCCACAAGGAAAAACGGCACTTTAATCTACTGTCTTCAGTTAAATGGAGTACGGAAACAAGTCTGCAAGACCATGTTCTTAAACACTTTTGCAATTAAGCATCAGCAACTTCATAATTGGCTAACTGAAAACTCTGAATCAAGTCTGGAAAGAAAAATACCAGTTGTTCGAAAAGGAGGAAACACTGACTTCGCAAGAAGGTTCTTACGCTCAATTCCAAAGCTGGAAAGCCATTATTGCCGGAAGGATACCAAACGTAAATACCTGGAGCCTGTTTTTCGATCAGTTGCCCAGCTCTACGAAGTATATTGTTTCATGAGAAATGATTACGGGTTTCACGGATGCAGGGAATTAGTGGTAACTCAAGCTTTCGAAATTTTACTAATTTCTTCGTCAGGAGTAAATGACAGAACAAAAGAGAAGACGGAGTAACGCGTAACATACTTTTTCAAAAAATATTATAGAGTATTCTGAATGGTGGAAGTTGTGACAGTTTTTCTTTCATGTTACATAGCATGCTCCCAAGTTTCATGCCTGGTATGTAACCGAATTCGCAATCAACATGAAAACTAAAGAAACGTAAATACCTGGAGCCTGTTTTTCGATCAGTTGCCCAGCTCTACGAAGTATATTGTTTCATGAGAAATGATTACGGGTTTCACGGATGCAGGGAATTAGTGGTAACTCAAGCTTTCGAAATTTTACTAATTTCTTCGTCAGGAGTAAATGACAGAACAAAAGAGAAGACGGAGTAACGCGTAACATACTTTTTCAAAAAATATTATAGAGTATTCTGAATATAATTATTGGTTTTGCATTGCCATCCTTGGAAACGTGTCCACGTTGGCAATAAGCTTTTGGAGAAAAGTTGAGACGATGGAGTTAAGGGTTTTTCCGTTGTTCTTATTTATGCGCTTCTCCGTGTCTAGATTTTGGATGTGAAGACCTTCTTTTGCTTCTCTGTGAAAGTATCGGGGTTCGACCTCAATCAGACTTGCTGAGTCAATCGTGATGGTGTGAGTTGGGAAATCTCACATGTGCTCTGTAACTGCAGATTGCGAGCTTTTTCGAAAATCGAAACGTTCTTTCCAGGGCCTACTTGTCTATCCAATGTAGATTGCTCCACAACTACAGATTATTATATATATACCTGGTGGAAGTTGTGACAGTTTTTCTTTCATGTTACATAGCATGCTCCCAAGTTTCATGCCTGGTATGTAACCGAATTCGCAATCAACATGAAAACTAAAGAAACGTGTTAATCTTGTGGTTAGTGGACCCATGTATGGTAATATCAGACGTATTGGTTTATCCTCTAATAATCCAATATCCAGTTCGGGTTGATATTGCAAGACATTTATCCTCATCTTTTCAACACGCGAATTGATAAAACCAAGGGGGAGTATATTGTCAGAAATGTTCAGAGGAGGGAGTTTTGCCCATCATTTACAAAACGTTTATAAAAATTGTAGATGCCATGAAAATATCAGTTCACCAGCCAAAAAAGGATATGTGTGACATCTGTACAAGCTTCAACGCTGGAAACTTGTCACAAAAGGAGTACGATGAACACATTTCCCGGAAGGGACGAAAAAAAGGTTGACAAAGGGTAACATCACGTGAAACGGGACAGTCCATATTTTCGATTTTAAAACTGAACCAAATGAATTCAATCAGCAGAAAGTAGATTATCTTCAGGTTTCAAAGTGACAAAAATCATCCTTTTATGTAAAGGCATTGTCGAGTTATAAGCATTTCAAATTTAACTACGTTCCAACAATTAGTAAAATATCTTAACAATTAAGCTGTTTTAAAAACTTTGGCTATCTTCAATATGTTTTAATATCTTGATTCTATTAAATAAAATTTAATTTTTTGAAAAAAACTTTAATTAAAGTTAATTATAATGTTAAATGTTACCCTAATTATCTCGTTTCCCCCCAGAGTGCTAGAAAATTTTAAATGTGCATTTGAAAGAACTTGCTCTGGAGATTTGATTTTCGTTAAAAAAGCTTCTAGCACTCTGGGGGGAAACGAGATAATTAGGGTAACATTTAACATTATAATTAACTTTAATTAAGGTTTTTTTCAAAAAACTAAATTTTAGTTAATAGAATCAAGATATTAAAACATATTGAAGATAGCCAAAATCGTTCGTAAAGCTTAATTGCCGAAAAATATCAGTAAAATTGTTGAGTTTCAGCGACCCATTGGAGAAAAATGAAAATATGGCCTGTGTGTTTTATACACACTTCGCGCGTTTTACGCCAAAGATAAAGCAAGAAATGGCGAACTTCACGTTATCACCATGGATATGCAAAAGGTTCTTTTGTCTCCGGTGATAACCGCTAGTACAATGTACTACAAGACAAAGCTAATAGTACACAGCTTTACAGTTTTTGATTTGGCAAGTGCTGATGTAACTTGCTTTTTATGGAATGAGTCTGAAGCTGGACTAACTGCCCCCGTGTTTGCCACCTGTTTAGCTTCATTCTTGGAGGAGCATTGCAAGGATGACTTGCCTATTGTAATATACTCGGATGGATGTACTAACCAGAATAGGAATGCAACTATGTCTAATGCGCTACTACACTATGCTGTCAAGCATAAAAAGGTGGTCATTCAAAAATACTTGGAGAAAGGTCATACCCAAATGGAAGTGGATTCAGTTCATGCGAAAATAGAAAACAAACTTGAAGGAGTTTCAATTTACAAGCCGTCGGATTATGTGAATATTTGTAAAACTGCCAGGAAAGAACATGGAGGTTATGCTGTGAAAACAATGCAGCATTCAGATTTTGTCAATTACTCTGTAAAGATGGCATACAAGAGCATCAGGCCTGGCTCAAAAAAGTGGACCCACACGTGACTGATTTAAGACAGCTTAAATATAATCCCGAAGGAACTATTGAGTATAAACTAAATCACAATCAAAACTGGATTGATTTTCCAAGACGATTCCGTGTGGACCCTGATGCCGTATTTCCAAACCTTTACTCTAGTCGGTTGCTAATCGCTAAACGGAAGTACGAAGACCTACAGAGCATGCTTTATGTTCTCCCTAGTCAGCGTCATGAATTTTACAAGTCATTACCGCATGATTAAAGTATTAATTGTTGGTGACCTATTGGCAATATCTGAATAAAGTCTGAAAAAGTTTTTCGCGTTTTTCTCAAAACTTATGGTGTTGCAATTATCTTTTTCCGTCGTGAAGTCTGGCGGGCACACATCTTTTTCCGTTTTTCAACTTGGTTTGCGCTTAGCTTTTTCCGTATTTCGAACTGGGTGTCACTTATCTTTTTCCGTAAAAGATCCCTCGATATAGTTATCGATTTATTGTGCATTCAAATCAATCATGTATAGTATAGTATAGTATATGGTTTTATTTAAAAGCTCTTAAGGAGCACACGGCCCATGGAGCCATATTTTACAATGATTACATTTGATTCTTGATTATGTTTTAATTTATAGAATATATGTATGTATTAGAGAATAATTGTAACACTGGTAAAAACTATGAAATTTTGAGTAATACTCGAGTGTGAAAGGAAACTTATGAAACGTAAACTAGATTATCACAAATAGTATACTATAATATATATACCAATTTGAAACCTAGATAGCGACAAGTGACATTTTCCGAACCCTTTGCTTTTCTTATAGATAATTGAATAAATCGGTAACTTATAAATATGAACTTAAATTTAAGATTAAAAGATTAAAACTTCCTACTCAATTTGCTTGTTATCTCGCACAACATAACTTTTTAGGTAGGTCGGTTGACATTACTTAGCACATTCACATGCTGGTCTAAACGTTGGTTGCTTTTGTTGATGATGACAGCCACTATTATGTTGCAAGCGATTATAACAATCACGCTGATAATAGCAAAGAAGGATTTGCCTTCTTCGTGTGATGATTTTTCTGTCATTTCCAGGATTTTCTCCAAGATGAGGTTGGATTTTACGGCTTCAAATGTTTGAACGATGAGGTACTGAAGTTGGGTGTTGTAGACATCTTTGTAGTTAAATCCGTTTTTTGCCAGAAAGTCGTTTGAAGGTCCGGTTTCCTCGCGTATTTCTGATATGAAATTTCTTATTCCCTTCCAGCCTCCAATCGAATTCCATGTAGCTCCTCCAGCAGCAACTAATGCCTGTCCCATTATAGGTGCAGAGTTCGTCTGGGGCAGGTTGATGTTGGTGGCGATGAAAGCACCAATGACCCATAGTGCTATTAGGTTAATATTATAGTCGATTTAAAAACTAGCGTATTTCTACTTAAATTTTGTATAGCTAGCACCGATTATTTGATATTTATTTTACCATATTGATATATATTATTGTACTCACCAAATTTGACCATTTTTACCAAAACTCCAAATCTACGCTTTTCCACAATTTTTCTGACTTTTTAGTTTAACTATTTAGTTACTTGTTTATTGTTCTGATTACTATGTAATATACTTAGGTGGCGAGTATAAACTCCCTTGATCGCAAACAATTTGCAATTAAATGAAATGTTGCAATGGATATTTTTTCGTTACTGCACTCTAAGATTACTGGCCAATAATTACCATGTTTATCCGCTCTGATTTTGTATTCGCAAATGAACCCATGAGCTGAACCCTGATTATTTGCACAATTTAAAATGACGTGTTGCATGTTTTCTTTACCACCAGAGCATATATCACAGTTGTCTTTGTTAAATTCATGTTTAAAGCCATTAAAGTGTATCATATCACTACTTAATCTAGTTCTAGCTAGTAAAAACACTTTATCTTTGGTCAGGTTGAAAGATAGATATCGAGCTGGTAGAGGCATCTCATTCATTAGCCCCTCGTAATAGTTATATTTTTCAGATTGTTTCATTTTCATTATATCAATCATGGCAACATGCAATTCATGTAGTTATTGTCACCTTATACAACCTTATCATTTATGTTCTTGTAAGATAAGCTGTAATGTCATATGGTCTTTCAAAATTCTATAACTATATTATATAATTTAGCAGATTAAAAATCACAGCTTTTGAAGGAAGTTTACAATTTATGAAAGTAGGATGTAGGAAGTTGTAACTTAAAATAAGCTCAGATTAAACTCAAAATACTGAAAAAATGTTTTCTTTAAAATTAAGTTTACTTTTACTTCTTTTCACGTTTGTTAGAATAAAAGCTTTCAACTTTCCCAAAGACAACCATATTTTCAACGCTCGTAACAGTTTCAACATATCTTCTGAATCTGATCAAAGATGGTTGTTGAAAGCTGCCACGTCGTCATACCTTCAAGATTTTTTTGAATATAATCAAAACCGATTCAAAATACACTGAAATAATTCAAAATAATTTGTTTGACGGAGTCAGCTATACGTGTAGTAAACATGTAGAACAATGGTTAATAAAACTAACTAATCCCACTTGGGACAGCCTTGCTACAGATAGAAACAAATGGGTTTTACAATGTAAATTGATGAACTTTTCATAAATATTTTGAACTAAAATTTCTATTATTAAGTTCTTTTTTAAATTATTTTAAACAGTAATCGATGCATGGGGCAAGATTCCAGAGGGTATTCTTTCTGGACATATTAACTCGTTTGGAGACTTTGACGAATGTATCCAAGTTGAAGTAAAGAATTTGCCAACTTTGGATACATCAGTTCCAAGAAAATTTGATGGACTATACTGCACTTCTTACATTTTGGATTATGCAACAGCCATGGAAGTAACGCCTGTTCCAATTAGTTCTATGCATGAAACCACGAGAGAAGAGAACAGCATTCAAAAATCTTTACCGCTTGAGGAACTACTGGTAATAACAACAAAACCAACTATTGAAGTTTCTTAAGAAAATCTTACAAGTACATAATTGTTTCTTTAATTGACAGGAATTGATGTTTGGTCTAAAGCCATTTGGCGCTATGCCACTCATTCCTTCCGTGGGAGTATGTTTTCCAAACACATGTAGCCAATTAGATGTCCAGCAGCTTTTAGTTAATGGCCTTCTTCAGGTTTATTCGCAAAAGCCAGATGCAAATTTAACTGCACTTCCATGGCCGGTAACAATATCATGTACAGATAGACACAAACCTAGTCCCGACGCTGGAACTATTGCGACACTATATGCGACTATTTTGAATACCTATATATTTTAACATATTTATGCATTTCACAAAAGCAATCTCTTTCTTTTCTTAGAATTATCTTGGGAATTTTGATTGGTCTTGCACTCGCTGCTGGAGTTTTAGACTATTGGAATCAAAACTATCCTAGCAATTCAAACTCAAGCCTAACCAATAGCAAACTTTATCAATATTTATTGGCGTTTTCAATTTATTCAAATACCATAAAATTAGTAAGCACTCGTAGAAGTCGTGAAGATTTAGGATGCCTTCATGGAATTCGGTTTTTGAGTACTGCTTGTGTCGTACTGGCACATACATACGTAATGTTTATTGGTGGCCCACAATGGAACCTAATTGATTTGAACGAAGTAAAAATATTTATAAAAACATACCACTTGATTATTGCAAATTTAAATATGAATTATAATTGCTTTGCTATTAATTAATTTAGGTTTACAAACATTGGCCCGAAATGACTGTAATCAACGGCTCATTTTCTGTCGACACATTTTTCATGATGAGTGGCATGTTGGCAACATATAATTTGCTAGAAGTTCTGGATAAACAAAAAGAATTAACATACCTATGATTTATTTGCACAGATATATTAGGTATATTGAATTTTCCATAAATTATTTCAATACTCACCCATTTTTCATATTATGTTCCATCGCTTCGTTCATTTTACAGGTTGACACCCACCTATATGATCCTAATAGCAATTTTTACCACCCTCACCACATACACTGGCAATGGACCTTTTTGGTTTGTTTGGAAGGTTCTTGAGGACGGCTGTCGAAAGAATTGGTGGACCAACATAATCTATTTGAACAACATTGTTAACGCTAAGGAATATGTAAGCTTGTAAAATTGAATTTATATGGTCCTAACAATGCACATTTCAAAGCTTTATGGAAATTACTTACAAATTATAGTGCAATGGAGAAACTTGGCAAATGACATGCAGTTCTATGTGTTATTGCCATTGATTATTTATCCGCTTTGGAAATGGGAGAAAATCTGAGCTAGTCTATTAGCCTTATACAGCGTTTTGTCTTGGACCGAGCCTATATTAGTTCATCGGTTTGCTACAGATGCTCCTGCGGCTCCTGTATTTACAAGAGTGTAAGTTAAAGCAAAAAAGGTTAAATATTAGAACATTTTTTAAATCTGAAAGTAAATTTTACCTTGATTTAGAGAGGGTCAGACTCCTGGCGTAGCAGACATTTACGATCGTCCATGGTGCCGAATTGGAGCTTTTCTTGTAGGCATTTGGTTGGGTTGGATACTACACAAAACCAGAGGAAAGCGTGTGAAGCTTTCACTTTTGCAAGCTTCATGTATTTGGCTGACTTCTACTGGAATCGCGTGTGCTCTCATGTTTGGCATTTTTCCCTGGTTACTTCTACGCTGGACCAAGCAGATTTTCATGGGCAGTTTCAATTGCTCTGGTAGTATTTGCTTGCATTAAAGGCTATGGCGGCATTGTTAATCAGTTTTTAAGTTGGAGTGCATTTATGCCTTTGGGAAGATTATGTTTTTGTGTTTATCTGGTATCCGTGCACTTGCAGTAAATATTTCACACACGGCTGTCCGTTCCAATTAAATGGGACAGCTATACCGTAATCAATTTATTTTTTGCGCATATGGTAACGTCATATTTTGTTGGGTTTTTATGCACTTTATTATTTGAGTCACCATTTATTGTACTGCAAAAGCTTATTTTTGAAGGAGGTAATAAATCGAAAACTCAACCTACGAAAGTGGAAAAATCAGAAACTAATAACAATTCTGTCGAAAAATAGTAAAGTCTCGTTCCAAGTTAAGGAAAATCCGTTTATGATGAAGTAAGTTATTTTATAACCTGTTAAACTGTAAATTGTAATAAAATAAAAATAATCTATATTAGTATACCTTACAATAACTTGCATAACGTGATTAAAATGTTGTGCCTGTGTTTCAGCATGATTATATTACCAGCTATTTGTTATCAGATTGCGCATATTTCGGTAAACCAATATTGACGGTGTTCAACTTATTCATTCTCAGAATTTTTTAATCCCGAACCTCGATTTTTAAAACGGATTAGAAAATTCTACGAATGAACTTAATTTAAATAGCAATTAAACTTCAATTTATAAAAAGCATATTATGGCTAGCTTCTTTAAAAAGAGTTAAATTTAAGATTCCGAATAAATACGTAGATGTTTATCAGTGTGTTATCAAAAAAGCTTAGCAGGTCAATGCCTGTTGTAAATTCATTTACACGTATTACTGTCATTCATGAAAATTATACAAATTGAATATTTGAATGTAACTTGATAAGATTTTAACTGGTTTATATCATGCAAACAAGGTTACTGTATTTTGTAGCGTTCAACGAATCAGTCTTGGATATTTGTTTGTTTGCCTTTACAAAGGATTTTGCAACATGTTAATTTAGCCCAGTTTTATTCGGTCAGTAAGACTAATCATTGTGTTGGCTTACTTAAAGTATTCCACTGGGTCAATGGTGGATTACGCTTATTCAGTTGAACAGTCTAATGCTTCAGCATCATTAAATATTAACTGGATACAGGCAGCAGTTATTCCTCCATGTCTTCAAGCTGGTCCAATTCACGGAGTACTAGATCTTAGCAGTACACAACAGTTTTATGAGAACTTATTTATTGGAGTAAATCAAACATGTTCTACTCATGTTTTGGAATGGTTGGTAAAACTGAAAAATTTAACATGAGAAAATGTTGGTGCGGAAGAAAACAAGTGGACATTACAAAGTAAAACATAAAAATATATTATGCTATATCAAAAAAATATTCTAGACTAATATGGTGTTCTTTTGTTGACCTAGTGGCGGATTCATGGGGCAAAATTCCGGAAGGAATGCTTATACAAAATAGTTGTTAGAAAAAGGATGCAAAATTATAAGAGGAGTAAAACGTCAGAAGGGATAGAGAGTCAAAGCAAGTCTGTCTGTTTATTTTCAAGATTCATACGAAAAGGGAGAACATTCATGCATACATATTATCTGCATTGTTGCAGATATTCTTCAGCTCCGTGCCAACCACCTCTCACACACACATAATATATTATAACGTATCAAGCCAACAATAACAATAGTAAACACAGAGAAGCACTACTATTCAAAGTGCATATTATTCGCACACGGACTCTGTCTATTATGGCTAGCATCTTTCAACGTGCGTAGCGTAACATAATTTATCAACAATATTGCATTTACTGGACATACAAATTCCTACGGCGACTTTGATGAATGTGTTCAGATAAGCGCAGATAGTGTAGCCTCAGGTGCACAACATTTTGACGGACTGTATTGCACTTCGTATGCATTAGATTATGAAACAGCAATGGCAGTGACTCCCGTTCCACCAAACTTTCAGACTGAAAACTTCAAGAGTTTTGGTGATATACCAGAGTTGGCGTCACTAGAGAAGTTTTTGGTAAGACAAGCCCCAAGTTGACTGGCATAAAAATAAGTGTATGTACAAGCTACAAGTTCCGTAAAAGCCGTATTGCTATTAAAATTTCAGAAAATATTGGGTGGTCCGAAAAGACAGCCATGCCATTAATTCCTTCGTTAGGAGTTTGTTTTCCGAATTCATACAGCCAACAAGACGTTCAACAGATTTTGGTGAATGCCTTGGTCATACTCTATGCAAAAATTCCAGACGTTGATCCAACTACATTACCATGGCCGGTTACAAGCTTTTGTACGGACAGACATAAACCTGAGCTAAATGCTGGCGCAATAGTTGTAATGTAAGCACTTGACAAAACAGAAGCTCAAATTGCACACTATTTAATTTTAGGATACTAATTATTTATTTTTTATTGAAAATATTAAATTTTATTGATTTTAAGAGTCGTGGTATCAACAATAGTACTGTTGGTGCTTATATCAACCATCACAGATTATTGGATTTCAGAATACTTATCCAAAAGTAAAGCAACAAAATCTATTGCATTTAAATATCTCATGGCTTTTTCCATTTACACTAATGCGCCAAAAATTGTGAGCACTAAAAGAAGTGGCGATGACCTAAGTTGCCTACATGGCATTAGGTTTTTCAGTACTGTTTGGGTTGTGCTTGACCACACATATGGAGCGTACTTACGTGGAACAATATGGAATCGAGCTGATATTGATAATGTAAAGGGTTAAAGACTTAAATCCAAACTTACGGAATTTAAATATTTTATCGTACATTATAATTTATTTTATAAATATTACAGGTATACAAAGACTGGAAAGAAATTCCAGTAATTAACGCAACATTTTTTGTGGACACATTTTTTGTTATGGGAGAAACCCTAACAGCTTACATGCTTCTTAAAACCCTGCAAAAAACTAAAGGAAAGATAAATGTGCCAATGATGTATTTGCATCGCTTTATTCGGTATGATCTACCCTTCATTTTCATTCATTATTCTAGAAAAATTGTAAATTTCGATTTTACAGACTGACTCCCACGTACGCCATTGTAGTTGCGGTTTATACTACACTTCTTAATTATTTTGGAAATGGACCTATATGGAATTCATATTGGGACTTGGAGCTAGGATTTTGTTACAAAAATTGGTGGACCAATTTGCTTTACGTGAGCACTATAGTAAACACAAGAGAAATGGTAAGTTATCACTATAAAGTGTAATTTGAATACAGTTTTGTTTGAGAATTCCGAATTTTCTTTTTTCTAAAAAATCAAACAATTTTGCAGTGTATCGGCGAGTCCTGGTATTTATCGAATGACATGCAGTACTTTGTTTTGTCACCATTTATTGTATATCCACTGTGGAAATGGCCAGCAGCAGGAATTTTGTTGCTTGTGATTTACACAATTTTGTCAATCGTGTCTCAAGTGTTAGTACTGCATTTTGCAAACGAAGTACCACCAGCAATGTTGTTTACCAGACCGTAAGTAACGACGTAACAATAAAATATCTCAAACTATTGTCAATCAATCAATCTGTTAAATGGTTTGATGAATTGCAGAGAAATCGCTGGGTTAGGCACAGCAGAAATTTACGTCAGGCCATGGACTCGCATTTCACCATTCCTGGTAGGAATTTGGTTGGGTTGGTTGCTTTACAAAACCCGAGACCGAGCTTTTAAAATACCGAAACTTCTAGTGTATTCATTTTGGCTAGTGTCTACAGTGGGAGCTCTTTCTATACTTTTCGGAATATTTCCATGGTTTAATCCCAATACTTCGGTTCCCGTTGTGGGTAGTTATTTCTACACAGGTATAAGTAGATTCAGTTGGGGCGTTTGTATTGCTTGGGTTATTTTTGCTTGTATTAAGGGATATGGTAGAATTGTAAATAGGTTTTTGAGTTGGAAGGTTTTCATGCCTTTAGGAAGGCTTTGTTTTTGTGTTTATTTAACGTCTAGAAATTTTCAGAATATATTCCACTTTAGGTTATCAGTGCCTTTAAAATGGGATACGTATACAGCTGTTAATTTATATTTTGCTCATTTGGTAATGTCCTTTCTTGGGGCATTTATATTTACTTTTTGAAGCTCCTTTTATTAACCTTCAAAAGTTGGTATTTAATGGTCGAGATAAAAATGTCATTGCAAAACGCGAAAAACAAAAAGAAGACTACAAATTATGTTAATGAGGAGAGAAACAAATGAATAAATGTTCATACATATAAACACATCCACTATTACCAAACCTACTATACAAGTCATGATAACATGCCACGCGACATTTTTCAGGATAAAACAAGTAATCTTTCATAGAAACACCTTGGAAATGTATGATACGAAATGTATGCAACGTAATTCATGCATCAATCATTCAATAAAACAGATCAAAGCATCAACGATAAAAGATGTCAGAATACATGATAGATTAACGCTTGCTGTCTGATTGTATGAATATTCGAAGCAATCTTTTATTGTGTTATGCAATCTTAAATAAATCATAAAAGCAGATTCAATAAATATGTATCAAGGTAGCAGAAGAGGTACAAGTTTAAACAATGTTTTGATCTTTCCACGAATCATAACAAGGTTGAGGATTATATTGAACTTATAGATATAAACGATTTTGCATGTAATGATTAAAAATGATTAAAAATGTTGTTGTATGCAGACACCCTGACAAATACAATCATGCCATAGGTATTTGAATGTTAAGCATGTGAGAAATTGACTTTATATTTTTTAAATGCATATTAACATTTAAAGTTTGTTACCTTACCTTTATTTGCTGCATTGTTGATTTGGTTCACAATCTGCAGTCAGGTTCAAGATCAGATTAGCACAATGGCAAGTCTTTTCAATAATTTTAGTTTTACGCTTATTTTCTTATCCTTTTTAACTTTTACCACTGTAAGCACCACTAATGTTGCTAACCTACAAGATCAAAATCCCTTTCGTAATTTTCCAAATCATTTAAATACTATCTCGGAGTCTCAACATAAATTGCTGTTGAAGGAGGAGAAGGAGAATATATATCCGGGAGTTTATGGATGTACGCTTAAATAACAAAACATCCGACGAGCTGTTACAAAGTGAAATGTTTGAGGACGTAACCTGGGACTGCAAAATACAAGTGTTGGATTGGCTAGCCAGACTGAATATAGCGCATTGGGGCGATAATATTAAAGAGGAACAAAAATGGGTTTTACAAAGTAAGAAAAAGCAACATAATTACAAATTTTAACATTGACATGCATTTAAATCTCATCTGATTTTGTGAATTAAATTAATAGTGATCGATGCATGGGGAAAGATTCCTGAAGGAATCCTTTCCGGTCATGTTAATTCCTTTGGAGACTATCACCAATGTGTTCAGACACAGGCAGATGTAAAAGAGTTAGTACATCCAGATGCAAAGACAGGCTATAGTTTCAGCGGAATGTATTGCTCCGTATATCTGCTTCCATTGGAACCGGAAACTGCCATAGCTTCAAAAAACGCTAAAGTACCATCAAAGTCAACAGAAATTGGAATTAATGGAGCCGTATCTTTAGAGGAACTAATAGTAAGTTAACCCTGTCCTATAGTTTTAAATAAGTAGTTACTTTTGTAAAGATAAATATTCTTGTTGAATTTTCAGGGCATGATTATTAATCAACCTACCGCACTGCCAATAGTACCTACAATAGGAACTTGCTTTCCCAATACCTACACTCAAAAGTGTTTACATAATGGTAAACAATCTGTTGTACTCGCAAATTCCTAATCCGCCATTCTACCTTTGGCCAATGTCCTGTGCTGACAGACATAAACCAGATTTTGATGCGGCTACCTATTGCGTCATGTAAGTTATTCTTAGCTATTTCTGGTCTTTATTTTAGTTAATATTTTAAAAAGTTTAATTTGAAATCTTTTAGAATTTTACTGGCCATTATTGCTGGTCTGACATTAGTAGCTGGATGCATAGATTACCTCCAACGGCATTACAAACCGGACTCAAACATCAAAACACTTACAGCTTATAAATATCTAATGGCGTTCTCGTTTTACACCAACACCAAAAAACTGATGAGCACTCGTCGTGGTTCTGAGGATTTGAGTTGTCTTCATGGCATTCGATTCCTGAGTACTGCTTGGGTTGTGCTTGGGCACACTTATGACACATTCACTCTACAACCTCACTGGAACCTGGTTGACATCAGTCGTGTAAGTTGACCTTGAATTTATTTTATGAATTAATTACCCAGAGCTCTTGCCAAAAAATACAATCTTGGTTTTTTTTAGATTTTTCACAAATGGACTGAAATGGCTGTTATTAACGCAACCTTTTCTGTAGATACGTTTTTCCTTATGACTGGTATGCTAGCTACATACAGCATACTTAGAATGCTGGATAAAACGAAAGGAAAGTTTAACATTGTAATGTTTTACGTACATAGATATATCAGGTATGAGGCGTATAACGTACATAGTATTGAAATCTTTTCGAAATTTTTGAAACCAATCTCTACTATTTAAGGTTGACTCCGTGCTACGCAATTTTAATTGGAATCCAAGCTACACTATTTAAGTACGCTTTATCTGGACCCCATGCATTTTATCTAGAAGAGAAAGAAGGGCGTTGTAGAAGAAACTGGTGGACAAAGGACCATATTCAAACTTAAATGCAACTGGGCCCAACGGAGAACGGTTCCAATTCATATACCATTAGAAAGCCCGTATAAAGGTAAGCAAAAAAGCTGTATATTAACAACTTATATCACTCGGGTGAACAGGTGGGCATTTAAACTTCAAACAAAACAAATCAACAACGGCTTTAACTTTTAGTGCAATGCAATCTCGTGGTATTTGGCAAATGACATGCAATTCTTTGTCGTATTGCCATTGATTGTATATCCAATGTGGAAATGGGACACTATGGGAACTGTTCTAACAGTTATTTATACAATACTGTCGTGTATTGCTCCAGTATTGGTGACTAGATATGCGGATGGCGCACTTCCAGCTCCTGCGTTAACACGACCGTAATAATTTGTTATAAAATTTGTTTTAAAGAAAAATGATTACGGATTTTAAATCTGGAATTTCGTTTTGTTTTAGAGGCTCATACGGACCGGGATTCATTGAAATCTATCAACGCCCTTGGTCCCGTATTTCCACTTTTCTTGTTGGCGTTAGGCTTGGTTGGATAATTTACAAAAGCAGGGGGCATAAAATCACATTGAAACGACCAATTGTTTTGCTGCTTTGGTTAGTATCAACTGGAACGGTTGTAGCAGTTCTCTTTGGAACAAAGCCGTGGTTTGATCCAGCTAAGGATATTCCCAAAGTGGGAGGTTATTTCTATGCGGGATTAGGCAGATTTTCATTTGCAGTTGGAGTTGCTTGGGTTATATTTGTTTGTTTGAAAGGATATGGAGGAATTGTTAATGAGTTTTTAAGCTGGAAACCCTTCATGCCGTTGGGACGTCTGTGTTTTTCTGTTTATCTTTTCTCTTACATTTTCATTTACAAGATATTTTTCATAAAAGACTCACAGTACCCATAAAAATGGATACGTTGTAAGGTTTACCTTACTACACGCTTCTTCGCCTACCCGTCTTGGTCGTTTTGTCATGTGGAATCTCCTTTGGCCTGTCATCATCCCTAACCAAGGCCATCATTTCCACCAGTACCAGACCAATAGTAACAGCAGAGCACTAATTACCCAGACTGAACGTCTCAACTCGCCTTATCTCTTATTTAAATTAGCACTGAGTTGAGATCTGCTGACGGATCTTAACTAGTTGCTACACTGTGTTTTCCTTTTACCACGCTCTGGAGCTGCAACTCAAATACTTTTTCATCTGCACTCCAGAGCCCACGTTATATATACAGCAGCAAAGCTGCACCACTGTCAACATTCTTCTCCGCTCCACATGCTGGATAAGAGCTCTGCTAGGGATGCAGATTTCCCCGTGACTCTTGGGACAGAGTCATGCGCATGAGCTCTTACCAGGTTTTAAGGATGTTCATTTCTTACTCTCTTGTATAATAAAGCCGTGACTTCTGTATAGTTCAGTACATACTTAAATACTTGGCCTTTTACCTGCGACCTTTATTTAATGCTCTACACATGTGCGAAGCGTAGTACTGCCACACACTACAAAGCATACTACCCCACAACGTATACGGTTGTCAACTTGTATTTTGCGCATTTGGTTATGTCATGTTTTGTAGCATTCTTGTGCACAATTTTATTTGAAAGTCCATTTATGATTTTGCAAAAGTTGTTATTTGATAAAGCCACAAAACTGAAAGAACAGCCGAATAAAAATGCTGCCGTGAAAGCGACTAGTGATGAACAAAATAACAATAAAAAACTTTTAGATGTAAAGGTATCCACAGAGTAAATTTGCAGATATATGCTATTTTTACAAAAGTTTTTATTTATGGGCACTAGTCAGAGGAACTTAAGTTTTACTTATCAATCCAAATTCTATATTTTCTTAATTTTAACAAACAGAGAATTAAAATAAAACCCGTGCAATTTAATATATGACGACATTCTTTAATTACATCACAAAGCAACGTTTGCTTTTTTCATTGATTGATGACATCATAAGCACCAGTTTACGCTTTAGTTAATCCTGTTTGTATTACGTTATCCACCAAATTCATTTCACTATAACCATTTTCAAATGATTACGTAATAATTTTTGGACTTTAAAATAAGTGAGTATTTTGGATAGACCAGCAACGGTAAGCATAATTTATCATTATCATTATGAGTGATAAGGAAAATTTACCAAGAATTCACAGTTTTTTAATGTAAAAAATCATTTAATTTATTAATTTTATAGTTGTCTTTTAACACCTCAGACACTAACCTCTAAACGATATTTGAAAACAAGCATGCTTCAAAAAGTGTAACCTTCAAAGCGGACAGTGTCACAATTACTTATGATAAAGGGATTTACGTCAATTGTAACAACAACTAAACTTCATTATTGAGTATCTCAAAATTCTCATGTGACTAATACCATTTCTATAAGAAAATACCGCTGGGTAAAAATAATTGCGTAATTAATGCACCACTCAACAATCAAAGTAGATAATAAACTGGTTTCAGTCAAACTATGCGCTTTGTTTTTGGAATAATATTTTTGATCACCGGCTTATATTTTGTTACTTATCTTTAGCAGCATTGCCAGCATTACGCACAAGTGTCGGCTACGTAAATTTGGTAAGGGATGTTAAAAACATGTATCATTTTAATATTAAGTAATCAATGAGAGCTTGCAGACACATTTACACTTGAAAAATTGCAACCATTGTTACCAACACTGTACTTTGCATTTTTACAAGTGACTGAAGCTATATATTATATAATGGTAATCCATGAAGTAACGATAGGAAGATATGATGTATGAAGAACTAAATATAGATAATAGACCAACCGGACAAACGTAATTACTCCAAAATGCTGTTTTCATCTAGAATGATTTCATTTAGGATTGAATGATTGATGATGATGATAATTGTAAATGATTTAACAGAAAATCACTTGATAATTTAAATATATAAGGACGCCAAACGAACCCGAGAGTAACATTCTAGTCGAAACTTTTCCCAGTCGTAGTTTGGGTCAACATCACTGACTGAAAATGGCAACTAAAAGTACATTTTTATATATTACGGTTGTCTGCTTTCTAACTCTTTCCACCATTTACGAGAGCAATGGTGCCTGATCTCAACGCTTTTCGCAACTTTCCAAAGCATCTAAATATTTCTACAGATTACCAACAACAATGGCTGTTAAAAACAGCAATTCCTTCATACTTTAAAGAATTTATGGATCTCTACTTTACAAATATAACCAATGGTGAACCACTTCAAAGTAATTGGTTTACTGGAGTAAGTCCAACTTGCGAATTACACATCAAGGACTGGGTTGCAAGACTGAATGTGACCCATTTTAGTGAAATTATTTCCGATGATTACAAATGGGTTTTGCAAAGTAAGAAAGAAAAACATAATTTGCAAACTTAAATATAAATGCTAATAAAATCTAGTCTAAAAATAATTTGGTTTTTATATAGTGGTTGATGCCTGGGGCAAGATACCCGAAGGAATTATGTCAGGTCATGTAAACTCTTACGGCGATTATGACCAATGTGTTCAAACAGACGTCAATGTTAACGAGTTAGTAGTTCCTTTGTGAAAGCAGTGGCTATAGTTATAATGGAATGTACTGCCACTTGTGCCTCCTTCCACTAGATCTTTCACAGCTATCGACCCTGAATAAAACATCCCAGGAGTTTATAAAGACTCTCGCAGAATATGGATTACAGGAAGCTGTATCCATTGAAAAATTAATCGCAAGTTAATAATTAGTGCTCTAATTAGTTTACATTTTTATTAGTTATTATTAAAACAATCGTATGCTATTAAACTAAATTTCGAAAATGGCGATTTTGTAGGCAATGATGTTTAGTGGACAGGCTGGCATTGTATCGATGATACCAACACTTGGCACTTGCTTCCCAAATACATGTACACCGGATGATATTATCATGCTGTTTATAAATATAATGACTAAGTTTTATTCAAAACTGTCTATAAATCTATCACTCTATCTTATACCGGTTTCTTGCTCAGACAGGCATAAACCCGCTCCTGATGCTGCAACAATTTACGTGATGTAAGTTTACTTTAAGTATTTTCCTTTAAAAGTATGCCAGATTAGCTTCAATCTTTTTTGTAATTTTGTTAGCGTTTTGCTAGCAATTTTAATCGGACTGGCATTAATAGCAGGAATTATAGATTATTGGCAGCACAAATACAAACCCGACTCAACATTGCCAAAACAGCAGGCTTATAAATATCTAATGGCATTTTCAATGTACACCAACGCAAGGAAACTACTGGGTACACACAGAGGTCCTGATGATTTGAGTTGTCTCCACGGAATCAGATTTTTTAGTACTGCATGGGTTGTTCTTGGCCATACTTACGCGACATTTATGCAGGGACCACAATGGAATTTGGTTGACATGACTCATGTAAACTATTTATTTTAACAGCTTATTACTTTAAATTTGAAAATTCAAAATATAATTCAAGAATTTTATTAGGTTTCCGATAAATGGTCTGAAATGATGGTTCTCAACGGAACGTTTTCAGTAGACACATTTTTCGTTATGAGTGGCATGCTTGCAACGTATGGCATACTTAAAATGCTGGATAAAACAAAGGGAAAACTGAACATTTTTATGTTGTACTTGCACAGATATATCAGGTAAGCATAATCAAGCATTTAATTGCAAGCGACAAATTTGTAAAGCTTATATTGTCAGTTAATGCAACTAATCTATGCTTTTGATTGAAGGTTGACACCCTGTTACGCAATTCTCATAGGTATAGTTGCTACTCTCTTCAAGTATACTGCGTATGGACCACAAGGATATATAATGCAAAATTATGAAGATCGATGTAAGAAAAATTGGTGGACAAATATGTTGTATATTAACAACGTACTAAATAACGCTGAAATGGTAAGTCCTCTAAAACCAAAAGGAATACATTTTGAACTGTTTGAAAATTGTCTGATTTCCCATTCCATTTTACTAGTGCAATGGCGAGTCCTGGTACTTGGCAAACGACATGCAATTCTTTCTGTTATCACCTTTCATTGTATACCCAATGTGGAAGTGGGAGAAAATTGGTGCTCCACTTTTAGCAATTTACACTGCACTGTCCTGCATTGCCCCTGTACTGGTTACAAGATATGCTGACAATGCAATGCCAGCTGCTATTATGACTAGACCGTAAGCTTTTGAATGTATTCTATTTTTGAAACCCACAAACATGGTTAGATTAACCAACTCAATTTTTCGTGGGGAGTTTATATCAACCGGATTCATAGAAATTTATCATAGACCTTGGTCCCGTATTTCTACCTTTTTGGTTGGTGTTTGGCTTGGTTGGATATTGCATAAAACACGTGGACGTAAAATTACCCTCAAGCGACCTGTTGTCTTGTTGCTTTGGACTGCATCTACTGCAATGGTACTTGCAGTTCTGTTTGGAACAAAACCCTGGTTTAACCCTGCTAACGAAATTCCAAAAGTGGGCGGATATTTTTACGCCGGTTTGAGTAGATTTACATTTGCTGTTGGAGTAGCTTGGGTGATATTTGCGTGTTTGAAGGGATACGGTGGAAATGTAAACGAGTTTTTAAGTTGGAAAGCTTTTATGCCGCTGGGACGACTTTGCTTTTCTGTTTATTTAGTGTCCTTCCATTTACAAACAATGTTTCATTCCCGGCTTACTGTACCTATGAAATTTGAAACTTATTTGTTGGTTAACATATATTTTGCTCATATGTTGATGTCATATTTGGTTGGATTTTTTTGTACATTGTTTTTTGAGAGTCCGTTTATGATTTTGCAAAAACTATTGTTTGAAAGAGCCATCGCTCCGCCTAAGGAAATTAAGCAAAACAACGGCAGTGCTTCAAACGAAACTAAGGAAGAGACAAATACAAATAATGGTAATACGTTGACAGGTGTAAAAAGTGAGTAATCTAACTTTGCAATGAAGTAATATATCAATAACAGTATATAGATCTTATGTATAATTTAGAATATGAAAATTATTTGCCGAAAATAAAAGTTGTGAAAAATGATTGAATCTTGCAAATTCGTTTTCTCATTGTAAATCATAAAACCACAAATTTATTTATGTGTGCAGTTTTGGAATACATGCCTGTGTAAATTTGAAAATCAAGATATCCGATACAGTAACCGTCTAATTCACAAAATACCTTTTGAGAATGTCTTGTGTTTGCAATTACAAAGATAAAACATAAGGCTTTAGTTCATTTAGATCATAATAGGTGTGTTTGTGTATTCACTGCGCATACATGTATGTGTTTAGCATAAACGCTGTTCTGATAAATGACAGGAATTCAGTATAAAAAAATCTATCTATGAATGCGTTCTTACTCCCTTTGATATTTTAAATGCTAACATTTTTGTTTGAAAAATTTATAATCAATCTTACCTTGTAACCCTTTGAATCTTATTATGTGTGTTTCATTGTGAGTTTCTGATGATTCTAGCTACATATGTTATTTTTTGAAATTCTGTAAATATATTAATAAATTAGGGTTTATATTGGGATATCATGTATATGCACCATGAGGCATTACTTAGTGATTTTCCATGGAATAGTGACAAGATAAATGGCAGTACGCTTTACACAATCCCGATTTTCCAGCGACTGGCAGACAGGCATTAGTTCAAGTAACTGAAGTTTTTGTTGATATTCCATTAAATCAATTTCATTGCTCATAAACACCTGATTACGTACATCAAGTGAATACATAACAAACAGTTAGCTAGTATATGCTCAACAACTGATATCGTACTAACTGATAAGGACATATTATATACTAACTAAATACACTATATTGCGTTTACGCAAATTACGCAAAGTCGTTATAAAATAGTAACACGGTACATAATACATTATATAACAATGGCTTATTCCGTCGATGATGTTTTACGCAACGTTTCTAGCTACACAACAGTTTTACGAACCAATGCCTAACATTGATTAATTAAATTAATTAAAACAAGCCTAATTAAAACAAGCGGAAATTCAAATTCTTTATGCCATGCTACGTTATGCTATGATATGCATAGCAGAACAAAACACAAACTTCATTCTAATTTATTTGTACCGAATATAAAGCAGACTTTTGAATATCAGAAAGTTTCTGAGAGAAACCTAGGTTCTAGTGCTTGTAAGGCACGGACATTCAAAGTTCATTTAATTTCAATAAACATTCAAGGCTACTATTTGACACCTTTATGCTTAAGCACTTTACGTCAATTGTAACAAAAATCAAAGTTCAATTTTGTATTAATGTTGTCATGTGACTAATATTGTTTCAGCGAAACATAACGTTCGGTGAAAAAATAATTACGCAATTAATGCAGCAGTGAACACACCGAACAGATAATGAACCGGATTCAATGAAATAATTGTTAGGCAAGATATCTTTAGTCACCAGACATATAATATGTAACGACAACACCATACGCACAAGATTCGGTTACGTAAATTTGATAAGAGATGTTAAAAACAAGTATCATTTTAATGTTGAGTAATCGATGCTTATGTAGCTCAGTAGCAGAAGCAAATACAATATAGAACAAATATAGAATTCAATATTACGTTATTATGCCATTTATGATTAATAACAGGACATGGGTACGACGGATAATTAAAGTTTGGATGGTAGACAACTGGACAAGCTTAGCATAATGAAATGTTACTTTAACTTGAATATGATTTAAGAAAAATCGTTTTGATTGGAATATAAAAGGACATTGATAAAAATCTCAGTTCAGCATTCTAGTTACAATCTTCCCACCTGCTGTTTGGGTCAAAATCACTGGCAAACTCCTAACTGAAAATGGCAACTATATGTCATTCTTTCTATTTTACAATTATCTATTTTCTATCTCTTTTGACTATTAACGCTACCAATGGCGCTACTGCAAATCTCAACGCATTTCGCAATTTTCCAAACCATCTAAACATTTCTAAAGAATATCAAAAACAATGGCTGCTAAAAACGGCAGTTCCTTCATACTTTAAAGAATTTATGGATCTCTACCTTCAAAACTCAACTTCTGGTGAACTTCTTCAAAGTAACTGGTTTACTGGAGTAAATCCGGATTGTGAATTACACATTAAGGATTGGCTTGCAAGGCTGAAGAAAGACCACTGGAATGAAATTACTAGCGACGAGTACAAATGGGTATTGCAAAGTAAGTTCAAACAGTTGCGCACATTCTTACGAGACGTAAAACTTGAAGCTTAACATAAGTATTTATGTTTTCAAATAGTGGTTGATGCATGGGGTAAGATACCCGAAGGAATTTTGTCGGGTCATGTCCACTCGTACGGAGACTACGACCAATGTGTTCAAATAGACGCCAATGTAAACGAGTTAGTAGTTCCTGGTGAAAGCAGTGGCTACAGCTATAATGGAATGTACTGCAGCGTATACATCCTCCCACTTGATCCTTCAGAATTGACGTCTCTCAATGCAAAAGCCAACCAAATAAGGCAGGCTATCGCAAGAAATGGAATCCAAGAAGCTGTATCATTTGAAAGATTACTTGTAAGTTAATATCCCAATCAATTTCCATAATTCATTTGTTTTTCATACTAATTCTTAATTTCCATAATTTGTGTTAGGATATATTTAAAAATTGTGTTTTATTTTTAGGAAATGATGTTTAGTGGGCAGTCTGGCATATTGCCATTATTACCAACAATTGGCACTTGTTTTCCAAATACGTGCACGCAAAATGATATTCTTATGTTATTAATAAATATGATGACTGACATTTATTCAAAACTTCCTAAAAATCTACCATTGTATCCTATACCGGTGTCTTGTACAGATAAACACAAACCTGATATGGATGCCGCAACTATTTGTGTGATGTAAGTTCACAGTTCTAGCTTTCACAATTCAACAAGTTTTAAATGCCGTTTTTCTTAAAACTTTATTTTGTAAAATTTCAGTATTCTACTTTCAATATTAGCCGGGTTGGCATTGGTCGCTGGAATCGTAGATTATTGGCAAAGGCGCTACAAACCTGACTCAACCTTACCAAAACAACAAGCTTACAAATATCTAATGGCATTTTCCATTTATACTAACACGAAAAAACTACTGGGTACACACAGAAGTTCAGAAGATTTAAGTTGTCTTCACGGAATTCGATTCTTTAGTACAGCGTGGGTAGTGCTGGGTCACACATACGCTACATTTATGCAAGGACCGCAATGGAACATGATTGATATGACTTGGGTAAGCTTCTAGCTTGTATTCTGATTGTTCCTATAGCCCAATAGCTTAAGCCATATAATGTTGCAAGTTGGAAATTATAAATATGATTTTCTTTATTAGGTTTACAACAAGTGGCCCGAAATGCTAATTATTAATGGAACATTTTCTGTCGATACATTTTTCGTTATGAGTGGTATGCTTGCAACGCATGGCATACTAAAAATGCTAGATAAAAGCAAAGGAAAGTTTAATATTGTAATGTTCTACGTGCACAGATACATCAGGTAAATTAGACTTTGCACGAATTCATAAGATATATGTACCTATATTTATTATATAAATATAAATTATATTTCATTTTGAATGAACGTGTTTGATTGCAGGTTGACACCATGTTACGCAATTTTAATTGGTATCAATGCTACTCTTCTCAAGTATGCTGCGTATGGACCTCAAGGTTTTCTGTTGGAGTCGTCAGAAACTTTTTGTAAAAAGAACTGGTGGACAAATCTGCTGTATATTAACAACTTGGTTAATACTGCTGAAATGGTATATTCCCCAATCTCAGAAGATATAGGTGAAAATGAAAAGAAAACGAGTGAATTATAATGATCGTTTTATTATTGATTTTATGCAGTGTAATGGCGAGTCGTGGTATTTAGCAAACGACATGCAATTTTTTATCTTGTCACCTTTCATTGTATACCCCATGTGGAAATGGGAGAAAATGGGAACTCTACTTTCAACAATTTACACAGCTTTGTCGTGCATTGCTCCAGTATTGGTAACAAGATATGCTACGGGTGCATTACCTGCTGCTGCTATGACTAGACCGTAAGTCTAAATTAATACTGATATTTTAATTGATTCTTTCTATTTATGGGTAGGTATGTTAACTTACAAAAACGTATCTGTTAACAGGGAATTTCTGGGAACAGGATTTGTAGAAATTTATCAACGACCTTGGTCTCGCATTTCAACTTTTCTGGTTGGCATCTGGCTTGGTTGGATATTGCATAAAACCAGAGGACGTCAAATTAACATAAAAAGACCAATTGTTTTACTTCTTTGGATTCTAAATACTGCAATGGTTCTAGCAGTTATACTTGGAGTAAAACCCTGGTTCAATCCTGCCAACGACATATCTGAAGTTGCGGGTTATTTCTACGCTGGATTAAGTAGATTTTCATTTGCCGTGGGAGTTGGCTGGGTGATATTTGCGTGTCTCAAAGGCTATGGCGGAATTATAAATGAATTTTTAAGCTGGTCAGCGTTTATGCCACTGGGACGTCTTTGTTTTTGTGTGTACTTAACGTCTATTCACTTACAAGGAATTTTTCATTCCCGATTGACTGTGCCGATAAAGTTTGAAAGTTATACTTTAGTGAACATATATTTTGCACATATGGTAATGTCATATTTTGTGGGGTTTCTTTGCACGCTGTTGTTTGAGAGTCCATTTATAATTGTGCAAAAACTGATGTTTGAAAGAGTCACTGCAAATCCAAAGGAGCATCAGCAAAGTAACGGTAATGCTCTAAAAGCAACTGAAAAGGAGACAATTAATAATAATAAGAATGAGCTTACCGGTGTAAAAGTGAGTGATTTAACAATACAATAAACATTAATGCAAAAGACAGTTGTGTAGTTTATGTATTAGTATTATTAACATTTTGAAAATGTTGTTCCGTACGCATATTTTTGCATGGTATAAAATATCTAAACTAATTGTAAATACTTAGAAAACAAAAGCATCTACTCTTGTAAGATATGTTAGTGAAATAAAAAAGATCTCGCAAACCTTATTAGCCTACTCAAATGATAGAAGTAAAAGTTATTTACATGTTTCATTTCAATAAGCGTCTTGCTTGGAAAATTGGCGGTCAACAACATCACACACACAGTTCTGAATCGGTCATAAAATATTCAAAATGACTTTTGAAAAAAGAGGTCAAGTTCAATCATTTGTATTTTTACAACGCCATCAATCAACTTATAGGCTTTAGCTCTGTGACCCCGTTACACGCTTGTTTGATCATTGCACATAATATTTATTTAACAAGAACACTGTACTGATAAGCGACGGAATATCAGACGTTATCAATGAATGCATAGTCGTTTATTGTGCTTTTAATGAGTTATCACATGGGTTTTTATTTACGACGTGTCTCCACATAATCTAACGTTGCTACTTTAGTATCATCTTCACTTGGCACACATGCCTATATTAGTTCTATACATCTTTGTCTTATATACTGCTTTGTTGGTTTTGGGTTAACGATAACACAATACGTTCTTGAAGGTTGCAAAAAATGTTCAAGATTATTTTTAGAAACTTTAAGCAGTAATTACTGTAATAAATACACGGTATATGATACTAAAATCTCAATGAGTTTGGACGTACGAATTATCACTTAGAATCCAAATTACACATGCGTATTTTTTATAAAATGCATGCTTGCATGGATTAAATCCGGATGGATGAATCTGGGTTTGTATGTTATCGTGTATGTAAAGAAGAATATTTTATAAGTCGCCTGTGCGAGTTATACAGTTTGTAATATAAAATCCATAGGTTTTGCTTTCATTCATTAATCAAATGTTATGTATCTTTACAGAGAATATTGTATGCACCATTTTTTAAATGATTTTTACAATGAACTTGGCAAATGAGTGCAGATGTAAGTTGACAGGAAAGTCATATTTCTGAGTATGTTGTGAACGGGTTTTTATAAAGTAAGGATGCTGTAACGATGTTATATATGTTGTTGAAAGTCAAATAATATTCAATCAACACATTTTAGTGTATTTTTAAAGGTTATCACGAAGTAGAATTACTACTTAAGTATTTATTAATCAAAACAAAAAACCTAAACTTTTTAAGTAAAAATGTTATACAAATCTAAAACCAAAAATAATTGGCTCTTCCAGCAAAGTATACGCAAACAATAATAATTAACCAATGAGTGAATTAATCATGGAGTATCCAGACCAAAAAGTTCTCGAATTTCTTTCGGCTGTTTGCCCTTGATCATGTTGGCCACCGTTTTGCATGAGAGGTCTAGCAAGCCTTTAACGTCCAGGTAGTTGGCAGCCTGTAAGAATTTAAAAAAGAACCAGAATTTTCATAAGTAACTTCCAGAAACTTATTGTTTTAAGTAAGCCATCGGGGTATCCCAAACCGGGACCCAACCTTTTATTCCAAACTGTAATGGTTTTAAAATCATTTTTACTTACTCTGGTTAGGGCAAATATTTCTTCCTTATCCATCTTCATGAAGTTAGCGTCCCACTCACTGATCTCCTCCTCGTTATTTGCCTCCTTAGCGTTTGGGTCATCCTGTTTACACAAAAGAAAAAAAATGAGCATACAAGTTAACTACAATGTTCAAACGTTTTTATTGGTAACACTAAATATTTTAAAAGATTGATTGATCAGTACCTTGTGATGTGTCGCCCATTCAATAACCTTCCTTAAAATTGGCCCGTTGACATTTGGTAATGGAACGGTTTCGTCGTCACCTTCCTCCATTCCAAGATCCTCCAACATGGTCTTAATGGTCAGAGAAAAGCGAGCTATTTCCACGGGCACGGTGAATTCTTCGCCGTCGGAACTTTGGAGTTTGATGTTGGACATCTTGTAGTAAGGTTGAGAGTTGGGGTAAATCAAAATGACTTGAAAGACGAGAAGTTGACAAAACTAATACAACGTTATTGTTGCCACCGGATGAAGCGGATTTGTAGATTTACATAATATATTTTCGTAGCTTAACGTTTCTTTGTAAATAGTTTCATGATTTTTCTTGTTCTATGATTATTCTTTGTTCTGCTTGAATACGAATTGTTTTTGGGGCGTTTATGGAATATTTGGTAGTTCGAACTTTGTCTTATCTTGTTATGAAGCTTGGAATATTGTCAACTTCCGGCTTTCACTTTAGATTCGAATATTTTCATTGTTATTGAACCTGACGTTTTTGTGAACTTTGGTATTTTCTTTGTTTATGGCTATGGGTCACTTCCGGTAGGAATGTGACATTCTTTGTTCATGAGTTTTGGTATTTCCGGTATTCGGATATTTTTGGTGACATGAGTTCGAACTAGCCCCAGAAATTGTTAGTATATAAGCAGGAGTAAAATTGATTGTGATCATTGGTTTGACTCTGTTGAGGCAAACAACACTGCTCTGAAGGAGACTTGTGCATTATTCCAAGTTTTCCTATTTTTGATCCGTAATAAAGTATTATTCTCAGAAACGTATCTCTGATCTTTTGGGCTTTATTTCGGAAACCTGAAGAGTATCATCCCGTCATTCATTTGGCATTGGGGACTTCAGGCAACTTTATTGTCCCGTTTCCTTACCTTGCGCAGTTTTACACCTGAGCATACGGGGGAGGGGAGCGGGTGGTCCTTCGAACTTAGGACAGGATCTGGGACAATTTGGGGTCCTGATTCTGACGCCAAAAGGCACAACATCTTTTGGTCCTTCGAACCGGATCCAGGTGCTCTGGAAACACGGTTTGGAAAGGGTTATCAAGGGGGTAAATAGTGGGAAGTGAAACCTTTGTGCTCCAGACCAATTTGGGAGGATAAGACGCAAGGTTCGCTATCTAAGCGTAGTTTTCTTCGTGCTCCGGACTCAAAAGAGTGGGTAAGACACAAGATTTCTGCGTTTGGGAAATAGTTTGGGAATTGGGGTTCTCTGGGGAGAATCAACGATGGAAGGGGGATCTCTTCGCAGAAGCATGAGGTCCAGGCAACAGCCGGACAGGCTGGGTTACCAGCAGCTAGGGGTTCCACGAGAGTCAATTGTGGAACTTCCGGAGGCTCAAGGCGCCAGAAGAAACTTGGACCAAGTATTTGAGGAGCTTGCTTCCACCGGACGCAGACAACACTCCAGGAACACACCGCTGGAACTATCCAGAATCTCCCAGCCTCAGTACTACAGTACTCCGAGTTCGGCATCCCGCAACACGCTGACGAGGACGGCTGTCACCTCAAAATCCAATAGTCAAGTTGAGAATGACAAGCGACGTGCCACCTCTGACGCATCTTGGAAAATGGGATCGGAAGGGTACGTGGGGGATGTGATACGCAAGCTGGAGGAAAGTAATTTCTTAAAAGAGTTCCAGCATAGTTCCCAGCAATCAATCGAGCTGGGAACGGATAATAAAAAAGAGTTCCTGAATAACTCCCAGCAATCAATCAAGCTGGGAGTGGATAATAAAAATATTAATAAAAAAGAGTTCCGGTATAGCTCCCTGCAATCAATCGAGCAAGGAGGGGATGACGAGGAGGCAAGCAAGTTCCTGGAAGACGAAGTGGACTTGGACGAGTACGGCAGCTATGAGTCAAATAGTGAGCCCGAGAGGGAGGAAGCTGCTTTGGAAAAGGGGTTTCCACGAGTCAATGTGGAAACTCACTACAGACCGACGCCAAAGCCGAGGTCACTATGGAGGCCGGCATCCCCAGCTAGGGAGGACAGTCGGATAAGAGCCCTTGCAAATGTAGGAGCATGGGCATTGAAAGCACCGGAGCCGAAGCCAAGGGTGCGTTATGGACAAACAGCTGATAGTAGAAGGGCTGATTTGGGCTTTCAAGCTCCATTACCAAAACCAAGGCATGTGAGTTTTGGAAGCAAGAAGGAATATAGATCGAGCTACGAGCCAGCCAGGAGAGTGGACTTTCAAGTTCCTGATCCAAAGCCAAGAAGAACATGGTCACGGGTAACAGCACCGCCAGTGACCACGGTCAGGACAAGGACAAGTCCAACGCCACCGCCAGCAACCGGAGTGGAATCATTAGCCAGCGCAATAGTTCAAGCTCTCCAGAGCCAAAATCAACAGACGGAGAGATTTGTGGCTAGACAAAGTTCATCAAGTGCTTTGCCAATTTTCACAGGCAATCCATTGGACTGGCCACTCTTTGCGCACCACTTCCGGCAATCAACAGAGGATTGTGGCTTCACCCAAACCCAGAACATGGCCAGACTGGAGAAAGCCATAAAGGGGGAAGCCAGGCGGACAGTCAGATCTCTCATGATTGTTCCAACCAACACAAATGCAGTTATGGAACGGTTGGAACAGAGATACGGGAGAGCTGAATACGTTATTGGTGCGCTGGTGGACATAGCTCGAAAGACTCCCACTCCAAGGGAGAACAAGTTATCGTCGTTCATAGACTTTTCGAACGCGATACAAAACCTGGTGACAACAGTGGAGACACTACAAGTTCCGGCCTACATGGAAAACCCGCAGCTACTCCAGGAACTAGTAGACAAGCTTCCAGACTCCTTCAAGATCCAATGGGGCATGTATAGAATACGGCTTGGAAATAGACTGCCCACATTGGAACAATTTGCAGACTGGATTGCTCAAGTAGCGGAAGCAACCAGTATGGTAACTATTCCAAAATACAGTTGGAAGGATAGGAAGGAGAAGGAGGAATCGACATTTGTAGCTGTGGATGACAAGTCGGACTCGTCTCAGTCAACCAGGATTTGTGCAGCCTGCAAGAAGGATGATCATGGGCTTGCTGGCTGCGAAGACTTCAAAAAGAAGACCGTCACGGACAGATGGGACTTCGTGAAGAAGAACGGTGTTTGTTTCCGTTGCCTGCGTAAGGAGTATGCGATCAAAATGTGCCGATCCAAAGCTACCTGCCGGGTTGACGGTTGCAATAGACGTCATCACACGCTGTTTCATGGCCCTCCACCCTCACAAGCTAAAAGTGAGCCTGCCGTGGATAAAGTAAAAGATAAGCTGGAGCAGCTGAATGGAATGATGACAATGGATAGGCCAAGGACAGCAGTACTACTACGCATTATAGTAGTCACTTTGTATGGACCACAAGGCGCAGTCAAAGTTAACGCCTTGCTGGATGGAGCCTCCTCAGTCACCCTAATCGCAATAGAATTGGCCGAGAAATTAGGGCTGCACGGAGCATTGGACCCCCTCAGGATAAAATGGACGAACGGAAAAGCACAGAATGACACGTCGTCCATGAAAGTGGATTGTTTTGTTGGACCTGTGGGGGAGGACCTAAAGTACAAGCTCAAAGGAGCCAGGACCATGACGAATTTGTTGCTGCCAAGACAAAGGACGGATCTGAAGGAGATCGTGCAGCAGTACCCGCATCTCCAGACTATCAAGATGGTGACCATGCCAGGGGAAAGACCGCTAGTCATCATTGGTCAACCTCATGCGCATTTGATTGTTGCCCGGGACATTATAAAAAAGGATGAGGACTCGCCCATCATCACTAAAACCAAATTGGGTTGGGTCATGCATGGTCCAGCAGCTGGAGAACCGGGGGAAGAGGCAGCGTTCTTGTGTCATCATGAAAGTGACGATGACATTCTTCACAATCTGGTGAAGGAAACGTTTGCGCTTGAAAGTATTGGCATCAAGACAAACGTGTGTATCCGCAGTAAGGAAGACATTGCTGCGGAAGAGAAAATGGCACAAGTGACCCGACGTGTGAACAATGGAACTCGTTGGGAGACTGGTCTTCTATGGAGGAAGGAACCTGTGGAACTACCGAATAGTAGAGACGTCGCACTTCATCGCCTCCTTAGCATAGAAAGGAAGCTAAGGAAATGGCCGGACTTGAAGGAGCAGTACAAGCTGAAAATTGACCACTACATTAAGAGTGGATACGCCAGGAAATTGAGTCCAGAGGAGCTGCAGCAGCGTAGCCCTAAGGAATGGTATCTCCCGCACTTTGATACCAGGCATCCAAACAAGCCGGGCAAGATACGCATTGTTTTCGACGCTGCTAGCAAGGCTCATGGTGTAAGCTTAAATGACTACTTGCTTACTGGACCGGACTTGCTGGTTTCACTCCCGGGGATCTTGGTCAAGTTCCGGCAAAGGGCGATAGCAATTGGTGGCGACATAGCAGAAATGTTCCACCAGGTCGGGATTAGAATAGAAGATTGCCCAGCTCAACGCTTCCTCTGGAGGGACAACGAGGAAGACGAAGAACCATCCACCTACCAACTGGAGGTGATGATGTTCGGGTCGGTCTGCTCTCCTTTCTGTGCACAGTATGTGAAAAATAAAAACGCATTGGAACATGCGGAGGAGTTTCCCGAAGCAGTCAAATCAATCACCGAGAAACACTATATGGATGACTGGCTTCAGTCTCTGGACTCGGAAGGGGAAGCTATCCAGTTGGCCTTGGACGTTATGGAAGTGCACAGAAAGGGAGGATTCGAAATTGGGAAATGGACTAGTAACTCACAAAAGTTACTGAAAACACTAGGATCTGAAGACGGTGCTGCAAGTAAGGACTTGGCGGAGTGGTCGGAAGTACCCACAGAACGAGCACTTGGGCTCCATTGGATTCCCTCGGAGGACAAGTTCACGTTCCGGGTCAACCTGGAGCGTGCTAGAAAAGGAATAGCCACGGGGGAAGTAGTTCCGACCAAGAGAATGGTGCTCCGCCTGGTCATGTTGGTTTGGGATCCGCTTGGTTTCCTGGGGCATTATCTCATTAAAGCCAGGATATTGCTCCAGGACCTGTGGAAAAGTAAAATTGGATGGGATGACCAGATCACCGCCACACAATTCAAAAGTTGGAAGGGCTGGATAGCAAAACTTCTGGGGTTGTCCAAGAAGAGGAGCAGCAGAAGCTTATCCAGCATTACACATTTTGCCCAACAATTATCCTTCAGTACAAAAGGGAGACATTGTTGTGGCCCTGGACCAGGGGGAAGCTTAAGGAGGATTACGTGGCCGTTGGAATCAATCATCAATTCTTTCCCATGGCCATGTAGCATTTGGACTAGTGACAAAGCCCGGAAAACTGGATATTCGGGCGACGGTGGCCGAGAAATAGGATTAACTGTCGTCAATCAGGGGGAAGAATGTTGCCACCGGATGAAGCGGATTCACACATTTACATAATATATTTCGTAGCTAAACGTTTCTTTGTAAATAGTTTCATGATTTTTCTTGTACAATGATTATTCTTTGTTTTGCTTGAATACGGATTATTTTTGGGGCGTTTATTGAATATTAGGTAGTTCGAACTTTGTCTCATTTTGTCATGAAGCTTGGAATATTGTCAACTTCCGGCTTTCACTATAGATTCGAATATTTTTCTTTGTTATTGAACCTGACGTTTTTGTGAACTTTGGTACTTTCTTTGTTTATGGCTATGGGTCACTTCCGGTAGGAATGTGACATTCTTTGTTCATGAGTTTTGGTACTTCCGGTATTCGGATATTTTTGGTGACATGAGTTCGAACTAGCCCCAGAAATTGTTAGTATATAAGCTGGAGTAAAATTGATTGTGATGATAAATTGGTTTGACTCTGT
>CM056172.1:52074416-52122569 GCA_029691765.1 Entomobrya proxima
ATCTAAGTGTAGCTTGCTTTCCCACTTGCTTCACCAACATTACCACCTGAGCCAACACCATTAGCGTCCATTCCATCCCCACCATCTTCCCAAGTTTTATAAAGCCCACCACCCCCAATACCCCGATCCTTTCCATTTGAGCTTTCCACTGCTCCACCGACTTTACCCCAAGAACCCATTCCATCCTCACCCCCTTCAACATCTTCCCCGGAATTCGATCCCCAATGGACTCTCCTTCTCCATCCAATGGACTTCCAGTTCACCATTGCCATCTGTTTCTCCATTGCTATTTTTTACTGAGACCCCACACTTTTTGCACCACCTGCACCCCTCTAATTACTGTTTTATTTGGCCTACCGCTTACTCCTCCAACCACTCTATTTCCAGGTTTAGTTGGAACTTTAGTTTTTCCTCCATCCATGCTCGCACCTCCACTTTAAGTTCTACTCGGACCTCAGCTTTAAATTCCTCCCGGTCCATGACTTTCTCCACTACTCGGTCCAACACATTTCACTACCTCCGCCTTTATCCTAGTTTAACCTTCCTCCATATCTCCATTTTCCGTCTGACGGTCTTGCTCTATCCTATATTTTTCAGAAATGTTTTTCTCAGTACAACTCCCGCTTTTCCCTCCACTATCCCCGGGCCCCCATCTGAACTTGCACGATAAATAGCAATGCAATCTTTACAAATCAGTTCATTCTAACATCGGATTTTTTGGCAAAGCAACCTACCACTTTTGCAGTGGTAATGCATAAGTATTGTGCTAATTTGAAGTTTTTGCAGAAAGTATAGTAATTCCAGAAATAAGTTTTGTGCTATCTAAAATTTTGGAAAATATATTTCCGCAATAGGATCATAGGAGAATCGCACATAATAGTTGGATTATGATTATGTTGAGAGCTCGGCGCCGATGCCTCTTTTAAGACGACGCAGAGGGACTTCTTCAGAAAAGATAGAACTTGCTTCTCCTCTGATGGCGAAATAACGTTGCTGGATTAGTTTTTCCATCATTTCAAAAGAACAAAGTCACTCTATGAAGAGGATGAAAATTTGCATGATAAGTTGCAGTGCCCGCTTGTGAGCCCAGCTCATTTTGGAATTCTTGCACTAGTGCTTGGACTTCGGGCGAAATTTTTTAAAACCCGACCCAAACCCATGGGAGAATTTTGATCTCCCCTGCCCTGCACTGCAGACCCAATTTTTTGAACCCCACCCCTGCAGGGCCCTGTAATTTCAAATTTCGATAGTCCAAAACAATTTTTCTATCTTAATAACTAAAAGTCAGACATAATTTTGATGAATAGAAAATTCGTAGCTCGTCTACGTAGCTCGCTAACTAAAGTGAACACTTTTGATGAAATGTTTGAGGTTGCTCGAGCTCCCCTAGAATCGCCAGCTTTCACATTCACTCCCTATTGGGATGCTACATAATTCCCAATACATGAGCCGATTCATCACTGAAGAATCTTCAGCCAGATTACAGTTTGAGCTAGCAGCAGACCCTCCAATCTGAGATGTGTCCCAACCTTTCCAACTTGCTCCACCAAATTTACCCTTCAGCGTCCATTGCATACTCACCTGGGCACATAATTTACCCCCTTGACTATCCAGACCTGTACCATCTTCGATCCCCAAAATTCGCCTTCTCCATTCATCAAACGGGCTTTCATCTCACCGTTGCCATCAGTTTCTCCAGTCTTTTCAAGTGGGACCATTCCTATTTGCAGCATGGATACCCGCCCTATTTCCTGCCTTAGTTTGTCTTCTCCTCTACTCGGCCCAACACACTTCACACCTCCACCTCTCACCGCTGGAATCTTTTTGGTAACTTGGTGTTCTCCGGCGCCTCTGGTCCCTTGACTTCATAAAAAATGTCATGTGTCAGGTATCAGGGGGGAACTTTGACCGGTTCAAAATTGACGTTTTTAAAAAAACGTTCGGACACTTTTGTGAATTTTAATTGAACAAATGTACTCCCGAGAACAATTGTTGTAGTTACCAAAAAGATTCCAGCGGTGCCGCCTCTCCGCTTTCACCTTGGCCTCACCTCCCTCAAAGTCTGCGTCTTACGGTCTTACTCTGTCTCCCACTTTCCTCACTATTACCATCCCCGCTTTTCCCCCGGACCTCCACGAACTTGCATGATGAAATGCAGAACCAGCTATCCAAACCAGTCCATTCTAAAATATTATTTTTTTGGGAAGACAACTTACTACTTTTGCAGTGGTAGTGGTAAGGTGTAAGTATTGTGCTGAATGAGATAATGCAAAAAAAATCATTCCAGAAATACGTTTAGAGCTATTTAAAACTTTGGAAAATAGTTTTAGTTTAGTATCTGATTGTAGAGGACTAGCACATATTAATTTGTATTATGATCAGGTCGACAGCTCAATGCCGACACCTGTTTTAAGGCGACACAGATGGGCGTCTCCGATATAGGTACATCTGGCAAGGAACACTTTTCAGGTGCCAGGAAGATTCAGAGACGAGATATACAGATTCTGGTCAATTTTAGGGCGTAGATTACGAATCTGTATTTTGTTTTCTGTAGAACTAATGTTCTGACCTTCTACAGTAGGGTTTATGTAGCGCGCGCAAGCCGTACTTGACGCAGTTCAGCATAAGCGCAGCATGCATGCCTTTGCTCCAACCTATTCTCTTTACCCTTTTTAGCTTGCGTTTGAAAAGAGAGAGGGGGAGGGGGAGGAGCAAGCAGCTTGTTGTGCTATGTGCCGAAAAGCAGCAAGTGCGCGCTCTCTTACGCGAGCAACAAAATGTGAAGAGAAGATGGAGGATCAAAGGCATGCATGCTGTGCTTATGCTGAACTGTGCCAAGTACGGCTTGCGCGCGCTACAGAAATCCTACTGTAGAAGGTCCGAACATTAGTTTTACAGAAAACAAAATACAGATTCGTAATCTACGCCCTAAAGTTGACCAGAATCGGTATATCTCGTCTCTGAATCTTCCTGGCACCTGAAAAGTATTCCTAGTGGGTAAAACTATGTGGCTTTATACATACTACATTAGTCCGTAACCTTTACTAATTTATTTTATATGTCCAAATCAAAAAATACTCAATGTCCACCAAGCAACAAAGTGGACAGTAGTGGAATGCACTGTGTGACAATTTATGATAAAGTTGATAATGATGAGCTGCTAAATGTATTTTACCTATCACGTTGGTCCACAACTGGAATACACTCCATACATTTATCCTCTCATCCACACAAACAACAAGACATGCATTATAGATCACTCTAAAACTAAAATCCAGATGAGAAAGAGGTGTTATATAATTGTTTCGAAGCTGTAGAGGTTATTGGTTTACTGTATTTAATAAACGATCTATTTAGTTTTGTTACAACACATAACTGCATTTAAAGGACCCATCTAACACTAATTTTGACATGCATAATATTAATTTTTCAATACAATTTTATTTTCCATGCAAAATAATGAAACATACTATAATAAATAATTATGAAATGTTTCAAAATTCTTAAATACGTAATTGACTTTTTAAAAGCGTATTACTTCCGAAGTTTATAATTTCTAAAAGCTATAATAACCTATTACTTTTACTTTGTTTGCTAGTATTGAAGAATGAATGGATAATGGTTGAAACAACCATGAAATTTATTTTATAGTAATATATTTAATTGTTGAATAATTTTCAATTATTTTGTTTTTTAACATTAAGTGTTTAAGCAATAAAAATTGCCATTATTTAACAGAAACCAACATACAGATGAATGAATCTGGCTACCACGTTCCTAATTTGATAAACAGGATTACAGGAATGCCTAAATCTACGCTTGAGTATATCCGCAAAAAGATAAGTTTTTATAAAGAGAACGTCGAATCAACACAAACTTTTTTGTCCGTTCCATAATTCCCATGAATAAGCATTTACCAGCGTACTCAATTACTCGTAAAAACGGAATTACACTATGTTATTCTGTGAAAGCATAGTTTAATGAAACGATTTTAAATGAAGTTGTTTTCAAGTTGCACACTGTTCGAGAATCGAGAGGTTCGAAATGTCTGTCTATGAAATCACTAACAGAACAGCTTCAATCATTCTTGCCTTTGCCTGACCTTGCTGGCCACTACCAAAACCTACCAATCCATCTTTTCCACTGCCTGTATAAAATGCCCCTCCCGCAGCTCCCCACGCCAGTTCCGGAAGCCAAAGAAGCTCTTTGTCCTGTTTCGCCTGCCCAGCATCCTTTCCCTTGCCACATTCATCCAAATCCTCAACTGACTTGATAGGTCAAACCACTTCCCCCGCTAGAGGTCCAGCTCTCAGAGTTGCCACCGTCCCCATCTGCTCCAGTTCAGAATGCCCCACCACTCACAATAACCGATCCCTCGCCAAGTTTTGTTGAGCCAGTTGCAGACCCTCCAATCTGAGTGTCGCTATCTTTCCCGCTTGCCATCAGTTTCTGCTCAGTCTTTTCTCCTAAGACTTCCCCCTGGTCTCAACCTGAACTAGCATGATAAAATGCAGAACCAGCTTTCCAAATCAATACATTCAAAAATCGGATTTTTTGGGCAATGAAACATAGCACTTTTACAGTGGTAAGACTGCCTTACTTAGGCATAAGCATATGCATTGTGCTGATTTTAGGTTTTAAAGGAAGTAGAGTAATTCCAGAAATAAGTTTTGTGCTATTTAAAATTTCCGAAAATAGTTTTCCGCATTTGAATTCTAATAGGAGACTAGCACATTATGTTAATCTGTATTATGATTTTGTTTAGAGCTCGGTACCGATACTTGTTTTAAGACGACGCAGATGGACTTTATAGATATAGGTTAAAATCTCCCCTGATAACTTATGACGGTCATCAAGAGTTAAGATTAAAGATTATAATCCAGAGTTATTGATGTCCACACAATTCAGTGTGAAGTAGTGGATCACGCTGAAAATGAAGGTTGTGAATCGACAAATTTTCCTATCTTCCCCCAAAGCTTGCAATGCATTTTTATTTTTTATGTTGTCATACACCTCACATCATATCACACAATTATTTAGCAAGATTGATATTTTGCCAGTAGGGGAATAATAATCCTTATCTTATGTCATATGCTACTAAACATTGCCATTTTTTCATAACTAAGATATATGTTTGATCACCGATTCTGATGAACTATTACCTAAGTTACTGGAAAACATAATTGGAATGTTTGGAAACAGTGTAACTGAATTTTTATGGTCAGCCAACGTAATTTAAATAACGTTCTGGATCGGAACAATAGTCACCGACGATCTGTATATTTCATTATGCTCCTCTTAACTGGCACTTTTATTCATGGCGTTTACACTAACCAAAATATATGCACAAAGATTCATGCATTTTAAACAGCTAAAAACACCTTAATATTCCAACAAGGTAAAAATGTTTCCCATCCCCAAATATTTCTTCACAAATAAATTTTACATTTATTTTCAAAATAGTTTAAATAAATAAGCACATTAAATTAGCATCAGAAAAAAATACTTCTTTTTCAAAAATGCATATTTCACCGTTCTATGCGCTCCCGATCTCCTCAATGACTGCATTGCTCCCATATCTACCAAGGGCGGTGGGAAATAAGTCAACTTCCTGTTTAGCTGAATTTGCGGCTTCTTCTGAGGATAACCTTTAGGTGGATTACTCCTTTGAGACGATAACCTACTACTGGCCGGTACTTGTCATGTAGTCTCTACTGCTAAAGTAGCCACAGTTGTCGTTGTCGTCGTTGTTGGTGACATTACCATTTCCCCATCCATCATTAACACCGCATCCAACATCCGTTTCACTGCCGTTAACTATGGCCCCATTTAAGTCACATAAAGTCTTCCCGAAACCCCAAACGTGTCCCAACAACCTACTGGATTAGCCACGTACTTTTGGCTTGCGGAAATAATAAAATCAAATTAATTTTCTCTGCGTATTCCAGTAGCCCCGAATTTTGCACGTGTCTTGGTCCATTTAATTCGTGACCTGTGAGACATCCATCGAAATAAATGTGAAGTAGATAAGGAGTCGCTATTCCATTGGGTTGACATTGAGTAGGAACGTAGCAATATCCAACATTGTTTGGTCAAAAGTGGACAGACTGCTGGAAAGGGTGACATTGGCAGTGGTGGGTGTATAATTGTAATCCAGGAGAGAGTTTCAGGCTTCGGCACACCGGAGAAGCCCCAGTAGATTTGGCCGGCGGACTCGTTACAGGGAGCGCCGTAAGTTTCCGATCCGAATAACCGACAAAAATTATAAATAGGCTTATCATCAAACTACCTGGGTTTCTTTCGCCGATGGATTCTGAATGTATGGTTCATCAACTTGTAAAACCTCAAAGCTTGGGGTTAAAAAAATTGTTTATAAGAATGTTGAATTGTTTCAGTTTCGTATGCAAGAAGATCAGTTTTCAAAACCCCTAAACTGGATTCCGCTACCCGGTACGATGACCCGTGTTCCGAATTTAACGACATATTCAACCGAGCGATTTATCTGTCATAGGTATGATATACAACAGGCAAAGCTATACAAAAAGAGAACGTTACACTAACACAAATTTTCCCATACATCTTACATTTCCTATGAATAAACTTGAGTAAAGCAGATAAAAATAGAATTTATTTAAAATCATGCTCTTTAGTATTTGCAAAGGTCTAGGTTTCCCTCACTTACTCGAGAACTGACCAATAGCAACTCAGCAGCAACAACACCCATCTTCTTCCAAAATCAGTCTACTTCCGTTGCTGCTTTTGAGGTCATAAACTGTTACAAACTTTTGTCCTGGAGCACCTCCAAAATCATAAGCCCACTATCCCACTAAGCCAAGGCTTTCCCTAAACCACATGATCACCCCTCCAGTGGCAAAATTAAAGTGTCAAGAAATCCGCGTGGCACACTATTCAAGAGATTAGGTGGAAGTGCATAACTGCATTGTAAAAATTTGCCAATGCGTAGGTAAGTTCGAGAAATGCCGGGATTTTTTAAAAATTAAACCAAAATGGAGTCTTCCTGCGTAATTTGAGAAAAGTTATTAATTTATTTCATTTATAATTATAATAATCTATCATAATGTTGATGATAATAAACTTGTGCCAGTCTCCAAACGTAATTTATGTAACTGCTAAATAATTTGCAAAATATTTATTTAATGCCAAAGATACCAAATTGCAATAAGTGTGTTAGTGTGTGTTTGCAAAAATATGTGTCTAACTGCAGTTTTTTGCTTTTAACTGGCCATATAGCGAAATGATTCTACGGTTTTATACCATTATATTTAGGTACCTATCAAATTTGGGAAGTGAACAGCTAACGATCAGAGATTTCGAATATATAAAATATATAATAACATATTATCACTGCATTTATTAAACATGAGATGTATGGCAATCAGCGATCTCTTAAACCCTTTTAAATGGCACTTAAAAACACGTTTATAGTAGTTGTAGTGGAATAAAAATAAATTATTATGCAAGTCAATGTGGTAATTATAATTCAGGTGCAATGGGTAACAGTGGTAATTTCCTCAGAATAGGTTGTCTACAATGTGGGTATTTCAAACACGAGTAGTAACCGTTCACGTGGGAATTGCTGGAAATACAGGGGAAATCTACTGAATATTAAGTTCTCCCACAGGCAGGTCAGCAACAAACAGCTGATTATTAAGACCTGCCACTTTGAGAAATGAACTTGCCCTGCAGAAAAATAAGTTTTATCACTTTCGAAATGTTTTCGAAACCACTTAATTTTAAGTGCCCCCGCCACAACCACCAACTTAATTTTAAGATCTCCCGCGTTTGATAACGGTCCATTTAAACTTAATATTAAGTTCCCCCAAATGAAAACATTAAACATGTCCACAACAAGTAGAACTTTCAAATACACGACGTCGAAATAATTACATTTCTATATCTTTATATCTTTGTCATACTGCCCATCAAGAATTTCTTGTAAATTCAAGGAAAGCCGACAATATGAAAATTTAAGATTTTACTATACTGTTGGTCTATCTCACGGAAAATATTTACCAACGAATATTGTATTAAAATTGATGATAATATAATATTGAATAATATTGTCATACATCGAGTACATCTAAATTATCACCTGAATATTGGCACGTTTCTTGAGTGTTGATTTCAAAATTTAAAAAACGCATTCGTTAGAAAACTTACAGGATATCTCACTGGTTTACAATATAAACCGAAGAAACAAAGAGAACCGTTTTCCAGCTCATTTTCATCAGTGCCCGGAGTAAACTCCGTTTTCTCCCATTTTCCGAGCACGATCTACTTCCATTTACCCATATCGGTCCAAACTTATCACCAACGTGATCTCTTGCATTTTATTTTAATTATTAAAGTTTAGTTTTCCCTCCATCCATGCTCGCTCTTCCACTTTAAGTTTTACTCGGACCTCGACTTCATATTCCTCCCGGACCATGACTTTCTCCACTACCCGGCCCAACAGACTTCACTCCCTCCGCCTCCATCTTTGCCCCACCTCCCTCCAAATATCCACTTTCCGTCTGACGGCCTTGCTTGGTCTTCCACTTTTCTCAGTACCGCTCCCACTTTTCCCCCACTAACCCCGGGCCTCCACCTGAACTTGCAGTACCAGCTTTCCAAATGAAATCATTCTAAACTCGGTTTTTTGGCAAAATAACCCACCAGTTTTCCAGTGGTATGGCACAGGTATTGTGCTAATTATAGTTTTTTCAGAAACTAGAATAATTCCAGATATAAGTTTTGTGTTAAGTAATAAGTTCAGAGATCTAAACTTTGGGAAAATAGTTTTCCGTAATTGAATTAAAGCAGACTAGCACATTAAACTTTGCATTATGATTATGTTGAGAGCTCGGCGCCAATGCCTCATTTAAGGCGACGCAGATGGACTGCTTTAGAACAGATAGAATTTACCTGCAACTTTGATGATTCGCTTGATAGCAAAAAGCTTAAAGTATTTGAACGCCAGCAAAGCTGTAGGTACATTTGATGGACAACGTCTTCGGCATAGATTCTGGATTCTCGTTATTGGTTAGTAGGAATATTAAACCAGTCAGAATGATTTCATTATTAAAGGATAAATTACACTTATTCTTTTCCAAAACCTTGTTTCCTAACCATACTTACAAGCGTGGACATAAATACGACCTGAAAAAATATCCATTTTAAGCGTTTCTTTCAGTTTACGAATTTAAAAGTTCTCCCTAATTAGAACTTGACAAACACGTTACCCTATAAAACATAATTGTACACATTTGTCAGAGTTTTCAATGGTTTTGTTTAAAAATCAGATATTATATTAATTGCTTAGCATGTAATAAAAATCACTTGAGTTGCTGCTATTTCAACGATTGAAACGTATTGATAAGATGACAAGGTTATATAATAAAGCAGCAAACCTGAATCAGGGATTAAATCTGTGAAATTTAATTGCCGACAAAGCCGCATTTTTGCATGAAAGGGCGTCGATCTAACTTAAGATTTGATACGCAATGACGTATTATTTCCCTTCCCAAACAGTAAAATATAAAGCTATATAGCAATAATAATTTGAATTCTTCAATTGACAGTTAAATTGACATTTATGAACCGAAACCCGGGAAACCAGCGAAATCTAAATCTAAAGCTCTTTGAACAGCTCCAAATTCTCCACAATGGCTTGATTTGTCAAACAATTTTATGAAACAAGTAAGACAAGAAAATCAATCTAAAACCACCACTCCCCCTAAAGGGACCTCTAGCTCTCTTAGAATCTTCAGCTTTCCCGCACTCCAGTTGGGGATGCGGGATGCCACACCACTCCCAATTTTCTGATAATTTATGAATTTATACCGCTAAATCCAGCGGTGCCGTATTACCGATAACCTTTTCTATTATTGCGGGGTTCGGGCTATGCTGTTATTCCATGCAATTTATACACAACAAGTTATCATAACCAAAGGATCCGGGGTTTTGTTTGTATAGTCATGGTGTAACATTTGGATAATGTAAAAGAACTGTTGGAATCGACACTACTGGTTTCTCTTTTCATGGGGATACATAAACAAAAAAATGTGGTCAGCAGAGCACTTAATAGGAAATAGATTTATGACAGATCACATGAAACTTTAATTTGAAAAGTACACTTTGAACCCTATCTCAGTCAAGTACCCGGGGGTGAAATTTCGCCCATTGGTACTTGACTGTCTCTGCTCTCGCTAGCCTTAAATTATAATTTCTTTCCTCTGGGAATTTAATTTATTAAGAAAGTTTCTCTGCTTAAAATAGAAGCCCATGTCTATTTATTTAATAATTGTCACCCCGCTAACTTTTTATGCTGTACCAAGTACAGTTTCGAAACAAGCAGATACGTGAGTTCTACTATCACCAACAGAAAAACCGTTGGTTCAAGCATCATTGGCATAATTTCTAAACTCAGCCTTGTAAAAATTTCAGTATACCAACAAAATTATTCAAGCGTATTATCCAGCGTATTCCTCAATTCTCCTGAAACTGTGAAGTTTTTAAAATCCCTTCCCTTAACTGCTGCAGCGTCAGCACAATCTCGCTACTTTGAATCTCTGCTTGATGTTGAGGTAGTGTTTTTTTCGAAAAAGCGTCAGCGTCTGGGTCAACGTTGTCCACTGCGACTCAGCAGCATTCATCCAAGTTCTACAAAACAGCCGGTTTTTCTTAACCTCCTGCACAGTTCCGGTGTACTGGAAAACATGGTCCAGAACCCGCAACAACATAATCCCAACAATTAAGGAAAATAAAATAAACTAAAACAAACACTTTTATTTAAAATGTTGTTGCAGTAATTAGCAGGGAATTTAGCAAGGAATGCAAATTTCCTCCTTTCTCAGCATCCTGATACAGAACCTCCCTCTTCTATGCAAAACCCTCCTTTCTCCTGAGTTCAAGAAAGTGTCTCCACCCTGACCTTCAGTTCTTTCGCTTTCACCGCAAATCTTAGCTTGTACCTCCAGTTCCTACTCCTAGGCCACCAATTCCGTTTCCTTTGCAAGCAATTCAAATTGAATTTAAATAGCCTTGGTCTCCTCCAACTCCTCCGCTTCCGAATGGTAAAAATCCCAATCTTTTGCTCCCTGTCATCCAATTTCTTCTTCCGGGCGCTCATTTTCCTGGGCATCTTATCCAACCTCACTGCATTTTCACTGCTCAGGCTTGGCCTCCAACTCATTTTCTCCTTGTTGTTCAACAAGCTGCACTGTTCCTTAAAGTTATCATGTGTCCCTCCACTCCATCATCTCTCCACTTCCGTTGCATCTCCTCCAATCCTTCATTTTGATAGATAGAGTGATAGAACTTTAAATAGTGTAATAAAAAAGATTGAAAAAGGAATTTCTGAACTTTTATTTAAAAAACTAAAGCATGAAGTGTTTGAACGCCAGAAAGGCTGTACGTGCATTTGATGAACAGTTTAATCTGCACAGGTTGTTATTTTTTATTTGGTTAGGTGGATTATGAAAATATAGAATAATTTCACTGCGAAAAATATATACATGCAAATCTTATCAAAACCTTATTTCATGACCATTTTTACTTACAAGCGTGGACTAAATGAGACCTGGCAAAAATTTCCACTTATTTAAAGCGTTTCTTTCAGTTTACTTATTTTATTCTCTAATTGGAACTAAGCAAACACGTTACCTTATGAAACAATATTGTGAAGCTCTAATTGTATAAGTCGCACATTTTGAATTTCAATTGATAGAGGGTGTTATTTTTTGTGATTGACCCCCCTAAAACAATTTCTTCTAATTTTTACTCGGAAAGGTTTAGAAAGTTAGGGGAACCCCTAAAACCTATAAATCTGAAGTTTTACCCGCCAAAAATGTTTGGTTGAAAAGTTATGGTAAGTTGAGTGTTAAAAATCTGACTTTCGTATTCTGTGGAAAATTTTTTCAGGTCATGATCAGTGTCCAAATTGAATACCAATTATGAAACTACATTAAAATATCTAGGAGGGGTATTTTTTAGATTTTTTTTGTTTGCCCTGATTCTTGAGCTACAGCGATTTAAAATTTGTGCAAAATCATAGGTGCAGAAAGTACACTGTAACCTTCGTAAAAATTATTTTTTCTGAAATATTTTTTTACCCACCTACAAAATCGCATTGGCATTAGGAATTTACCATAAACCAAAAAATCCGATGATTTCCTGATTTTTAATACGCTTTCAAAACTCGGGTGTTTTTCCTAAAATTCGTTGAAAATGGTAAAATTTCAAAAGCGTATTAAAAATCAGGAAATCATCGGATTTTTTGGGTTACCATAACTTTTCAACCAAACATTTTTGACGGCTAGAACTTCAGATTTATAGGTTTTGGAGGTTCCACTAAATTTTGAAATAAAAAGTATGAAAAAATTTTTTTGGGGGGTCAATTACAAAAAATAACACTCAGAACAAACTAAGTACTTTTGCATTTGTTTGTACATGCTGCAATAATTCAGAGTAAAAATTCTGTTAGCATGCATTTATGTTTTAACAGTTATCTTTAAAACAGAATAGTAAGAATAGTTAATTATCTGCAAAAATTATTTCTTCAATTAGCACAGAAATTTTAAAATAGCATTAAATTACATTTTGCACAAAGAAATCTCCTCCATAATCTTTATGCAATAATAGTTGCATTCTAGCTTCAAGAGAATTAATTTTTAAGCGGATTGCACGGTAAGTAGTAATTATTCCGGTAATTGTTTTACGAGTGCAAGTGACCTGTGAAATCAGGTAATCAGTGAAAAAAGGAAAAGTTGGAAAGTGTTGGAGTTAATGGAGATATATGGAAAGGTAAAGCGTAAGGAAGCAGCGTCGGGATTCATTTCAAGGAAAAGGGGGAAATGAATTCGAACTGGTTCCAAGCCCTTAAAAAAGAATTGAAATTCGTGAGTCGCATATTATTGAGAACTGAGATATTCTTCGAACTTTACAGTGCCTCAGTACTAAAACCGTTATCTCTCTATTTAAATACTAATCCTCTCTCATTGGGTTTTTAAAAATATGGTGTGAACTTGATGCATCAAATCGAAGTAAACAGTTGACATAACAAAAAGCAATTTGCATTGCATTGCATTTGCAAATTTGCGTGATAACTTGTAATGCCAGCCTCTCAAACCCACTCACTCTAAGACCAGGATTCTTTGACAAAACAGCTCACAAATTTTCCCTATTGAATAAAAATGTAGAATTAACTTTTAATTAATGCCGTCTTGGCTTGAAGGCATCGGTCAGAGTTTTTTTTTTCTTTCAAAGTTAAAACAGCAGATTCAAATTCATTAAAGATTAGTAATTTTCATCAATTCAAATGGCAAGATGGCAGGGGTAGCCATAACTTTTGTGAATGTTTTAATGTGTGCCTATTTTGTTTGAAGCAGAGTAATTCCAGCAAGGAGTTTAATATTTTCTAAGGTTTTGGAAGACAAGAATATAATATAATGGATTACGTTTATGTTAAAAGCCCAGCGCCGATATCTGTTTTAAGGCGACACAGAGGGGCTTTTCCGGTATAGGTTTCAAAAGCTCTGCTGACTTGAGATTTACTACATCAAACTTAACCAGAAATATTTATGAAATGCCAGAAATACCCAAACTGTACTAAATATCGAAGTGTAACTAAAATGTATATTCCTGTCAAAGTATAAAACTTAATTTTTAATGTTTTAATTAATGATGGGATATCGTTAATTAAACACTAAAAATTATAGCTATCATTGATACCTATAATTACTCCTTTTGTATATTTTTCCAGTTGTATAAATTATTTGTTTTTTGTAGCTGAAGCAATTTTCAAGATCGGAGTGATTTTCAAGCACATATTTTGCTTTAGAGAGATTTTAATTTGATTAATATTATTTAAAACAGAAATCCAGATGACTGAACGGATTAATATTGTTCCAAAGCAAGAAATTTTACTGGATATGCTGATTCTCTTTTCCAATGTTTATAAATTTACACACACTTAACGTCATTTTTACCGAAAAGGGTGTCGATCTAACACAAATATTGCCATGCATAGGTAATATTTTCCAATAAAATTTTGTTTCCCTTGTAAAAAATTAATTTATTGCATAGTAAATGGAAACATTTAAGTGCTTTATAGTTCTTAAATAAGGAATCGTATGTGTAACGTCCGTTTGAAATTTTTAATTACTAAAAGCTATAATCACTAATTTCTTTCACTTTGCTTAGCTAATATTGCAGAATGAATAAATTAGTAAAAGATTAAATAACTAACATCCAGAAAATAAATTTCTTGATATGTTCACAATTTGATAACCGAGAATATAGTGCGAGCGAAAAACCTACCTGCAAAGGTACGCAGAAAAAGCCAAGTTTCAAAAAGAGGACGTCGAATCAACTCAAAACTTTTTTGTGTGTTGCATTGTTCCCATTAATAAACTTTTGTAACCAAGTAACCATATGGAAAGTAGACAAATCACCAGTTATAACTGAATTACAATGTGGTTTTATGGTGGAGCTAAAGCAAAGTTTTTAAAACAAAGTTGTTTACAAGTTACCCGTCAAATAGATCCATGATGTTTCTCCATGAAATCACTGACACTGACAGAACATCTCCTTTTCGCCATCCTACCCTTGACCATTTCCAAAAGCTAACCATCCACCCTTTCCAATGCCCATATAAGGCGCCCCTCCCGCTCCACAGCCATCCACGCCAGTTCTGAAATCGGAGCTCCTTGTCCTTCTTCGCCTCATCAGCATCCCCTCCCTCCCTCGCCATATTCATCCAAAACGCATGGTCCTAATCCAAATCCTCCACTGGCTTGACTTGTCAAACCACCACTCTCGTTTCCGCTGGAGGTTCATTCAGCTCTCCCACAATCGCTACCTTCCCCATCTGCTCCTGTTCAGGATGCCCCATCACTCCGAACAACAGATCCCTTACCCAGTTTTCCTATTGAGCCAGCAACAGACCCTCCAATGTGAGTGTCACTGGCTTTTCCACTTGCTCCACCAACTTTACCCCAGAGCAAACACCTTCAGCGACCATTCCATTCGCATCCAATTTGCCACCTTGACCATCCGACCTGCACCGATCTTCCAAGGAATACTATCCCCAAAATTCGTCTTCTCCAATCATTCTATGGGATTCCAGCTCACGCTTGCCATCAGTTCCTCCACTGTCTTTTTCGGATCAGGATTTTTTGCTAAAGAAACGTACAACTTTTGCAGTGATAAGTATTGCACGGATTCTAGTTTTTTGTAGAAAGTAGAGTAATTCCAGTAATAAATTTAGTGCTATATACCGAAAGTTTTCCACAATTGAATTATAATGGAATGGGAGACTAGCACGTGTTAATTTGTATTTTGATTTTGTTGAGAGCTCGGCGCCGATACCTGCTTTATGACGATGCTGATGGATTACCTATGTTCAGGTTACCTGGTAGTGTAGTAGATAAAGACGAAAATCAATTTTGAAGAGCGAAATCCAGAATCATTGATGTCCACATATAATTCAATGTAAAGTAGTGGATCACGCTGAAAATGAAGGTTGTGAATCGAAAAAAATTTTCCTGTCTTTCCCCAAAGATTGCAATGCATTTCTTTTTTCTTATCCTGTTATCTACACAACTATGTAGCAAGATTGATATTTTGCCAGTAGGGGAATAAGAATCCTTATGTCACATGTACTTTATGTTAACAAACTTTACCACTTTTTCATAATTAAGTTATAATGTTTGAACAGCAATCCAAAAATGGCTTCGGGTTTCGACTACTCATGAACTATTACCTAAGCTAGTGGAGTACATACTTGGAATCTTTGGAAATAGTGTAATTAAAATTTTAAAATCATTAGTCTTTAAACTCTTTAACAAGTAGCTAACTGAAGCAACCATCAAATTCGTAGAATTTTTTAAAATTTGTTTTGGAACATGAAATATAAAGCAAAGTAAGCTCATTATAAATCAAATAGTAAGAGTTGTTGCCCTTGAGTGCCTTGAAATCAGTTGAAATGTCATGTGTACAAACTCAGATACAACAGGTAGTATATGGGGACTCCTAAGAAATTACCAGTCATATTTTGTATTTAGAAAAGAATAAAAATCAATGGGCAAAACGTATTATACAAGCACTAAATTGTTTTTATTTTCAATCTACGCATTAGAGTAAAGTTCTGGAAATATTTACAATTGATCTGCATTTGAAACTATTCTCCTCTTAATTGGCACTTTTATTCATGGCGTTTACACAAATCAAAAATTCTGCACAAAAATTCATGAATTTTAAACAGCTAAAACTCCTTAATACTCCAATAAGGTAAAAATGTTTCCCCGACCGGCGACCCCAAATATTTCTTCACGAATTAATTTTACAGTTATTTTCAAAATAATTTAAATAAATACGTATAATAAATTAGCACCACAAAAATTTACTTTCTTTATAAAAAAGCATGTTTCACCGTTCTATATGCCCCCGACCTTCTTAACTGCTGCATTGCCCCATATATCTACAAACGGCGGAGGCAAATAAGTCAGCTTTCAATTTAGCTAAATTTGTGGCTTCTTCTGAGGATAACCCTTAGGTGGATTACTCCTTTGAGCTGGTACACTACTACTGGCAGGTACCTGTCTTCCAACTCATTTCATTTCTTCCACCCTCGCCATCTATTACAAAGCACTTGATTCCTATCCCAATCCTCCACTGACTAGACTGGTCACACCACCACCCTCGCTAGTCACTAAAGGTTACGCCAGATCCCACCTCACCATCTTCCCCAGTTTACGATGCCCCACCACTCCCAATATCATTAAACAATTTCTCAGTTTTTCTTCTGAGTCAGCAGCAGTCCCTCCAATCTGAGTAGTGCCTGCTTTCCCACTTGCTAACCAACTTGAACGCACACTCAACACCTTCGGCGTACATTTCATCCTCATCCAATGTGCCCACTTCACCATCCTACCTGCACCATCGTCCCAGGAATTAGATACCCATATTTGCCTTCTCAATTGATCCAATGGGATTCCTGCTCACTGCTCACCCTTGCCTTATAGGAGACTAGCAAATATTATTAGCTTGTATTGTATTGTAATTATGTTGAGAGCTCAGCACCGATACATCAAGTCGACACAGATGGACATATTTAGTACAGATTCAAATTCTAAACGGTGTGAGCAGTTAGTAATTTATTTTAAAAATAAAAATCTTGTCGCAAAATCAGGATTGCATTTTATTTTTGTTATCCTGTTATCTATGCAATAATGCAATTTGCAATCTTGATTGATATTTTACCAGTATTAGTAGTGGAATCGGAATTATATTCCTCATGTCATTATGCTACAAAAGCTGTTCCATTTCAAATAAATTATGTATTTTATCAACCGTCAAAAATGGCTTTGGATTCTGATGAACTGCTACCTAACCTAGTGGAGTACATGCGTACAAGTTAATACAAGTAAATAGTTGCCCTTGAGAGCCCTGAAATTGAAATGTCTTATGTACGAATTTTATCATGTGGATTCATTGTAGCTAGAGATTCAATAAAATTTTGCAGCCAGTCGTTTTGAAGAAAGATAAGTGGACAACCAGATTAGTTGGCAAAACGATCCAAGCACTAGGGCAATTAGGAATGTATTCATTTGCCATTGACACAATAAACCTTTTAGTGGACAGCTGGCCAATCAACAAAGTACATATATGCTTTTCCGAGTCGGCATTTTAATGCATGGCGTTCAAGGAACGTTCTGCACAAATACTATTCATGTATTTTTCCTCCGATATATATGATGACTTGCCTTTTCGTGTCAGTCATTATATTATCATACAAATTACAAGCTTATTAACTTAAAGAAAAAGTATAATGAATTAGCTTCAACGAAATAACTTTAAGCATGCAAGTACAGAATTTATTTCCTTAGCGGTATCAGAAAACTTATATACCGAAAATACTTTCTGGAAGTCGAGTGCACTGCAATGGTGGAATGGTTTAGCTTTTTTATAATTTGCATTTTGATGGCCGTTGGAGTAGAAAAGCATAGCAAGCAACAAAACATACACAAGTGCAACAGAGTAGCAAAACGTGGCCGTTGTCTCTGGCTCTATCTATAGCGAACTGGATTGTGCTTTGGATTTTGAGTAGCAATAGGTGATATTGGTGTTTATTGCAATAAATTCACTAATTTTTCAAAAATGCATATTTCACCGTTCTATACGCTCCCGATCTACTCAAGGACTGTATTGTCCCCATATCTACTAACAGCGGAGGCAAATAAGTCAACTTCCTATTTAGCTGAATCCGCGACTTCTTCTAAGGATAACACTTTGGTGAATTACTCGTCTGCGCTGATAACCTACTATTGGCCGGAACCTGTCTTGCAGTTTCTTCTGGAACAGCAGCCACAGTCGTCGGTAGAGCAATTCCAACAAGGAGTCCTATCTAAAATTTTGAGAAATAGTTTTCCGCAATTGTGTAAGTGGGAAGGAAAGTAGAATAATTTTGGTTTATGAGTTTCATTTTGTGAATAGGTCAACGCCGATACCTGTCTTAACACAACATAGATGGGTTACTTTAGCACAGATCAAAATCTCAGGAACTTTGTACAGAATTCACAAATTGCGATGTGCCTCATTTGGTTTACGAATTTTATTTTAAATGTCGAATACCAAAAAATTCTCGATCTCAATCACTCAATCCAAGTGAATTACGTTGTGTACCAATGCACTCGTACACTGCAAAGCGTTGCAATGGAGAATGATAAATGTGAATAATGTGATGACTAACTCTATTGTTTCCATTTTGCTTCAAAAACTGAAGTGGGAGGCATTACATTTATCTTATTTTGTGATCTATTCAATCAACCAGACTATGATGTTGCCAGTTATCAAAAAACTAATCATTAACATCTTGCTGCTAGTAATAGGTAATAAAGCTGTACAATTTCTTCATATTGTCGGTGACATTACCAAGTCACCATCCATCATTAGCACCGCATCCAACATTCGCTTCACTGCCGTTAACTGTGGCCCCATTTGAGTGGCATAAAGTCTTCCCGAAACCCCAAACGTGTCCCAACAGCCTATTGGATTAGCCGCGGTACTTCTAGCTTGCGGAAATAACAAAATCAAATTATTTTTCTCTGCGTATTCCAGTAGCCTCGAATATTGCACGTGTCTTGGTCCATTAAATTCATGGCCTGTGAGACAACCATGAAAATAAATGTGTAGTAGGCAAGGAGTAGCTATTCCATAATTCCATTTGGTTGACATTGAGTAGGAACGAAGTAATATCCAACGTTGCCATTTGATGATTTTTAAGTTGGTTAGAAGTGGCGTTTTGTCAAAAGTGGACAGATTTGTGAACAGAGGGACGTTTGCAGTGGTGAGGGATAATGGTAATCCAGGAGAAAATTTAGGGCTTCTGATACACCGGAAAAGCCACAGTATGCTATGAAGTCAGTAGACTTTGGTAATTGAAATTGAGAAGGGAGCGTCAAGGTGAAGTGCAGGAGATTAACTGGGTTGGCTTTTGTTGGCTTAGCATACATCAGCAGCATAATAACAATATTGTAATCCAGTTGGGCTAAATTCTAGTGAGTCATGTTATGTCACGGTGACATTATGTCACCCTCCACCACTCCACACCATTTAGCAATAAAATCTATTACGACCATCAAATCTCTATTACTATATCCATATCCTGAAATAATTCGAAGTTTGAAGAAGAAAAAATTTGCTTGATAAGTTCTAATTCTTTGACTGTCAAAATTTGACAAAACAACTTCTTTCTGTTGAATAAAGGTGCAACAAAATGGGGAATAAAGTGAATATTAATGCAGCATTAATAATGCTGTTAAAAAATTAAAGTGGCAGGCTAAATAGATTACTTATGTTCATCAATCCATACAGTAAAATGGCTGTGGTAGCCATAACTTTTGTAAAAGTTTTTAAATTTGAAAATTTTGCTGAAATCAGATTAATTCTAGCATGAAATTTTGTGCTGTCTAACGTCTTGGTAGATAGTTTTTTGCAATTGGATAATCGGAGACAAAAATATAATAAACTGTATTACGATTATGTTAAAAGCTCAGCGTCAATAACTGCTTCGAGACGTTGCAGATGGGTTTTGTCCTATATAGATCTCTGTTGCTTAGAAGCTGACTGACTTGAGAGAAACTCCAGAATGCAAAACTACATTTTAAAATTAATTTCAACGGTCGAAATCTAAAATTATTGATGTCAAGCCGGTCATAAAATGCACAGTAGTGGATTGCGTTGTGTGACACTGACACATGAGGATGAAGCTGATACAGATGTGTGCCTATTGAAAATGAAGGCTGTGACCCCGTGACAATATTTATATGCTGTCCGAAAACTGGTATGCATGTTTTTATCCTGTTATAGTTATGATAACATCGTTACCTATCCGATCATCAGCAAGACTGATATTTTTTCAGTAATTCATCTGCTCACCTCACTTCATAAACTGTTCCATTTTAAAAAGTAATTATGTTACTGATCAGCAATCAATGCAATAAACTTCATAAATGAAACATATCCGTGTAACTGTTTGCAACAGTTCAACACATAATAGTCAATTTTTAAAAACCTATTAAAAGCAACATCCACCAATCTACAGATTTTCACACAAATAGTGTCGAACCAGCACACATTTTTATACGCGTGCTCGTGGCCCGTGCGGAATCAGGTGAAGGGGGGAATCAAAAAAGGAAAGGTTAAAAACTGGGAGAATCCTGGGAGAAAATGCATCCTAACTGCTTCCAAGCCCCGAAGAATTGGATTCTTAAAAATTTACTTTGACTTTGCCTCAATATTCTTGAAAGCTACTAAAAATCTAATCTATGTAGATATTAAATTCTCCATATTTGAGCTTTATTTGAATTGCTATAGATTTAATACCTGAAGTCAAACTATACAGTGATACAACAATACAAAGTTTGCTTTGTACTTCAAATTCTATAATTAATTAATAATTGCTTTATAAGAAGCTCCCACATTATAATAAATGTTTACAACATACAATACAAAGCAATCGTTCAAGCGTAATATCCAGCGTGTTCTCCTGAACCATTTTAAAACATTGGAATCTTTTGCCAAATTCCAAGATGTTTGTCCATGAAATCACTGACAGAACATCCTCTTCTTTGTCCTCCTGCCCTTGACCACTACCAAAAGCCAACCATCCACCTTTTCCAATACCAGTAGACGACGCCCCTCCCGCACCTGCGCCATCCACGTAATCATAGCTCCTTGTCCTTCTTCGCCTCAGCATCCCCTCCCTTGCCATATTCATTCAAAGTGCGTGGTCCGAATCCAAATCCTCCCCTGGTTTGACTTATTTGTCAAATCCCACCCCCACCTCCGCTAGCGGTTCATCCAGCTCTCCTAGAATCGCCACCTTCCCAATCTGCCCTGTTCAGGATGCTCCATCACTCCGAATAACCGATCCCTTGCCCAGTTTTCCTTTTGAGCTAGCAACAGACCCTCCAATCTATTGTAACTAGCTTTTCCACTTGCTCTCCCAACTTTACCCCAGGGCTATTATCTTTAGCGTCCATTACATCCTCACACACTTTGCCCCTTCACCATCGAACCTGCCCAGGAATTCGATCCCCAAAATTCGCCTTCGTCAATCATCTAATGGGATTCCAACTCACCCTTGCCATCAGTCTTTTACCCCAGTGTCTCCACCTGAACTTGCATGAAAAAATGCAGTACCAGCTTTACAAATCAGTTCATTCAAAAATCGGATTTTTTTGACAAAGAAACAACCACTTTTGCAGTGGTGAGCCATAAGTATTGGGCTAATTTTAGTTCTTACAGAGAGTAGAGTAATTCCAGATATAAGTTTTTATAGGAGACTAGCACATATTAATTTGTATTATGATGATGTTGAGATCTCGACGCCAATACCAGTTTTATGACGATGTAGATGGAACTTTTCGGTGTAAGTTAAATTTCCTCTAATAACTAAAAGCGGTAGTCTATTTTAATGAGCAACATCCAGACTTATTAATGTCCTCCCCACCATTCAATGTAAAATAGTGGATGAGGATAAAATTCACGGCTTTGACTCCGTGACAACAATTTTCTTATCTTTCCCCAAAGCTTGCTATGCTTTTCCTTTTTGTTCTTCAGTTATCTACACAATTATTTAGCAAGATTGATATTTCGCTAGTAGGGAAAAATAATCCTTATGTCATATGCTAATAAACTTTGCCATTTTTCATAATTAAGTTATATATTAGATCAGCAATCCAGAAATTGCTTCGGATTCTAATGAATAATGAATTATTACCAAAACTAGTAGAGTACATACCTACCTACTTAAAGAAATCTTTAAAAATTGTGAAAATCCTTAGCAAGTGACAAACTGGAGCAACCACCAAATTCTTAGAAGTTGTTATAAAATTATTTTGGAACATTAAATGTAAAATAAAATACGCTCATTATGAATGAAATAATAAATATTGTTGGCCTTGAGTACCTTGAAATCAGTTAAAATGTCTCATGTACAAATATAGGCTACACAGATAGTACAATGGGATTCCTCAGAAAATTGCAGCCAGTCATTAAAAGGAAATGAAAGTGCACCACCAAAAAATTTGGCAAATCGCATGATCCAAGCACTATAGCATATTTATTTCCAACCAACAGAATTAATGTCTTGCAACAGCTAGCCATCTGCAGTCGATCAATGCTCCTCTTAACTGGCGCTTTTATTCATGGCGTTCAGACAACTCAAAAATTCATGCATTATAAATAGTTAAAGCACCATAATATTCCAGAGTGAAATGTTTCCCCATCCCAAAAAATGTCTTCGCAAATATATTTTACATTTATTTTCAAAATAAGTTAAGTAAATAAGTATAATAAATTAGCTTCAAAACAATATTTTACTTCTTTTTAAAAAATGCATACTTCACCGTTATATACGCTCCCGACCTCCTCAAAGACTGCTTTGCCCCCAATATCTACCAACGGTGGAGGCAAATAAGTCAACTTCCTATTTAACTGGATCTGCGGCTTCTTCTGAGGATAACCATTAGATGGATTACTCCTCTGCGCTGATAACCTACTAGTGTCTGGTACCTTGTAGTTCCTTCTGCTAAAGTAGCCGCAGTCTTGGTTGTCGTCGTTTGTCACTGACAAGTTGTCAGTGACACTGCCATGTCACCAACATCCATCATTAACACCACATCCAACATCCGTTTCACTGCCGTTAACTGTGGCCACATTTGCGTTGCATAAAGTATCCCCGAAACCCCAAAGGCAATATTTTATTTGTCTGCAAAAAATCGTTGGTTTGCTGCATTTTTTAGGCAATCCTTCGCAAATGGAAAATAATTGTAGAATTTTCGGAAATGAATGATTTTTTGAAGTAAAGGCATGATTTAGTGTAAATATAGGAAATTTTGTCATTTGCTTATGCATAATACAGTGTGCAGTAAACCGAGTTTCCTACATCCTTCCATACTGCCTGTAGAAAATTATATCTTGCCACAGAAAGTCAGTCAGTGTGTGGTTGTTATCAGAAGACATATTATGTCTTATGCTGTATCCAGATCTATTAATTGTTTTGTCCTTGGCTCATACAATTACACCTCCAATCCATGTTGGTTTGCATTTCTATTAGGTTTCAATGGTGTTTTTGTAATAAGTTACAAAGTGCAAAGTACAAAGTCTGAATGTCATTAAAATGTTAACTGGAAGTCGTCCATCCCGTCATGTAACGCTCAAACATTTGTTTTTATAAATGCGTTTGCGCAGGTGTGAACAAAAATATTCGTCCAGTCGTTGATGCCCTGTGAACAGTTGCTAAAAGGGTTTAGAAGGATATTGTTTCGTCAACCTAGCACTGCAGTGAGTGCTATGCACTCAATAACATGCTATTATTTCAGTTTTTCAAACTTTTCTTTCGCTGTACTCGTCAATCGTGTCACACGATTCGTGTGGGAGGTCTTTTTCAGAAGCTGGTGTTTCTTTCCACTTTACCCTATTTGCTTTTGGCATCATACGCTCAAACACTAAATCCTAATCACTAGGTAAGGACCTCGGCTGTTAGCTTCTGATTCCAACACACGCTGACTGACTTTTGCCTAACTCTGTGACAAAACACCCTTTCTACAAGTCATATGGAAGAATGTTGGAAACTCGGTTAACTGCACACTGTATTATGCATAAGCAAATGACAAAATATCCTATATTTACACTAAATCATGCCTTTACTTCACAAAATCATTCATTTCCGGAAATTCTACAATTATTTTCCATTTGCGAAGGATTGCCTAAAAAATGCAGCAAACCAACGATTTTTTGCAGACGAAAAATTACATGCCAGTATGTAATAGGAACACAATGAGTTCAATTGGTAATGAATGGGTCATTCCATTTTTTCTTCATCTATATGCCCAACTTACATTTTGGATTTGGTAATGATAGCCAGTAGCGTCCAAGGTAATTGAATTTATCATTAGCAAAGCGACCTAAGCTTATCAATCTCAAACTTTCATTTGTCACACTTTTTCAATGCGTGTTTTAAATAATTTTACTCTGAAGCACTTGACCAAGTCGTTAAATGTATATGTAGTTAATGAATGAAATGTGCATAGCGTTAGCACAACAAATTGCTCTGTTGCTGGTGTTCATTAGGAAATGTACCACGACAACTAATTTACAGCTTTGAGATAAATAGCGTTACCAAATTGGGTATTAGCGTGTCGGGCGGTGCATGCGTAACAAAAGCTTGTGACACTACTGTGACGTTGTAAAATAAAGCGTTTTAACACTTGGAAAGATTTATAATGATAATGAAAGATGTCAACTGTGCAATGAAATGTCTTGTTTTGGCGTTTGCCATGATTATCGAAATTGCACTTGCAGTAGAAGGTACTCAGGGTAATGCTCGTGACGCCAGGAACTTTGGAAAAGACAAGGGGAAAGGGGAGGGAGGCTATGGAGGTTATGGTATGGGTGGATACAGAGGTGGTTATCCGTATGGAGGCTTTCCCGGTGGGGGTTACCCATACGGAGGGGGTTATCCATACGGAGGGGGTTATCCATACGGAGGGGGTTATCCATATGGAGGTTATCCGTTTTATGGATAAACTGATATAACACAATTTTGTTTTTCTTGTTATTTTGTATATTAAACTTTGTATATTAATCATGACACGGCAACTGATATTTCTGGAACTACTTTGTCACTTTTTAAAGACGTTGTTAGACTATGTTAAGTAAAAATACCTGTAATATCTATGAAGCGTTTATTATAACTGCCAAATTATTAAACGCATGATAGTTAAGCATCACTCAAAAGTGCATATATAAGTTTTGTTGATTCGACTGCACATTCGTTAAAAACTCCTATGTGCCAATACTGCTCCTGGTGTAACGCCAAGCTTGAACACTTGCCGGCGGCCATAATGACTATGACTGTTTGTGTTTACAACATAAAGGGTGTGTATTAAATCGGAGCACAAAATACAATCGAGGTTTTTTGAATGTTTATGTTGCTTGTATGCCAAAGTAATATATCCATTTAAAGCTCAAAATCAGCAGATTAGAGTTGTAGTTGCACGAAAATCTATATAGTGTAAGTTTTTTCATACTAAGAAATAATTGTTTGAAATTTTGATTTTTTCCCAGAGTGTAAAAATTGTTATCCAGATTGACTTTATTTTATGGTCACGTGTACAGAAAGCAAACAATGTTCGATCTTTTGTTTTAAATATATTTACCATATAGTTCTTTGCAGAATAGTACATTCGCTTGAATATAAGATACCCTGTAACTGCAGTTGTAGGGAGTCAAACATGCAACGGATAAGGAAACAAAAGCTTATTTAGATTTGCATTTTGAGAACACTCATAGGCAGAACTCAGACCAGTTATTGGTGAATTTGTATTCAGCAATGGTTCTTTTACTTAATGCACTAAAGATCATTTCATAATTAAAAGTAAAAAAAAAGTTATGCAATGGTATTTTAAGAGCACATATTTTCATGTTCGAAAAAAAATGTGCAAAACTAACGCACTGCCATAACTTTCCAAAGAAACCAGCAATGGAGACGGTTAGATCTATTTCTGAATCTGCATTTTATGGAGATTAAAACCCTAGGTAGTGTTTGATTGTACTGTAAATCTTTAAACAAATAAATTTGAAAATAAAAGTTAACTTGTTCGAAACCCGGGAAAAATCATATTTTGTGTCCCTAAGTAAATGCAGCAATAGGATCATTACACTATCAGGTTTTGACCACAACTAATACTGGTATTAAAGCCCTTATAATGTAGTATCAGAATACTATGAACTCAATTCGATAGGCTTGTACAGTTGACTTATGTAGCGTAAAAAAATTTGTGCTCCGATTTAATACACACCCTTTAGCACTGCCAGCACGTGTTTTCCCCAACATCGATCCTAGTTCCAAGACTTCATCACCACGGATGATGGTAGTATTTACAGTTTGTAAAGTCAGCAAGCCAGTAAAAGTGGAAATGCCTTCTTGTCTTCAGAATTTTTAACAAATGGCAGCCTATGAGTCTCGGTGAACCAAGAGCAAGTTTAGTGTTCTGAAGACTGTCATAGATCATTTTACAGATCCAAGTTACCAAAATCTTTAGTTAGTGGCTAGGAAACGTGCCAACGCCAAGAGTGTTCAGTTGTGCAAACTGAAATGTGGAAGTATTACCTTGACTGTGGAGAATATTAGAAGGGAACAAAAGGTTCTACTGGAGCTGAAAAAGTGTTAGGAAATACTGAAGATGTAAGTAAAAATGTTATATATATGGTGGAGAAATGTATGTTTTTGTTTTGACGTTTCTCAAATGTTTCATTAGCCGTTCTCAATATTAAGTATTATGCTAGTTTACCAATTCCTTATCTTATCTCTTCCCTCACAAACTCCCACACAAAAATGAAAACGCGTTGTTTTATTTAGAATTGAATCGCTGTGAAATATTCATGTATTTAACAAAACGTATGTAAGTAGAGATAGTATATGAAACCAAGAAAGCTAAACATTAGTTTTTGTTAATGTGTATATTCATTTTATTTTTATTTAATATCATCCGTATACACAAAAGGTTAAACAAGTAGATATAACCAATTTCAGTTTATTACAAAATAAGACTTGATAACTATATAGTAAAATGGAAGGTTGCCAAAATCAGAAAACTAAAAATAACTTGGAAGGGAAATCTGATAAAATGTTGGACAAACAACGTCTAGATTTATTACTTTGATCAAAAAGTTATTTATAAGCATGTAACACATGCTATTTTTCACTTAAAATTCTTAAAAAATAAAAAGCAAATTCTAATATAAAAACTTACGGTAGCATCAGGAGCTTTGTTTTTAATTGTGAGCATTAAAATATTATTTAACCCGGCCGACACAAATAACATTTAACTTCAAGCAGATACACTTCTACAAATTATATTGCGTTTTAAAATTCTTGTTTTAATATAAAAGCGTAAAATGCTTATTCCAAATCCAAATGCTGTGTTCAAAGTTGTTATAATTTTAAATGTTTTAAAATTGTCCGAACATGATTTTTATTGAAGAATTAAAGTATGCATTTATTTAAAATTCAAGCTTTTTCTGTATCAACAAACATGCAAGCTATTTTATTAAGGATAGTATGATATCAAATTGTAGTCCAGTGCACAAAAGTTTTGTATCAATGTTACACAAACGCCTACTGCCCAAGCATAGAAATAATTTAGAAATAAAAAAAAGTTTTTAAAAATACAATGATAGAGTACAAGTTATAAAACTCTGGACTATTATTTTTATTATATTTGCACTGTAACAATACAGTTATATAATTATTGTTATACTCTTAAGAATTCATTAAATTGTGCACATTAAATTACAAGGAGGTTGTTTATTATTTGGTTCACACTTGGTCTTTTGGATGGCATTGGAGAAAATATCTGGAGAAATAGGTTTTCTGAATCCTCGCTCGTACAAAAAAGATATTGCATATCAATCTGCGGGGAATTGTCCCGCATGTTGATAACCCGTTCGTAAAGTAGTTCTCCGAAGACGTGTTTTCCATTAGATAGGATATAGTAGAGAATTATTCCCAAGCAGAAGACATCGGTTGAGAAACTCTAAAAAATATATTTTAGTTTATAAACGTAAATTTGTGTGACAAGTTTTTCACCGCGTCTAAAAATATGCATACAATTGCTAGTTGGTGAATTACCAGTTGTACATTTGTATTTTCCACAGCGCTGACGTCTTGCTTGCCCAAATTGAAAAATAGGACTTCGGGAGTATTAGCAGTCGCAGTTTTTCTTAAGCTTGGAATGCTAATTTCCACAAACGCTTGGTCATCAGCTAGCTGCTGTGAAGCACCAAACTCACCAATTTTTACTTTTACATTGCTATCATTTGATCGAGATATGAAGATGCTCTCTGGCTTCAAATTCAAATGCAAAATATTTTTTGTGTGTAGGAAATGGACGCCGTTAATTATCTGACTATGAATGAAAGGTTTTTGCGAAATTTCCACATTATTTCTGACAAACTGCTTTAAAGATACTTCATATTCAAGAGCAATAGCAAAATAATTGCTGGATATCACTGAATTATGAGTTTTTATAATCCTTCCAATGTAGCAACGAACTATATTTTCATGCCAGTCTAAACTTGATAATAAATCTAATTCGTTTTGGGCTTGTTTCATTATTTCAGTGTTCATTATGTTAAACACTTTGACCATAGAGTCTCGAAGACCAAATTTACCCTTGTGAACAGAAACTGTATTTGTACAGCGATTTATTAGCTCTGTCTGATTTATCTCTAGCTTTTTATACTTCAGATATGTATGCCGAGTTTGTTCCGCATCTTCTAAAATTTTTAAAGCTCCTGTTTGTGTGGTGCCTTGTAAAGCATTTTTGAGTACTTCGAAGGCATTTAAGCGGGTTTTTAAAATTTCATACATTATGTAGACTCGGCAGCTATTTGGTTTTGTTTCGTCCATCTAGAATACATATTATAACAACTTTTTCAAGCAATATAAGACAAAAAATTAATAATATATTATTTATAAAATTTTTATTAGGTTTTCACTTACCAGATTATTCACCTCATCACTGTGCAAAATATTATTCTCACTTAGATAAGCTAAAGTTGAAACGTTGCACTTCGTATTTGCAACTAACTTGTGAATATTCTTGTCAATGCAATCTCTGTGTAGCTTATTCATAATTGGTGTTGTTAATATATAAACTAAAATAAACAAAATATTCACAAAAAACTATTGCTAAAAATATGCTTAACACTTGCAACCCAGGCAGTTTTAAGCTATGCAATTTTGTATTTGAAGTTAAGTTTGAGTTTATTCATATTTAACTAATGTCGCTTTCAAAGCCATTGTATTCAATTATCCATGCAAAATCAACAAATAGTTTTAAGCTATATGGGAATGCAACTTGATTTCGTACTGACTTATAAATGGCGTTACATATGAAGATTTTATTCAAAATTGCAGCTTTTTCACATAATCTATAAATGCTTCTTTATCGTGCTTCATGATATAAATTAGTTATGCCATACGAGTCATTTGTTTGATTACCCTCTCAATATCAGTGTATGTTTTAAACAGTATAAATACTGATAAGAACTCATGCAAAAATCATTGGATTTTGTGTAATATATTCTCAAAATGTAAGCTTCAGTATTCACAGAAATTTTTGGCCACTTTTGGATACTTTGTTTGATAAACAGGTGATAGTTGATAAGCATTATGCGTCACGTAAAACGACAAGATAAGCTTGCTGTACTTATATATTACACATTCAAACAGCTTTTTCCAACAGCCAGTTAAAAGTTACGTTACGAAAAAAGGTGATGTCATGCATTGTAATATCCAAAAATTAGCATTTGAGCTAATTTATGATTTGTCCGTGTGTATTTTGTACTCTTTTTCCACATTCCTTCACTCATAGGTACCTAATTAATTACTAGTGTGTAGTATTATAAACTACATTGCTGCAAATTCAAAAGGAAGTGAAGTGAAACAATCTTTAAAATGGAGTTCCTTCAATTTGTGCCATTCGTTGAAAATGAGCCATTAGAAGATGATTGTGTTTACGTGAAGGAAGGTATCATAGGTTACGGTGAGTTTAATTGTACAATTCTGCAGGGAGTATATCAAAATTGTGATGTACATATCCGAAAACTTCCAGGTATATTCAGTGATTCTGAAGCAGTATATGAAGATATCAAAGCAATAAAATCGATAAGTAATCATGTAAATATCCTAAGATATTTTCATATCGAACTTAACGTTCAGAACTTGATTATTGTAACTGACGCTATTGAAACTAGTTTAAAACAATGTGTAGAATTCAAGAAATTTCCGTTTCCGAAGACAAAAATGTTAAGACAAATGGCAACGGGTTTAGAATTTTTGCATACATTACCTGTAGTACATGGAAATCTTAAGCCTTCGAATATTTTGATATGCCCTGATTAACATTTGGTAAAACTTTCTGAGTTTGGCATGAAAACTGTGCTTACCGAAATTATTCAGTGCCATGTAGTGAACGAGGTTTTCATGGGAGTGGTTGACTGGATGGCTCCAGAGCTACTGCCTTTAAATCAGGAAAATTTCGAATTTACTCCGGTAAGATTACAGGGATAATATTACATGCATTTAAATTATCAAATAGAATACACTAATGTTTTAAATGAAAATCTAGACGTTTCAGAGTGACATATTCTCACTTGGGCTTTTGTTTTACTACCCAATAAGTGATGGAACTCATGGCTTCGGTGACATTGTTGAGCGTTGCTATAACATAATTAAAAATAAGCCTCACATAAAGGAAGAAGCTGTCTCCAAACCTGAATTGCAAATACTTTCTCTAATATCATCAATGCTGTCAAAGAATCAATTTTCCCGGCCATCTGCAATACTGGTTACAAAGCATCCGATATTCTGGTATTATTCTATACTATTCTGGTTTCCGGGTCATACAAAATTGTGGATCTTTTCTTGGTCTGCTTTCAACTCTGTGGTTCACTCGGCATGCCTATTGGATGTTATGTGCTATCATCTAAACGAAATGAAATTGCATTTCTGTTTAACCAGTTAATTAATTCGGAACGTATACTAAGAAATCACCAAATGCCAGATAGTACAAATTTCAAACTTCTATGGAAGAAAGCAAGCAAAAACATAGTACATCCATACGTGCAGCAGAAACATGATTTATTGGGTGTAGTATTGTTGATTGCTGTGATATTTTTTACAATTATTCCATTTCCAACCATTTATGTTGTTTTGTATAACGAATCGGACACATCATTTATTTTCTTTAAATATCTGTTTCCTTTAAATCATCGTTCGTGCATACTTTCAGCACTAATCTTCATTGTTCGTGTACTTGTTTTAACTCCTTTTATTATTGAAAGTTGTGGAAACTGCAGAACTATACCGATGCTTTTTATGCTGGTTTATACAAGTTGTTTAAAATACTTAAAAGTTCTTGAACAAAGCACCTTCAATCAACGATCGTTCCAATTTTGGACTGCATATACCCTTCTGTTCAGTTTGGCAGACGATTTTAGTTCATTGATGTTAATAGGATACTTGGGTGGGAACTTTTTTACGGTGGTATTTTGCAATACATTGATTATTCTAGGAAGAAAAACAGTAAACAAGATGATGTATCCAATATTTCTATGCTGTGGAGGTTTCATTGGAGCGGTGGTATTTTTCGTGTTTACCCAACTTATTAAAATTGAGCAAACAAATCAAGAAGTTAAAGTAAAATGGCTATTGTCTGTATCAAGTAATAAATTATACATTATATTCCGTAATACGGCTAGAGTAAGGTTTCTACGTAAAAAGCTTCGTACTGTAAGGGTTCTTGCATTTAGCTATGGCTATTTTGGGAAAATAATAAAGCGATCAAGAACTGAATATTTCCATGCTGTGTTGCAGTATTCTATTAATAGTATACTGGGGTTTAGAACCTACTTTGATTAGGCACTTCAAGTTAAAAGATTGAACAGATAAGTCGAATACATTTCAAGTTGAAGTTTTGGAGTATAAAAAAGGTTTAATACTTACAAAGCTGGTTAGGTAGTAAAATATAAAACACAAAGTTAATGCTAAAACACTGTATAGTTAGGTACATAAAAACTTCAATCTCGTTTTTGACATAAAAAATACTCTGCTGTTTATTAATACTGCGCTACCAATTTATTAGTTAACTTGCTTACTTTACCAATTTGTGCTATTAGATTAGCTAGCAACAAAGACAATAAATTAAAAATCTCTGGGCGTCTCAGCTGAAGAAAAAATAGAGCTACAATTTTAGGTTAAACTAAAAACTAACCATGGCTGCATTCAACAGCATTTTGTTACTTGTGACACAAATCTTCTATCTGCTTGTCGGGGTTAGTTCAATGACCCATAAAAATATTGTCATCACTCCAACTGAAACGGATGGCACGGGCAAGCTACCCGTGGTCACTGGGGCTCGTCAATGCGGTAATAATATTTTTTGCAGTACGACGAGTTTACAGGTTGAAGTGTAGAGTACCTAAACTTGTTTCTACATTTTATTTAGGTGCTCCAGCAAAATTCCTGGAGTGGCGTATGGAAACCGGTACAATCGATTTTAATATCTCAAAAGATTCCAATACGGTATGTCGACTCTCTGGAGATGGGATTGCAAGAAGAGCTGAAGTTGATTTTATTCCTAGCGTTGATATTCCCGAATTATCTTTAAGTGTAAAGATGCTGGTGAAAGGAACCAACATACCGCAAACTCTTTATTCAGGACCAGTAGTTAACAGTTCTGTTGTAGGTGAAAATGTATACACGCTTAAAGTGTTTGGTGGAGCTACAAATGAACTCATTGGAAAGCAAATCACAGTACCATACCAGCTTTTCAGAGAAGATACATTTCAAATTGAACTGTGTGCTTTAGCTGTTTTTGAAATTGTAAAATAAATCATAATATGTTCAAACTGTAAATATTGAATACTAAGATGTTACGCTTTTTATTGATCGTTGATGTATGTGTTGTGTAGAGTAGTTGTAAATTCATTGTCCGTCAAGCCTGTCCAATTAACTAAAACGTTTGAAATTGTCAAGCTAAAGTCTTGTGTTATGATGCTGCTTGTTTTTTAAATTTTAAGGCGATGCCCTTGTAATATTATTGATGACGATTGTTTTAAGATGAATTAAATATTCTTTTGGTTACGAAAGCGACAGGCGACCAAAATTAAAAAACAAGTAGCATGTGTATTGATAAAACTATTTTCATAGTCTTAAAATGTTCACGATACTGAAGCCAGAAACGAGTGCGTAGGAATGATGCCCCGCCAATATCATCTGCACTTTTTGAGCAGATACTGGTATCTGCTAGTGCAAAACAACAACAACAAACGCGACGACCACATACTGAGTAGAAAAAAAAATACATTAATGCACGCAATTCTACTACTCAACTGTGAGCACGCTAGAAGACACAACCTTTACGATTTTTTTAAAATCTTTTTTTACCAACGGCGTACATAGTCCGTTGATAAGGAATCGAACGATTCTATTAGGAATCGACAGATTCCTTCTAATTTCCTGATCCGGCCGTTTGGCCGTCTGTCCGAACGCGTTTTTCTCCGAAATGGCTAATCCGATTTCAACCAAACTTGGTATACAGACTCTAGTGGAGGTCGGACATAGCCCTATTAAATTTCAGGTCCATAGGTCAACTTCAAAGGTCAGAGGTCATCGGTGGTTCAACATTTTTACATAGTACCTATATCATGCGGCACATGATTATGGGTCCATTTTTTATCAGAATTACGAATCCACAGTCTGTTTGTTAAAATTTAACTTTTCAGGTCCTGAAATCAGGACCTTAACTTTAAAATCTGCTAATTTAATAAACCTATGCTGTGCGACACATGGTTTTAGGTCCATTTTTGACCAGGATTACGAATCCACAGTCTGTTTGTTAAAAATGTAACTTTTCAGGTCCGGATTTGGGACCTCAACTGTTAAACTTTCCAAATTAATGAACTTATGCTGTGCGGCACACGATTTTAGGTCCATTTTTGACCAGGGTTAAAAATATGAGTCCCATTTGTTAAAATCCGTTTATCCGCGGGGCCGAAGGTCCCGAAGTCGGTTCCTACTTACTCCATTCGCCAATGGTTTATTCTAATTTTGTGTTCCGTCCGTCCGTCAGGCCTGCTGAATGCATTTTTCTCAGGGATGGCTTAACCGATTTGAACCAAATTTTTTAAAATACAGACACTAGAGAACCGTGTGCAAAACTCTTTTGAATTTCAGATCAATAGATCAACTCTGAAGGTCAGAGGTCACCAACGGTCTAATATTTTTTACATAGATTCTATATCATGCGGCACAAGATTTTAGATCTATTTTTAACTAGGAATCGGAATCTGATGTTCCTTTGTTCAATTTAGATCCCAAGACTCAAAAATTAGGCCCTTAAATCTCAAAGATTCAAAATTCAACAACCTATGATGTGCAATACATGATTAAGGATCCATTCTGAACAAGGATTACAAATGTGCAGACAGTTTGTTAAAAATTTATCAAAAGGCCCCTAATTTATGTCATTATATGTCAAATATGCAAACCTAAGAGATCTATGCTGTGCAACACACATGATATTAATTCTATTTTTAACAGGAATACCAGTATGGGATGCGTGCATTTTCTTAATTCTTAATTACTCCATATTTGCATGGCTTATTAAAATTCTGAATAAAAGGGTTTGAATCAGGACCTGAAATATAATAATGACAACAGCTCCATGTGTTCATGCATTCAAGTCAAACAATGTTCTTGCATGTCTAAAGTAAGGGACACACGTGAAGAATAATACACAATTTAGACAGTTTATTAGACAGTATTTTGGCTGTTCTTGGTACGCCGCGATATCACATGCATTATTTTTTCTCAGAACATTGAAACATGCAGATTCATTGAAATGAAATGAATTGTGGTAGTCAATCAAACACATCAATAAATTCAAACTTAAAACAAATGACTAATGTGTTATGTGCATTATACATTACGTCTCAATATTCAGGGATGAATACGAAAACGCAAAGCAAAATAGGATTCGTCATAGGAAAAAAACATCAAGCTATCTGTAAAGTAGTACATTTACTACCCGGCTATCAGTTTGACGCAAATACATTCTTAGCCCAAGGAGACTTAGTATCCCGTCGTAACATGACTTTAAACAATAGACAAAAAAGGAATCTAAAACCCGTTTGTCAAATATTCTTCTCATGTGACTTATTGACCCATGTTCATTATTAATAGAATAAAATGCCTTGAAAAAAGAATGGTTTGGCTTTTGGAAAACCCAATCCCAAATTGTTTGCACAAGCTAACAAAGGCAAAGTCATATTTAAAAGATTGATGTCATAACGTTATGCTATGCTACACGAAGCAAGGCATTTTGAAGATAAAAATAAATCAATTGGATTTAAGTAACGAAATGTAAGCAACGAATGTAGGAATTTTTAAGATTCCACATTTTTAGATCAAACAAGCTTTATCAGGTACCTTATAAATTTACTCACAAACACATTATTCATCATTCTTCTTAAAACTCATAATCGATGATTCATACTGGATTTGAATAGAAACAACTTTTTGTGTCCTTTTTTGTAATCTCTTCTCTCCATCTTCTCCATCAACTCTGCATATATAAAGCTATGTATTCGATCCAACAGAAAGGCCCTTAGCAAGTACTGAGAAAGCATTGTATTAATAGGATTAAAGTTTATAACTTATGTGAACAGAAGTTTTGTTCAAAACCAGAACTTACTCACACAAAATTAACAATGGTTGTAAAGATACTTGACTGTATCATTGTTTCACTTCTTTGCCTTAAGTTGCTTGATAACGTATAGCTGCTTCTAAGGCAATCGTGGTACTGGAGTTGGAGCTGCAAGAAATTGCAATCGGAAAAAGTTTAGTCTGTCCAACGCCGTCGATCAAGCAGCAACCTCTCTGAAATCTTGGATTACAACTAGGAAGTTAGGAAGAGCTAGTGAAACTGCGTAAACCTTACAACTGTGAAACCGCATCATGGTTCGCTTGAAGACCGGTGCGTCTCCAGGACGCACTGCAGCTTATGCTTTGTCGTACTGTGTAATTGTTTGGTGCCACTCCCAAGTAACGGCAAAGCTGAATTTGGTGGAACCAACAAAACTCGTCAAATATTTCCAGGAAAAACCTTTCATTAGTAATGATTGCGATTTAAAGCTTTCTGGTTGGGTTTATGTAAACGCCTTTGCCAAGGCAAAAACTTTATTCTTGCGGTACGAAGAATCGTTCGAAAAAACATGTAATGTGTCAAACTACTTCTTGATTCGTGGTAACTTTTCATTCCCATCCATGTGTGATTCCATGGTTTTGTGCAACAGCACGTACTGCGGAAAATATAGCCCTGAATTTCATAAGTTTTTGGTGTCCACTCCCATGACGTGTATTACAACAAAAGTCATTCCGAGCTACAATTACACGGGACCAAGGAAATCATTTGCAACGTTTCGCAAATACTCATTCAAAGACACTCTTTTTCCTGGAACCCAGGACACACCGGCATCTTTTTTTGATAAAACCAAATCTTCAATTGGTTTTAATAAAGATTTTTCGGAAAAAGTAGACTTAGTTGTGCGCGTCGGTTGTCCCGCGGAAAACGAAATTTACCTAGAAATAAACGGGCGTCTTCCGAATCAGTGTGAGGACATCTTACTGTGCGATGGTAAAAATTGTGTTTTAGTGTCAAAGGTGGCAAGTTCCTACGCTACAGTCTATCGTAGACTTGCAACAGAACCAAACAGTCAGAGTCTGGAACTTCCAAATCCTTGCTCACTTGTTCATAATAAATACAGAACCAGAAGCAAGCGCGCTGCAATCCCGCTGGCGGGTGGAGCATTAATGGAAACCAAAAGCCATACATTTGCTTTGTTGAATTTCAACATACCCGGATATCGGTACTGCGGTCCGGTAAGATCAGTTTAAAAAATCTAGATTAGTTTATATATTGCGTATATTTACATTTTTTATGTATTTATACAAATCAAATTTAATCGCAAATAAAGATGATAATTTACTCAATACTTCATATTTACTATTCACATTTTAGGTACCCATGTGGAAAAAATGGATGATATTGGTGGCCCTCTTAGCGAATTAGGTAAGAGTTAAACTGCTACCTACTCACTGTTGGTAGTGTTGTTATTAAAAATGTTAATTGTAAATTTTATTATTGACAGACAGTTTATGCAGGGACCATGACGTAGCCTATCTAATTGGTGTCAACCCACATGAGGCCGATTTAACGTTAGTTGAAGCAGTCTGGAAATTAAACCATCCACTCTCGCCATTGTTTGTGGCAACGTTTGAGGCGAAGCGGTACTTTGAGGAATACTTCGGTTTCGCATACACTTCTACGCTATATTACTTCCCAGAGGAACAACAATCCCTAGTTTACATGGTATCGGATTATTCATCATGTGTGTCGTATTCGCAATCCCGGTCAAAAATGGACCTAAAATCATGTGTCGCACAGCATAGGTTCATTAAATAAGCAGATTTGAAAGTTAAGGTACTGATTTCAGGACCTGAAAAGTTAAATTTTAACAAACAGACTGTGGATTCGTAATCTTGGTAAAAAATGGACCTATAATCATGTGCCGCATGATGTAGTTACTATGTAAAAATGTTGAACCACCGATGACCTCTGACCTTTTGAGTTGACCTATTGACCTGAAATTCAATAGGGTTTAGTCCGACCTCCACTAGAGTCTGTATGCCAAGTTTGGTTGAAATCGGATTAGCCAGTTTGGAGAAAAACGTTGAGTAGTAGAATTGCGTGCACTAATATATTTTTTCTTCTACTCAGTATGTGGTCGTCGCGTTTGTTGTTGTTGTTTTGCACTAGCGGATACCAGTATCTGCTCAAAAAGTGCAGATGATATTGGCGGGGCATCATTCCTACGCACTCCTTTCTGGCTTCAGTAAACACCATTTCTTTCAGTCAAAATTTCTGCCGTTGGCGCAACATAATAATATTGACAATACATCTCCGATTTTTTAATTTATTTTTCTTAAGGTAAGTATTAAAACAAAATATTTTTCTAAAGTTGATCAATTTAATTATGGAAGCATGGTTTTTAAATAGGTACAGTTTTAATGTAACCTGTTATTTTTGTACCAACAAGTTAAAGAGTTATTTTTATTGTCTGTTATAGAATACGCGTAAGCTTCTGCGTTCCAGATTAGGTATTTTTAACTTTGAACGAAAGCTGTTTACGTAGTAGCAGTCGAGTCAGTGTAAATATTTGATAACATTTAAATCCATATTTTAGTTGGAAAACATCTACGATAAAGTTTAATAGTTACACTTTTAAGTGAAAGCAAATAATAGTTACTAGTTTGTGCAGACGCCTAGTTTTTCTATTTTCTATTGAGAATTCCCCCTCACTATTGTCAACAGTAGTTCAAGATGCTAAGTAAAACGGAACAGTTAGCTTTAAAAATCCACAGGTTGGGTTTCTTTTACATGTACGATCATCCCCTACAATGGGTTCCTGCCTCTAATTCATTAAATCTTACTTGTGAGATGCGCATCTGGAAATGGGTCTTAATTAGTGTTGTTTTAGACGCATCTTTGTGCATTGCTAGTTTTTACGACATCTTTAGCATTTATTACAGCAATCCAACCTCAAACAGAAACACCGGGTACCTAGCACTCTTAGTTATAAGCTCCCTGCTTACAGGCGTACTTCCATTTATTGTGGTTGTATTTAAAAGAAACGCAGAGGTGGTTCAAGGTTGCAACCACATCCTACAATATCAGTTAGATCTCAATAAAGGTAATTAATTTTTTTAAATCACTTTTTAAAAATTTACCACGTAGCATGTTATTTCCTTTTCTAGAATCCCCAAATTCTGGTACAAATCAATTCTCCAGGCAAAAAGGATTCTGCTTAATACTTACGATGGTTTATGGTTCAATTCATCCCATTTTATGTTGCTGTACAGCCTTGTACTTCTCCTTTGATCCATTTTGTTACGTTCTTGAAGACATTTTTTCATTTACTGTCAACGGATATGCAGATCGCATAGCACTACAAATAGTTTGTATTTGTGTTCGTGCTATTTCTCTATTTGGTGCGTTTGAATGCGTCAGAACCACTGCCTTGGTTCAAGCTATTGGTTTGATGGTAATGTACCGATTTCAACAACTGTACAAACAACTCTATTTAGTTAACATTACCACTAATTACGACAAGAACTTTGAAATTTTCCAAGTTATGCGTTGTATACTTGTATTGTATTCAAAAGTAAGGGCCCCATTTGTGTATTTTGTCTCATTAAGTATTAACATGATATTTTGGGTGATTGTTGTGACCACCTGGATAACCATAAAAGGCAGAAATTTACTTCCTCAAAGTATTTACTGGTTAGTGGTTATACTAGTATTTCTAGCTTTGTTTGTGGGTTTACTCTTTTTAAGGGAAATTGCTAATGCTGGTTTAGAGAGTAAGAAGTGCTTACACAAATACCACAAGCAAGTTTTAATTTTAAAAACCGCAACTGAACGGAAACAAGTAGCTTTAACTGAAAAAACTTTGAAATCATTAGAACCATTCTGTATAAAATACTGCGGATTTGTAGCAATCGATCAAGCATTTTGTTTGGACTTTTTAGCTAATGTGGTGGCTAGAGCAACTGACGCTTTGCTGATGTTTTCGTAATTGTTAATAATTTGATGTATGCTAATTGCTAATAGTTTTAATAAAGATGAAAAAACAGTTATCAACTGCATATTAACTATGAAATCAAATAGATACTAGAGTTTATTCCAAGTTTTTGGGAAAATGGACTGAAGCTCTGCGTTATGCTGAACCCCACGGCTCCATTTAAATTCATGATCTAGTTTTTACTTCATACGTATGAATTTATTATTTTCATCGAAAAAACGTTAACACGTTCTTCGTTCTCGACAACAGCAAAATAACAAGAAATTCAATATGAAAAATTCAGAATTTTGTGAGTTCAGCTTCAGCTGGAAACTAAGTTTGAGTTTGATCATATAGAAACAATTAATAAGATTTTTAGTTTCAGTTTGGATTTCATTGAAGAATTATAATTTTACAGCAAACAAATTTGATTTTTTTTGGAATGTTTGACTAATTCAATTGACTTTCGAAACCAATCGTACCAAATCATCTCTAACGTCCTTTCATTAGTAATTTGAGCTTCACCTTCATGCAGAGCGCCTTGAGTCACCAACCCGCCTCGGAAACTTCGTCGGGTCTCCTGCTTCCGGTTCTTGTAACCAACCAGCCTAAGGAAAGTCCACTAATAAAACCCACCTGCCTCCATGCCTGCCTGGAGGTAAAACAACAAAAAATATAATTAGTTAGCATCATGTATCATCAAAAACAGGCAGTAGGAATTAAAATGAAGACTTAAATAATATTTAATAGTCAATACAATAAAACACCTAGGTAAAACCTAAAAGACGACTTCCATTATGAGAGTCTCATAGCTAATCTCGTTTGGACCACTCCAAGTTGGTCCGATTTTTTTCAAAAGCATATCCCCTCCTCAACCCCTTTCACAGGCGAATCCTGCTTTACTTCCCGTCATTTTGCACCTTTTAATCAGGATAATAGAAATTAGGTTTTAACTAAAATAATTCATTGCACAGCAAAATGGCAATACAAAATTAGCAATAAGGACTAACTACCAAACCACTTACCCATGAAATTTTGTTGAACAAATGGAGCGAGTCTGGTTGGCACTGGCAACTTGGCAGATAATTGACAAATTCCAAAATGAAAACACATTCGGGCAGAACTTGTTGCTTTATCCAAAACATTTAGGCTTAGCGGTGACGCTTATACATGTTCCTACACTAAGACCCCGCCTATTTCTAATTTGTTGAAGTTCTCCAGGAATCAAAATTCGCCTTCACAACTTCTGTCCCATCCATGTCCCATTTTCATGTTACATGTTGCCTGACAAATGTGACCGCCACTTCCTTCTCCAGGAGCTTGAATTCGCCCAGCTGGGCTGCCGCCACTTCCGAGCTATTCAATGCAACTTCTACCACCTGCGGAAAGGTGTAGAAGTAACCTGCTGCAACCAGACAGCCTTGCTGCCAATTTGAAGGGGTCCAAGTGTTTCCTTCACCTTGCTCTTCACTTCCGATCTGTCGTTTTCCTTGAGCCGCTTCCGTCCCTGTCCTTCTCCTTGCGCCGTAACCACAATCTCCATCCCTGTCAATGTTTGAAAAGCATATAATTATTTGGAGTCACCCATGAAAAAGCCAAACAAGAATTGGTCTGTGCTGGGGAGTTTTTGCATTTCATTCCGTCTGTCGCCAGGAGCCTGAATTCTTAACATGACATTGGCTCCCATCGCAGGAAGTCTGATATCACCGCTTAGCAGTGGTGTCCATCACCAGCAGCGTGAGCTTGCCACGTTGCCCAACACTAGTTTGTCACTTTGGAGCCATCCTTAAAACGCCTACATTCGACAACAGAAAATCTTTCGGCATGCGGTTTTAGTTCCAGTGTCATCAACATAGTATCTTTTTTAAAAGATCACACAAGTGCAAAATTGTCTACTTTTCTTGTATTTTAACTGTAGTATGTATAAAGCTGCCTTGCAGAATTGAAAACTAAATGTTCTGCTGTTTTGAACAACTCGTCAAACTTTTATTTGTTGGTGCCACCCGTTAAGCTGGGTTTATACTACAGTTTAAATAGAATTGGAATAGGACATTTTTGCATTTTAACTTCCTTCCATTTTTGGGTTCAGACTTCATAATCATAATTGTACTTCGACTCATTTTATCCTACTTATCATTGTATTTCAATTCATATTCAAGTCAAACTTGGAAATCAGCTACATCAGGTTTTTACAATTTCTCGGCCATTGGACCTCATACATCTCTTTGCTTCTTTTTCTGTCCAGTACAGTTATATTAGTCTTGTAGTAAGGTCTAACTATTAAATTTTACCTAACAAGTAAGTGCTGAGAAGAGCTTATTAAATATCGGTTTGGTAGTAGCAATTTGCAAAACTCTTCCTTAAGATTATTAATCTTTATAGTACAACCATTTTCAATGACATTGAATATACTTACTTTCAACTAATGTTATTAGCTCGCTGCGTCTGCAGGAGAGCTATTTAAGATGTCGTGTCCGTGAGTGTGTCCGTGGGGCCGTGTGTCCGTGTGTCCACTTTATTTTTCGTAGACCAGGGTAAATGGGCTCTAAACCAGGGTAAATGGGCTCTAAACCAGGGTAAATGGGCTCTAAACCAGGGTAAATGGGCTCTAAACCAGAGGAAATGGGCTCTAAACCAGGGTAAATGGGCTCTAAACCAGAGTAAATGGGCTCTAAACCAGGGTAAATGGGCTCTAAACCAGAGGAAATGGGCTCTAAACCAGGGTAAATGAACTCTAAACCAGAGGAAATGGGCTCTAAACCAGAGTAAATGGGCTCTAAACCAGAGTAAATGGGCTCTAAACCAGGGTAAGTGGGCTCTAAACCAGGGTAAATGGGCTCTAAACCAGAGTAAATGGGCTCTAAACCAGGGTAAGTGGGCTCTAAACCAGGGTAAATGGGCTCTAAACCAGGGTAAATGGGCTCTAAACCAGGGTAAATGGGCTCTAAACCAGGGTAAATGGGCTCTAAACCAGGGTAAATGGGCTCTAAACCACGGTAAATGGGCTCTAAACCACGGTAAATGGGCTCTAAACCAGAGTAAATGGGCTCTAAACCAGGGTAAATGGGCTCCAAACCAGAGTAAATGGGCTCTAAACCAGAGTAAATGGGCTCTAAACCAGGGTAAATGGGCTCTAAACCAGGGTAAATGGGCTCTAAACCAGAGTAAATGGGCTCTAAACCAGGGTAAATGGGCTCTAAACCAGAGTAAATGGGCTCTAAACCAGGGTAAATGGGCTCTAAACCAGGGTAAACGTACTCTAAACCAGGGTAAACGTACTCTAAACCAGGGTAAATGGGCTCTAAACCAGAGTAAATGGGCTCTAAACCAGGGTAAATGGGTAACGTTAATGTAGTAGTTCAAAATATCGGAGTCTTATATATTCCGAAAACTCATCGTCTTTCGCAGCGAGCATTTTGATTGGCTTGCCATCAACTGGTTAGGAATAATTATAAGCACTTAAGCACTCTAACTATTTGAGGTAACCGTTCATTAGTAAAAATTTTGAACACATGTCAATTTAATATGCGGTTTCAGAATCCATGAGAGCTACAATTGTAATTCATATTCATTCTTGTATAAGTAATTATGTTAAACATTCTACTAGTAACTAGCGTTATATAGCTTAAATGTCATATAATTACGACTATGAACTAGTACTTATCCTGAACAAGTTTAATTTTGATTACCAAACCAGATTCAGATAACGCAACTTACTTATCAGGTAAAGTAAAAGGCAACTTATATTCAACCTTGCTTTGTCCAGTTCAGCAAGTTAACTTTCTACTTGCCGTAAAGTCTTGTGGATTTCACAATGGCAACGCAGCTGCAGCATTTAAATTTACAACTAAGTCATGTAGATAATTTAAATCTCTATATGGATCCCCTAGGCGCACAAAAATGTTTCCTAGCAATTGATAACTACCAAGAGATAAATTTGCTACCCACTAACTATCCCATTGTGCTTCGCAATCCATTAACAGGGTTACCAAGCCATATTCCTGCCACACTAAAAAGACCCTGTCCTGCTTCTAAATTTAGAATGTGGTTAAATTTCTGCTTTAATCTTCAGTTTTACTTGTATGTGTCGAGTGTCAAACCCTGGAATTGTGAGGCACATATTTTAATCCTAAAATCAACGGGAACCATGTTACTTAGAAATGGCAAAGGTTTGCACCATCCATCTCTTTTTCACTACGAGTATATAAACTCAGAACAAAGGCAAGGCACTTTACCTAGCTCTGTTGCATCTTTGCTACTTTTTATGTTCTGGGATGATGCTCTACATAGAACTAGCAGTGCAATCCAAAATTACCACGCTATTGAAATAAAGAAACTTGCTGATTTCATTCAAAATTATTTACCTTGCAAGGTTCACACTGATTGTCCTTACTTTGCCATCAATCAAATGTACATTCTCTGGAAGTTAAAATAGCCCACCACAAAAGTTTAATTGGAGGATATGGAAGTATCACATCATGTAAAATGGTGTGCGCTACGTGTGTACAAAGGTAAGTCACAACAACTGCAATTTAAAAATACTGGCATTTATAAGTCAAACAACTAATAAATTTTTATTTTGTCTAGACGTCTGCCACAAACAAACGAACCTGGACCTATCCCGCAAAGGAAAATTGATGTTTCCGTATTCTCTGCATTCCGCGACATAGAAAAACACGGCGCATTTCCTCTAGACCATGAAATGACGGACTGGACTGCAAACACTAAGGACTATGACGATTCACAACATGGATTTGATGACATAATGAACAGTTGCAGCTATCAGCCAATTTGGCAAATTCTGACCAAAGCAGAGCATATATCTGACAAAATTACACTAGCACAAGTACACGTGTGGACGTCGACAATTTTGCGAAATTTTTCTTTTCTAACGTCAAACTACTTTATTCGATGTGTAAATGGAAATATGAAAGATACATGGACAACAGGCAGATCTCACAGTTTCGTTTCACTTACTAGAATTTCGTATTCGGGCATTTCGCCATATGCGTATGCACTTGCTGCAGAAGATCGCTCACTATCGGTGCAATTTGTAGCCTGTGGTCCACAACGGTATGAGTGGTTAGCTTTTATGGAGCTGGTAAATGTATACGATATTCAAGTATGGACTGGCATTGCAATCTGTTTTCTAGCTAACATTTTAATCATGCCACAATTTGCTAAAACTAACATCTTAAATTTAAGTTTTTGTATGGCTTTCCTTCAAATTTTGCTTGAGCAAGGAAACTCATATAGTAAAGACCATTTGAAGCATACATCTTTCAAAATTGCCTTAGCGTCGTTTCTAATTGCCGCATTGGTGCTGAGTAATGGCTACAAAAATAACAACGTGTACAATATGATTACATCTAGGGGACCTTTGCCATTCACAACATTTAATGAATTACTTGTAAACAACTTTAAAATGTACACAAGTATGACCAGAATTCTATTCAGCTACATAAAAAAAGAAACTTATACTCAGCTGCAGTTCTTTTGGTTCAACAATTCCTTTGAGTTTAGCAGAGTGACTCACCCACAATACATTGCATTACGTGCATCATCTTACACAAATAGTTTTTATCGTACATCTGTAGAAAAACGTCTTCAGAGCATGGTAATGTTACACCCAGAAATGAAACGTATAACACGAGAACTTGTGAATAGCACGATAGCCAACCGAATCGTGAGCAAGTTTGAAGAGGTTAATTATGTAGAAGCCAAGTCCTTAGGAATAAAACTTCGGAATAGCTTAGTTGACGCAGAGAAAAAATTTCTTTCAAATGAACTCAAACAATGCAACAAAGTAGGTTTATTTCTACCATACGAGTCAATTAAAGAGATAGTATCAAATAAACTTCAAAGTTCAAATTGGAGTAATTTAGTCCCTAATATGCACCTAGGAAAGGAAGTTTATTTTGAAAAGCATTTTGTATTTCAAATTAGAGGAATGACAACTCCGTTTATAATTATGAGAACGAAACTAGTTCACGAAACTGGAATAATAAAATGGTGGATGGAATTTGTGCAGACTAGTCGTTCTTTCCAAATAGATATTAGTAGAGCTAAGAAACAAGTTGAAGCAGCGTCCTTGTATGGCAATATTGTGGTTGTATTTGCTTTATTAGGCATTGGTGTTGTATTAGCCACTATGACATTTCTTTTAGAGATTTCCGGAAATTTTGTTAAACAAACGCTTATGCTAAGGAAAAATGTAACTGAAATATTTGAATTTTATCCCTAAACTTATTTGAAATTTTACATAAATTTATAGATATGAACGCATATTATGTTAAAACTATTTTGAACCGAATTTCTTATTTACTAAAGCCAAAACTACACAAGTAGGCTCATAACCGGTTTTATCGTTAATAAATATGTTACATTTTATTATCTGCTTACTTATGCTTGAATTTTAGTTAAGACATCAGTATTAGTAATTTTAGTTAAGACAAGACAAATCTAAATGTACTTGTATCCAGAGTTGGAAATAAGTCTGTTTATTATAAATTATTTTTTGAACAAATTAGGAAGTCCTTAACGCTCGTTGTGCCATAAATTTTTAAATTTATAAGCAAAAATTTCTAGTACAAATATCGACGCCGCAATCAGACTAAAAACTCCAATTAATAAAAATACGACCACAATGCTACCCAAATGAATTATACCTTCATTTTGACGATTTTCTTCGACATTAAATTCCGTAGTAAGATTAACTTTACCTGAAATCACTTGCTCAGCAAAACTACGTTTAATGAAATTTGTATGATATGAAGCTTTTCTCAACAGTGCTTCTTCAAACATTGCCGTTTGCTGAACGATCAAATCTGTAGTTTTAATTTTTTCTAAAACTCCACACTCAAATAAAGCTCCTATAAACCAATTTAAATCCGTCAGAAAGAAAAACTTGTTTGCTACAAACCAAAATCGATAACTCTCAAGGAATACGTTTTGGTTTGGAGGTTCAACGACAAGTCTGCCAACAAACATTCCAAAGATAGGCTTAAGAAGATGTAAATCCGGTTTTTTCAGGTGACGTTCCTGGTTAATGGGGTACACAATCGCAAATCTATTTTTCAAATTACAGGTAGTTCGTTTTTGTTTCATATTATTTGAAACTAGCTCAGTTTTGATGCAATTTATATAATGTGCTGGGTACATAAATGAATTTAAATATTCTACGAAACTTGCTTTTTTGCATTGAATACTTGAATTAGGGTTATTTAATAACATCTTCTCATAACTTTGTAGAGATTGAGAACCAAAAAATATATGGTCTATGCCTTCTATTGGATTATGTAATTCGTCAAATGTACCAGGAATATTGCTTGGGCCAGGCAAATCTGTAAGATCTGAATATACGCTGCCCTTGTAAAAATTGCTAAGTACTATACTTGCATAAAGCCAAATAGTAATTGCAAATACGTTTCTATGATTTGTAAATTTCCTAGAGTTACCGGGACATTGCTCTACGCCGACAGAGTAAAACCAAATCCATGATTTTATAAATATAGTATTAGTAGTAGTGGTTTTTAGTAGTAAAACATTTAATAACAAAATGTTCAATAAAACTCCCCAGACATCTAGTGGAAATGATTGAAAAAACATTAAAATATTAATTCTTTGGCTTCGTAGAGATGCATACCTGGGTAATACAATGTAGAACTTGTAGCCAGTGAAAGGTGCACCATATGTCAAAGGAAACGACCAGTCCATATCGCCAGTACTTAATTTTTTGTCAACATATACTGTATATTTGGCATTACTAACACACCACCGCGAAGTACAATTTCGTTGAAGAAGGTAATACAACCAAACTTCCTGTATGCTTTGCGGATTTTTAATAAAGTTTTCACCTTCAAAACCATTACATCTAAAGTCCATGCCGAAATCATTCCAATTATTAATCTGAGACTTCCAGTACTCTGATTTTGTAATCTCTAAGAAGTTGGAATATGAGGTTTTTATTAACACGTTTGTTCGGTGTGTTTTACCGTAAAGCATGTCGTATCCCTTACTGCAAAAAATTGTGGCTGGCTTAACACAAGTAAAGCACCCTCTGTAAAACTGCCAATCTTGGTAGCCTTTTGGCCGATAAATCACCACAAGTTTTGATGCAATCATTGTAATTGGAGTAGTAACTAAGTGCAGAGATGGCTAAACCCGCGGGTTTCCACATTTAAACCCGCCGGGTCGGGTTTAAATGGGTAATAACGGGTTTGTGGGTTTTAATGGGCAATATTGGGCATTAACGGGTTTTATTTTATAATACATGCATGTATATGGGGCCATAGAAAATGGCGCCATTTATGGGTTTAAATTTAACATGGGGTTTTATTATTGCCCAAAAAACCCAGCCCAACCAGGTGCCGGGTGGGGGCGTTAAAACCCAGG